>BSQZ01000020.1:9722306-10047306 GCA_033239005.1 Lamellibrachia satsuma | reverse complement strand
TAAATTTTTAATAAAGTTGTGAGTGCAATAGGCAGTCGAATATAAAAATTCACATAATTAAGTATAAAAAAGATGACAATATCAGTTAGCAACCAGCACCCACCGTGTGTCTGTGAACGACCACGTGTCCACTACCATGCTCCACGTTTGAGTCAAGTGAATCGTGAAGGCGCCAGTGAATCTCCTTCAAGCCAGAGTGGAAGTCATAGCTATCAAATTCAAACCTAAACAACACCAGCAAAAACCCTTTAAAAACAACACAAAAAAAATAAACTTTAATTTCTAAAACTATTATTATGGTTAAATTAAAGTCAATAGAAAAGGTATAATATGGGCAGTTAAATAGAATAATTTTTTATGCTGAGTTGCTCTAAACAGGTAATACAAGGTATATTTCATAAGTTAGATAGTTACGAAACCATATTTAATCAGTAATGTAACTTAAGTTGCTCACTTTGTTTCAAACAAGTCGGTCGAGTGGTGAACGGCCAACTGAGTCCGTCCGTGCCGAGACAACCAGACGTCCTGGATGACAGGAGGAGACGAGTCGACGTGCACCAACACAGAGTCTATCTTCGTGTTGCCCATCACATCCGTCGCCCTGACCCACACTCGCACCGAGTCTCCGTCCGCTCTCGAGACGTCAATGGTCATCTCCTCGCTCTAAGGTAAACATCAAACCCATTGGTAACTGACCCACATTCACACAAAGTCACTGTCCAGTCTCGGAACATCTATGGTCATCTCCTTGCTCTAATGCAAACATCAGACCCACACCCGCACCAAGTCACCATCCACTCTTGAGATGTCAATGGTCATCTCCTCGCTCTAAGGTAAACATCAGTCCCATTGGTAACTGACCCACATTCACACAAAGTCACCATCCAGTCTCGGAACATCTATGGTCTTCTCCTTGCCCTAACGCAAACATCAGACCCACACCCGCACCAAGTCAACATCCACTCTCGGGATGTCTATAATTATCTTCTCGCTCTAAGGCAAACATCAAACACACTGGCAACTGACCCACACTCGCACTGAGTCACCGTCCACTCTCGGGATATGTATGGTCATCTCTTCACTCTAAGGCAAACATCAGACCCATTGATAACTGGCCCACACTCCCACCGAGTCACTGTCTACTCTCAAATTAAATTACTCTAGTAAATAATACAGAATATATTAAGCTGCCACAAAAAACACAATTCGCCAATGTGTGAAGACAACCACTAACCTGGAAGGCATTGACATTGACCCAGCTGCCCGGGGCTGAGAGAGAGCGTCCACCCTCGTGGTCAACTGACTGGGACAACTCATACTTTACCACAGCATTCACGTTTGGTATGGCCTGCAGGAAACAATACAACAAATATTTTTGTTTTTTATCATCATCATCAGCCATGCCATAGGGGATCACAACCCTCCATTTCCCATGATCACAGGTGTCTTCAAACAGTTTTGTTATGCTCTATTCTGGCCAGGTCGACAGACCATCGAGGAATTAGCTCTTTGTTTACCTCTGCTTCTTTTCTCCTAGATTTCCTGGTCAGACGACATGTTCTAGTTTTCTCTTTTGCATCATGTGGCCTTGAAATTCTGCTTGTATTTTCTTGATCTTGTCTTCTTTTTAGGATTAGCTCTTCTAATAAATGTCTTCACTGCTTTTCTTTTCTGTACACGTTACTCTGAGCATTCTCCTCAAGATCCAAAGTTGCTATTATAGTTACCATCAAATAAAAGTACGAAGTAATGTTCAGCTTAAGTTGTGGTATAATAAACCAGAAGTATCAAAGAACATATTTTATATCTAGATACAATTGCTGCATGCGGTAATATACGATCATACTCTGAATGTGGTGTAACAACCATAGAGACAATTAAGGAAGTTAAGAGGAGATCAAACTGAAGTTTTTAAGATACTGAATGGGTAAGAAAATATTGATATAAATATTATTTTCTCACTCAAGAAAGATAGTAGAACTAGAGGACATCAGGTAACATTAGTAAAGGATTAGTGTAGATTGGATATCAGGAAGTACTCATTCTCACTGAGGACACTACATGAATAGAACAAATTATGTACAGATTGTGCAAATGCTAGTAGCGTGAACATGTTTAAAAACAAGATTGCTACATATCTCAGGAGGGCAAGTTACACATAGATAAAAAATGTTGGACTCTCGATAAGCCAATGGCTTCCTTGTTCACTTGCCATCTGGGCCTTTGCCAGGTGTGGCAATCTTGTTAAATAATCTGGGCCTTAGCCTTGGATGGCAATCTTGTATAATCCAAAGTTCGATATTCTAACCATCCAGTTCATGAAGGTCGTGGCAGCCAACAGGTGTGTTTGACGTGTTTGACACATACCTCCATAGAGACAGTGACCGGTGGCTGGCCAGTCCTCTCCTCGTAGTTGCTGTCCAGTGGTGGAGAGTTAGCTGCAATCCCGTTGAGGAATTTGTTGGTGTGCTGGAACACATTGGCAAAGTGGCCATGCCAACTGACTCCAACCTGCAACATACAATGACAACTGCTTTCCAGGTTATGGAAATACATTGTAAGCTAAATTACTGAAGACTAAAATATCACTGTCGAAATGACACACTGTGACACAGTGACATCTTCCAGCAGTTACGGTTTGTTTAGTCTGCATATTTTTATTATTAAGGAGAGACACGACGGAAGTAACTGTGCCAGACAAATGAGTGGTTTGAGTTTTGTATTCAACTTATTATTCTCTATACAACTGGTAGAAAACACTACATCACTATTTGTTGCAAACAAACAGAAATTCCACAAGTTACAAAACAAATTATAAAAAAATTGTTGCTTTAAATGTTTTGCCAGTTGTGTAACAGAATGTATACTCAAGGCGGTTTTGCAAGAATTATGATGATATACTTGTTCAATGAAAAATGACAATGATTCTCTATTTTCCAATATAAGCTGAAAATAAAAAACTGAGCAAGCTGCCGTGTCTCCTCGAAATTTTGTGAAGCGCTTTGATCTGTAATAATTTACTTAAAAAGCACTACATCAAGAAATGACATTATTGTTGTTGTTGACATGAGTGGTGTGATTTCTGTATAAATGTTGCAGTCTTAACTTGCCTGTTCCCCAGCATTGTCTCTACCTTGCAGTGAAGTCACCCACACGTGTGTCGTGTTCTCAGCCGCCGATAGGACCACAAGTTGTTTGTCTTCACCTGAATTGATGGTGACGACACTTGTGTTGTCGAAAATGAGGAATCGTCGTGCAACCTCCGCATTGCCTGCCTTGTCTTCTGCCACCAGCACCACTGTATATACACCTGACAACCAACTCATGGACATTCACCAGCACCACTGCATACACACCTGACAACCAACACGTACACTCACTGGCACCACAACATACACACCTCACAACCAGGTCTTGTACATTCACCAGCACGACAGCATGCACACCTGATAACCAACCAGTTTGTGTCATTCAAATAGGCAGAAATAGATGATCATCACTACAGTGTCCAATAAAATGTGATTATGTTTCAAGAAATTCAGTGATTACACTAAGTATTGCATATTCTGTAAAGCCATAATTAATATTGCATGTTACATTAATGCATGTATATGTGCCAATGTCTCATTTCCAGTTGGCAGGATATGAACTTGATGTTGAATGCTTTAGTGATGTTAGGGGTCATCGCACGAGTTCTCAAAGTTCAAAAACCATACAACATTATGTATTAGATCATTCCACATGTTGTGGGACAATCAAATACTACATATTAGAGTTACAATTATAATCTTTGATATAACGTCTGTTTATAATTGCAACATATACTGGACCCACGACTACACTTACAGAGTGGGCTAGTCCCTTCATGATACTGGACACATGAATACTACTAGAAACCAGTGTGGATACTGGACCCAGGACTACACTTACAGAGAGGGCTAGTCCCTTCATTGGTAGCACATACATTACTACAGATATGTATTGGTTTATGGTGAAATATGCCTACTCATTCAGTTCTTTCATTATGTGACAATGATGTTATTCTTCCACTAAGTAATGCAGAATGCAGGCAGAAATGACTAGATTGGGTGCAGGGATGATATGATGGGATTGGGGCTAATGTAGGTACTGAAAACAAGAGACCATTAGAGGCAAATATGTTCATGATATGGGGTAGAGATGAGTAATTAAACTGCAGGATACAGGCTGCAAATATTAGTTACATAGTTAGAGTCTGTTTTTTATATCTATAACATCTACCCTAGCCATCCACTCAGAAAACACATTCTAAGGTTTTTATATCTATGACATCTACCCTAGCCATCCACTCAGAAAACACATTCTAAGGTTTTTATATCTATGACATCTACCCTAGCCATCAGGGTTGAAAAAAATCATGATTTGTTTTTTAAAATAAAACAAATTGGAATTTTTGTATTTAAATCGGATTTATTTGATTTATTTTTTTAAATCTGGTATATAGACATTTATATAGATGTTTATATTTATAAACTCTTTCAAACATGTTCCATTCAAATCGATTTGGGTACTTTTCTTAACAGATTTTTGCTTATATAAAGGCATTAGGCAATGTCCACAAGGCCTCACCCCCTGTAGTTGCATAATTTGTCTCAGAAAGGAAAGCATGCTGTGTGTCTGTGGCTGTAGCAGTGCTAATTATTGTTTGCTGAGAGGGTGGATTAGCACCTGTCTAGGGCTCTGTGTACTCTATGGGTCTCCAACCAGACTGCAAACTGGTACAGTATTAAACAATTATCACCAAGACTGTCTCACTGGAGTCAACATACTGAATTGGTAACAACTAGCACAAGCTCTAAGTGGACTTTATCGCAGGGCTTCTGACTTGAAAAGATACTTCCTCTTGAAGATAAGTTTGTGTGGCTTCACTACATTTAGAAAGGGAATAGCTCAAACATACACAATGGCATAAAATATTTGACCATCAGCCTATCTGGTGACAATACAACTACACAAGTGTGCGCACATTGTGCTTTTGTATTAAAAAACCATACAACACTTTGTTGATTTTGATGCTTGTAAACAATTATTTTTGTTAAATTAATATAAATCAGCGATAAAAAAATCGGAAATAAAAAAATCATAAATCAATGATTTTTTTTTTTTGGAGTGATTTAAATCTATGATTTAAATCAAACACCCTGCTAGCCATCCACTCAGAAAACACATTCAAAGGTTTTTAATATATATATATATATAACATCTATCCTAGCCATCCATTCAGAAAACACATTCTAAGGTTTTTATATCTATGACATCTACCCTAGCCATCCACTCAGAAAACACATTCTAAGGTTTTTATACCTATGACATCTACCCTAGCCATCCACTCAGAAAACACATTCTAAGGTTTTTATATCTATGACATCTATCCTAGCCATCCACTCAGAAAACACATTCAAAGGTTTATATATATATATATATATATATATATATATATAACATCTATCCTAGCCATCCATTCAGAAAACACATTCTAAGGTTTTTATATCTATGACATCTACCCTAGCCATCCACTCAGAAAACACATTCTAAGGTTTTTATACCTATGACATCTACCCTAGCCATCCACTCAGAAAACACATTCTAAGGTTTTTATATCTATGACATCTATCCTAGCCATCCACTCAGAAAACACATTCAAAGGTTTATATATATATATATATATATATATATATATATATATATATATATATATATATATATATATATATATATATATATATATATATATATATATATATATATATATATAACATCTATCCTAGCCATCCATTCAGAAAACACATTCTAAGGTTTTTATATCTATGACATCTACCCTAGCCATCCACTCAGAAAACACATTCTAAGGTTTTTATACCTATGACATCTACCCTAGCCATCCACTCAGAAAACACATTCTAAGGTTTTTATATCTATGACATCTATCCTAGCCATCCACTCAGAAAACACATTCTAAGGTTTTTATACCTATGACATCTACCCTAGCCATCCACTCAGAAAACACATTCTAAGGTTTTTATACCTATAATATCTACCCTAGCCATCCACTTAGAAAACACATTCTAAGGTTTTATATCTATGACATCTACCCTAGGCATCCACTCAGAAAACACATTCTAAGGTTTTTATATCTATGACATCTACCCTAGCCATCCACTCAGAAAACACATTCAAAGGTTTTTATATCTATGACATCTACCCTAGGCATCCACTTAGAAAACACATTCTAAGGTTTTTATACCTATAATATCTACCCTAGCCATCCACTTAGAAAACACATTCAAAGGTTTTTATATCTATGACATCTACCCTAGCCATCCACTTAGAAAACACATTCTAAGGTTTTTATATCTATGACATCTACCCTAGCCATCCATTCAGAAAACACATTCTAAGGTTTTTATATCTATGACATCTACCCTAGCCATCCACTCAGAAAACACATTCTAAGGTTTTTATACCTATGACATCTACCCTAGCCATCCACTCAGAAAACACATTCTAAGGTTTTTATACCTATAATATCTACCCTAGCCATCCACTTAGAAAACACATTCTAAGGTTTTATATCTATGACATCTACCCTAGGCATCCACTCAGAAAACACATTCTAAGGTTTTTATATCTATGACATCTACCCTAGCCATCCACTCAGAAAACACATTCAAAGGTTTTTATATCTATGACATCTACCCTAGGCATCCACTTAGAAAACACATTCTAAGGTTTTTATACCTATAATATCTACCCTAGCCATCCACCCTAGAAAACACATTCAAAGGTTTTTATATATATAATATCTACCCTAGCCATCCACTTAGAAAACACATTCTAAGGTTTTATATCTATGACATCTACCCTAGGCATCCACTCAGAAAACACATTCTAAGGTTTTTATACCTATGACATCTACCCTAGGCATCCACTCAGAAAACACATTCTAAGGTTTTTATACCTATAATATCTACCCTAGCCATCCACTTAGAAAACACATTCTAAGGTTTTATATCTATGACATCTACCCTAGCCATCCACTCAGAAAACACATTCTAAGGTTTTTATATCTATGACATCTACCCTAGGCATCCACTCAGAAAACACATTCTAAAGTTTTTATGGTGCAGAGGTTTTAAACAAAAAAGTGTAATATTGTTTGCCACTAATATAAAATACTTAATAAAAACAGCATTTCATGATTCTTACCAGTTTCAACTAGAATGGTGTTGAAACTACTACTGTTTGCACTCAGAGATATCTTAACAAGTGCTAAGATGCCGTGGTGCCCCAGCTTATCTCCAAATGGCTGTAATTTGTAGAGTGCCAACTCGTATTCTTTTATTCCAGCCAGTGCATCACTCCAGCCCGCCCAGCACACAGTGAGATTTGTCTACAACAACATAGCACCATCTGTGACAGATTGCCAACACCAACTATGTGGTAATTCATTAATCATATAAATAGTTGTGCAGCAGATATTGCAAAATGCATAATATTATAGATACTAAGAAACACATGGTTTTGTCATGTTATTTTTATATTGACATTTTTTCAAAAATAACATGACAAACCCACACCTTTCTTTATAAATATTTGCATTAAACTTGTTACCATATTGATGATCCATTAACACTAAACACAGGTAACCTGAAGTATGTCTTAAAACTACTATTTATTTCTGACAACAATCTTGTAAAAATTATTGTACTAGTCTGAACAGATGTGTACACATAGAAATAATACAAATTAGACAATTTTCTTTCACTTATCAACATACCTTCAAGATACTTAACAACAACATTATTCACTTACTGCTTTAGTGATTGGTGGACCTCTGTCCAGCATGTTATCCAAGCAAGTTGACCCCACGGAGCAGTGGACAGGCTTGACCAGGTCAATGACCAGCTCAGCTTGGTGTGTTATTGTTTGGCCTGTGTAATACTTTGGGGAACTAACAGTTTCATTGGTACTGTTGTCAAAGTTTGTAATGTTCACATAGCCTCCGTTGGATGCTGGCCATGGGGAACCAACAGTTTCATTGGTACTGTTGTCAAAGTTTGTAATGTTCACATAGCCTCCGTTGGATGCTGACACCTCAAAGAGCACCCTAAGTAAACATGGAAGTACATAGTTCAATGTTGCTTATGCAGTATCTTTCCTAGTCCTAGTGAAATACATTTACCATAAGTTTCCGTGTATAATATGCATTTTTTTACTTAAAAGTCCAGGTGCATAATATACATGATGTCGACCGGATATGGATAACGCTACTGGAACACTAGTACTATGACGTCAATGAGCGGGAAGTGAACGGGAATGTCGCCGACTGGGAATAGCGCAGAAATGTGTGGACGGTGTCAGGTTAATTCGCTCAAATAATTTTTATGTGTTGCTCCCTGAGCTCCAAAGCATCGTGATTGACGTTCTTGAATCACGTGAGCGACTCCATGTTTAAAGTTGTGAATGCAAATTAAGATGATTGTACTGTATGTATGTTTCGCAGTAGAAACTGTGTGTGTAACATATCAGAATAGAGCTTGGTGTTAATTTAAAATTGAGAGCACAACGAAGCAAAGTAAGTTCTAACAAGCACTTAGTTGATCAATTGCGCAATGGTCAAGCTAAAATGCCTAAAAAGTTATGTAGGGTGTACAGTGTATACGACTGATGAGGCGATATATCGTTGTATGCAGGGTTGAAATTTTTAATTTTTTTTTAAAATAAACAATAGGATTTTTTTTATTTAACTTGGATTTTTTTATTTTTTTTTAAATCTGGTATATAGACATGTATATAGATGTTTATATTTATAAACTCTTTCAAACACGTTCTATTCAAATCGATTTGGGTACTTGTCTTAACAGAGGGTACATGATTTTTGCTTATATACAGACATTAGACAATGTCAACAAGGCCTCACCCCCTGTAGTTGCATATAATCTATCTTGGAAAGGAAAGCATGTTGTGTGTCTGTGGCTGTAGCAGTGCTGATTATTGTTTGCTGAGAAGATGGATTAGCACCTGTCCAGGGCTCTGTGTACTCTAAGGGTCTCCAACTAGACTGCAAACTGGTATAGTATTAAACAATTGAGTCAACATACTGAATTGTTAACAACTAGCACAACCTCTAAGTGGACTTTAACTCAGGGCTTCTGACTTGAAAAGATACTTCCTCTGGAAGACAAGTTTGTGTGGCTTCACTGCATTCAGAAAGGGAATAGCTCAAACATACACAATGTCATAAAATATTTGACTATCAGGCTATCTGGTGTCAATACAGCTACACAAGTGTGCGCACTTTGTGCTTTTGTATTAAAAAACATACAAAACTTTGTTGATCTCGATGCTTGTAAACAATTATTTGTGTTAAATTCATATAAATCAGCGAATAAAAAAACCGGAAGTCAAAAAAAAAAAAAAAAAACATAAATCAATGATTTTTTTAAGTGATTTAAATCGATGATTTAAATCAAATGATTTAAATCAAACAACCCTGGTTGCATGCGATGAGCCAGCGGCAATGCAGCAACTTGCGTAACATATTTATGATTCTGAGATGGATTCAAGGATCATCACACAAACGAACTTTGATGAAATGACAAAGCAAAACAAACTATCAGAAGTAGGGAAATCAGGGGTCGATGCCAAAAGTTGGGGTGCGTATTATACATGGTAATATAGAAATTCTATCACAATTTAGCAAAAGTCAGGGTGCGTATTATACATGGGGGCGTATTATACACGGAAACTTATGGTACATCTTATCACTAGACTGAGACTACTAGAACGCACTATCAAACACAGCACAAGATTCTTTATTGTTAACACTGCGGATATATTGATCTGGATACACAAGTCTGTTGTCACCATACGCCAGCCTTAGTACTGTACCTGTCTTCATGCTGAAGAGGAGTATTCTGCATTGTGTTCTGTAGGTTACACTCCAGTGCGCTGGTGTGTGGTCTGTCCTGGGAAATCCCAGGCGTACATCCATCATTGTCAAGTCTTGTCACATTCAGGGAGTCTGGAGACAGTGAAAATGCATTGCAATGTCACTGCCAGATTACTTCTTGGTGGTGGTTTCAAGGAAGTCTATGTACATACTAAAACATTAGTTCCCATTCACTACTGATTTTTTGGGGGGTGGTTTCAAGCAGCCCCATGTATATATTAAAACATTAGTTCCCATTCACTGCTGATTACTTCTTAAGGTGTTGTTTCAAGGAATCGTATGTACATATTAAAACATTAGTTCCCATTCACAGTTGATTACTTCTTGAGGGGTTGTTTCAAGGAGCCCTATGTACATATTAAAACATTGGTTCCCATTCACAGTTGATTACTTCTTGAGGGGTGGTTTCAAGGAGCCCTATGTAGTATGTTCATATTAAAACATTAGTTCCCGTTCATTAATTTTTTTGGGGTGGGGGGAGCTATTCTGAAATTGGCCATTAGGTTAATTAAAGACCATATGGTGGACTTTCTCGTTAAGCATAAATTATTAAATTCATCTCAACATGGATTCCTTAAAGCGAGGTCATGCTTAACAAATATGTTATGTTTTTTGGAAGAAATCACTAAGTGGATAGACGTGGGATCGCCAGTAGATATTATCTACTTAGATTTTCAGAAAGCTTTTGACAAAGTGCCACATCAAAGATTACTACTTAAATTAAAAGCCCATGGTATCGGGGATAGCATAACTGACTGGATAGAACAATGGCTGACTGACAGAAGACAACGAGTTGTAGTAGATGGAGAAGTTTCAAATTGGAAATCGGTTTTGAGTGGGGTACCTCAAGGATCAGTATTAGGACCTATATTATTCTTAATTTATATCAATGACTTGGACGACAGTATAACAAGTAACGTGACTGAAATTTATGGATGACACAAAACTGTTTAGAAAGGTTAATACTGATGGTGATAAACAACATTTACAAAACGATCTAGACAGATTAGTGAAATGGTCTGAGAAATGGCAGATGTTGTTCAATTTGGGGAAATGTAAATGCATACATACAGGACATAGGAACTTGAATGTAAACTATAGAATGGGAGATACTGTTCTGGGTACTACTGTAAAAGAAAAGGACTTAGGAGTTACAATAAGCGCTGATATGAAAGTTTCAGAGCAGTGTGGTATTGCAGCTTCAAAGGGTAATCAAATTCTTGGATTGATTAGAAGAAACATAACATACAAGGGAAAAAAGTTAATTATACCTCTTTATAAAGCAATAGTTAGACCTAATTTAGAATACTGTATACAAGCATGGAGACCATATCGTAAGAAGGATATAGATACGCTTGAACGCATACAAAGGAGAGCAACTAAAATGATTCCAGAACTGAGAGACCTTAGTTATGAAGAACGCCTGAAAGAATGTGGTTTAACAACTCTAGAGACAAGGAGGTTAAGAGGAGATCAGATTGAAGTTTTTAAGATATTGAATGGGTATGAAAATATTGATAGAAATATGTTTTTCTCACTCAAGAAGGATAGCAGAACTAGAGGACATGAGGTAAAATTAGTAAAGGATCAATGTAGATTGGACATCAGGAAGCACTCGTTCTCACGGAGGACAATAAATGAATGGAACAAATTGTCTACAGATTGTGTAACTGCTAGCAGCGTGAATATGTTTAAAAACAAGGTTGACACATATCTCAGGAGGGCGGGCTATAAGTAGATGAACATTGTTGGACTCTCGATAAGCCAATGGCTTCCTTGTCCACTTGCCATCTGGGCCTTTGGCTTGGATGGCAAATCTTGTTAAATCTTGTTAAATTACAGAATGGGCCTGGTGTAGTCAGTACCCCACCTTTGCTGTTAGTTGGTGAATTTTCAATTACGTAGATTTGATGTTGATGTTTTATATTATATATACATATTATATTCTTGCATAATCAGTTGGCTTAATATGAAAGCTCATATACAAACATACATCTCACTTGTACTTTTGTCTTCAGCAAACTAGCCATGATTCTGAGTCAATAACATTAGCAAATAGCATTGTTCCACATAAATTTATTTTATGCGACACACACAGCCATGGAGAAAGCTAACTACTTTTACTGCAAACTCAATGAGTAAATGATATTTATGGAGAAGTGTAACATTTAACTGGTTACAAATTAAATGGTAAATTCCTACACTTCACTCACCTCGTACAACATAATGTGTAAATTTCACATTGGTGACCCCCACAGTGAAGTCGTTGATGTAGTACTGTCTGGGGAAATCAACCACTGATGGGCCAGTGAACAAACTACTGAACAAAATCTACAAAGGAAACAACAAGGTACATGTGTTGCTTCTGGATTTTGCTGCTATAACATACATGCATACAGACTTGGGGTTTGTGACATTATATCAATTCCAATTGCAAATACTGATTCCAATTACAAAATACTAATTCCAATGATGTAAAAAAAATGTAAACACCAATTACATTTTCACCAATTCCAATTACTTTAAAAGCAAAATACCACTTCAAATGTCTCAGAGGGGGTTACCCATGGAGGAAAAAGTTTTAGATAGCAATCTTGTTACACTCTTGCTAACCATTTCAGTGCTTTCTAGCCAGTCAATTAACACTGAATACCGAGTTTCTTTTGAACATTCAGTGAAACTGAGTAAAACATAACTGTTCACATAGAAGAATGCATTTTTAATAGGAATACTATATATATATATATATATATATATATATATATATATATATATATATATATATATTATAAAACTGGGATCATCGAGGAATATTGTAAGCATGCTAATTATGAGATTGGTTGTCATGGAAACCAATAAATCCAAGATGGCCAATCAAATCCAATGACTGAATAATAACAATGTACAAACATTATTACGGTTGCAGTAATCACACAACAGACGCCCTTTGACGCACAATCATAAATATGGTGTCGCTAAACCCATCGCATACATAAAAACAGACAGAAAACCCAAAACTGGAATACTACATGTAATCCTGCAGTTATTGTAAGCTGAACAAAAACGTACCCTATCATCATTCACCATGATGACGATTTCTAAAGAAGTGATTTATTTCAATACAAACATTGGCAATAAAATCGCGACAATCAAACACTTGTGTCAATGACAAATCAGGCACGGGTTCTATTTCAGACAATCTATTACTGTTACTGTTACTTCTTACTGTTTCTATTACTATTACATTAATTATAATCTATTACAATTACTATTACTGGGTCGTTATTACTATGGCTAAATGTAAATTAACTATTTGTTTGATGGGTCTGTGAACCTTAGAATTGCCTATGAACTCAGTCTTTGTAGTACTATTCATGTTTATAAATAAATATTAAAATGAGTGCCATAAATAATTATTTATGTAGTAGACATTAATTTTATCGCTGCACGGGCGGCGCCATCTAGCGGCATATTGATACGTTCATACTCGAGCTAGTGTTAACCACATTTCGACCAAAAAGTGCTCTAGATACATAGGTTATTGTCAGCATATGCATGACATTATTCCCTGTAGTTATAGTTAATGCATCACTTATAAGAAAGAAAGGCTTAACTATGTGAAAAATTACATAGTTCGGCCGAAATATCGCTCGGTATCGAGCTGGCAAAGTTGTCGACCAATCGGGTGGCGTTTTACAATCATAGCCTCTAACCGGATGTTTTAAATGACAGGACAAAAAATTTAATGCTCTTTCTGAAAATACCTGGATTGATCATGGTATTTTCATTATCTCTGTTAAAAAATTGCCTTTAAAATATTAAAAAAGAGCTGTTTCATTTCCTCTTTCCTATGATGTAGGTCAAAGCATTGTTCTAATTATAGAAAATCTCCAGGCCACGCAAAAAACTACCGACTGTGTTTTTCTGCTGTGAAGGCAAGCACTTCCTGTGGCGAAACACGTTCACCATACTGTGGTTGATCGTTGTTTTTATTGAGTTTCCAAGCAAACACATACACAAAATACCACTCAAATGAAAGATAATAAGTCAATCAACAAGTACACACATATTTCATGAGAAAACACGGAAGTTACAACGACTTGAAAATGCACAATTTTCCATGATCTGATTGCTGAGACATGGCGCTACATAGGCTGCCGGTACCTACTATTACCTATTACAATCACATATTACTATTACCCCATGCCTGCCAAAAATCCAAAATATCTTGAAATTTTTTTGGCATACATACACCATGCATGATTTTACATCAACATTACGCTTAATATCGCTGGCTGCAGAGGTGCAGTCTCGTTGTTATCCACTGTCACCACTCCATTTTGTGTACCCGTTCCAGTGAAGCGCCAGCAGCCAATCAGTATCATTATTGAGATACTGCATTAACAATTTTTTGCCTGATTTAATTTTTCAGTCTGACAGTTGTGTCAATATTATAAGTTAATTCGAATTGCATCGTATAAACTAATAAAACTCTGATTTTATGAATTAGACAAATTCCCGGATGACATCATAATTAGCTAATTATGTATGCGCCCAGAATCTGTGTGCATTCATAATTTCCATCACAATAAAAAGTACACATTGAAGGCGATGATGCAATAAACGGTGGAGCCCCAGCACAGAGCCTGGATGAGCCTGGATGGAGCATTTCTAACGATAGTTGTTACGTGGCGCCATTTTAACATACACTCGAACTAGTAAGGAAATAGTCCACTGCATTGCCCGTCCCACTATAGCAGGCTGTCGCATTTGAGCGTCACAAACCACTGGCGCGCTATAGCGGGTTCTTACACTGAAATAGTTAAATTAGAATACAAAATTACATAACATGTCCACTGAAACATCGATGCCAAAAGCCACTAACCTTCACCGTGTCTGGCAGTAAGTTGGTGTAGATGACGCCGTTTGACAGCTTCTCACATCCAATCTCCACCTTCTCTGTGCTGGAGTTGGTTGTTGTCTCGGCTGTCACAAGGCAGTTGGTGATGCTGGGTTTGGTGCTGACTGCGACAAGAGTAGGGAAAACAAATAAAATTTGAAATACTGTGAATTTTTTCTGCTTCTCAGAATTTGCCATCACTTACAAAAAACTGGACCACAAATTTTTTTTTCAACTAATAAAATACATGTACATATAGCCTGAAAGCTTAATTAACATTTTCATATGTGCCAGTCAATGATTCATAATGCAGTTGAATTATATATTGTGATATTAGACAAAAACTATAAAAATTCATGAATATATTATCAGTTTTATGACAGGTGAACATAAACATGTTTCACATAATTATGTAGTAAGAACTGGTATGTGTTTCAGTCATCTATGAACACAAAAACAACTATTTACTTGTAGTAATGGTACCAGGTAGTAGTATTTATATAGAAGACAATTTCTAAGGTACAGTGCATGACCAATGATATGATCAAGGGTTTTACCTTTTATCACAGTATAACCCTTAACTCATCTCCTACATGTAACATTAGGACATTAAACTGTTCATAGCATTGTCAAAATCATCCTTAGTGATTGTTATGACAAATAAATGTTTGTTTGTTTCATTAGAAATGTGTGAGATTTGTTTTCCCGTGCAGGACAACAGGTGATTTTACAGATTTCCAGGAGACTTAACAGGTCCGGAAGCATGTGCAGTAGTTGCCGTGTTGATTCATAAAAATGATTAAATGAAAACAAAAGAAGCTGCTGGCTGATGACCTGAAACATTGCACTGTTTAAATCTGATCACAAAAGATGCAGTCAAGTGCTGTTTAAAATGTGATATAAAAATCACTATATCACTAAATCACTATTCAACTACATTACAGCTAGTGATGACTATCGGGGGTAGTCTTACAATTAAAATAGTACTGTGATGGGTGTTTTACTATCACGATAGCATTGCAATAGTATCACAATAATCCCATAAAAGTTTAAAGGGAATAACAACAAGGCACTAGCTGAAATGCTTTTTCAGTGTTTACACAAAGTTTAATATTGTGTGTACTATGTGCCAACAGAAAAACAAACAAAAAATTGTACAGGTAAATTAGATGTTTAATGCGTCTAACTCACAAAGCACATGTAAAATTTGAAGTTAATGAGATGAGCGATCACATTGTTTTGTGCCGTCACTGATGACATGGGTTTACATTTAGTAAGTGATTTCTATGCACTACTACTATGCATTACTATGGCAACTGGTGGCGATGGCAATTTTCATGAAAAAAGTAAAATGTAACGATTTCAAACCGCTTGCAGCAAGTGATACCACGGAATCATCTTCAAAAAGGAGCAGTTTAGCAATGCCAGTAGCCTTCAAACATGGGCAGCGACAAGTACATCGCTCGGATCGAAGGCAAGCAGGCCTCACAAACAGACTTCACATCACTGTCAGCACGATCTTGTACTTTCTGACCTAGCCATCAAAACGACCACATAGAGCCACCAAAATTCTCATATATCTAAAATACATGTACAAATGTCATGTGATCAGTGTCTGAAATTAGCAAAAAAGTAACTGGCCCAGATTTTTTTCCAATTGGCCCAGTTCTATTTTAAACCAGCACAGGTGAGTTTGAACTGGCCCCACAAAAATGTATTAATAATAAGTATCTGTAATAAAGCAGTTTTTGTGCATCAAGCTGAAACAGACACTGACAGTATCTGACAGGTGGACAGGCTGGCCTGAAGCATTTTCCGATGCATGGTGGGGCACGATCACATCAGACCGTGGCTCTCAATCACCTGTGATCTATGGCTGGAGGTTTGTCGTTTGATGGGAATTGCATGCGACCCAACAACCAGCTATCATCCGTAACGCAATGGCAAGGTTGAGCGTATGCATCAGTGACTAAAAAATTCACTCCACACCCATCTTCTTGGCAGAGCAAATTGGCTTGCCGAACTGTTATGTGTGATGCTCGGATTAAGAGCGTCGGCAAACCTTGACACTGGTGTTTCGCCATCTATGTTGGTCACTGACAACTGGCACTGCCGGGTCTGTTGGTTATCCAAAGAGCCAACATTGACAACGCGTCAGCATTTGGCAGAGAGTTGGTATTAGCCATGGTGGTTCAACCGTTTACTGAGAATACGTGGCATGGCAAGGAACATCTACATGCACAGGTGCCCCAAGATCTTTGGATAGCCAAACAGGTCTGTCCTCTGAATTGCCTAGGGTTCGGGCGCATCGTGTGAATAAATGTAAATCGTTACTAATATAGCTGGCATGGGGTATATGTAGGAGCGCTATAAATAAACATACAGTTTGTAATAAAGGGTAACGTTAGTGACGTAAGAGGAGTGAGGACTCGACTCATGAAAAATAAAGTAGGTTCTTCCCAACAACTGTTATTGTTGTTGGTAAACAGTAATTCGATACTTAACATCTGCATAGGGCACTTAAATGATGTACATGTTATTTTATTCTTACTACTGTTTACTTTACAACCGAATGCCGCACAATACACCATTTTGATGCTCACTTCAAAACAACCGCGTCCACTGTAAACATGCTATGCTTCCCTGTCATCAGTGACGTCACATCGAAGCTTGCCGATAACCATGGGAACAATATGCATAATCAAGGTAGGATGGTAGGACAGGGTATTATTTGGAATTATTAATTAATTGAATTCTAATGACATTTTCGGTGTTGTGTAAATAGAAATATTCTGCAAGATGTAATATTATATGATTTCAAGCAATCATTGTTTTTATTCCCTTTAAGTTAATAGGCATACTACTAATTTCTTTTGATGTGAGTGAAGCAAGCTACTTCTCGCATAATAAATCGGATGCACATTCCGACAGGGCACACCGATGGATGTGACCTATCAGTTGTGTTATTAGTTGGGAGTAATGTGTCGTGAGTTACGCTGATGTGATTGATGATTGTTGATGTAAGTTAGTAAAATTAGCCAATAAAGTTGAACACCTACGTTGAAGAACAGTATTACCATGACACAAGTAAACCTGCTGTTACTACCAATAGTTCACTTTACTATCAAATTGATTATTTAGATGACTGCTGAAATAGTACAGCAAAGATGACTATCAATAGTTAAATTTATTATCGATAGTATTGCATCACTACATCGACTATCGCGACGCACTGACAGTTCACTGTATCATTACAACCATTCGCTACAGCAGTGACAATGGTGCAAGATGACACAAATAAGTACGTACTTGTCAAGCAGTTGGTTGAGCCAAACCCAGGCGCGCACTGACAACTTGTTGCTGGACCTTGTTGTGTATCATTACCCGGACAGTTTCCAGGGTAACAGAAGGTGCTGTCTGAACGCCAGGAGCAGATCTCTGTAAAACCAGAGGCTAGGGTTGGTACAGTCATATGATCATGCCCTTGACATCAGAAAGATGCCAATTATATTCACAAAATAATCAGATACACCAGTTTGCTGAATGTTATTCTAATTCAGTTATTAATTTCTTCTACAACAAATGAAGGAATACTAAGACATGCAGAGGTGTCGCTGTACATTAAAAAATCAGAGGTAGCCCAGTATGTGTATTCTAGATATTTACAAGAAGCATACACATAGGTCTTTCTCAAAAATGGGGAATATCGTTGTTATTGCCAATCTATCGACCATAATTCCTATCGGACATTTTGAAAATCCGTTTGATCTACATCATGTGTCAGGTAGTCTTGTAACTCAACTTATCAAATGATAGCCAGATAAATAAATCAATCACTTTAGTCAATTAGACATGAAAAAATTTGCTGGCCTGCTGATTCACCATAATTTTCCAGATGACGCATTGCACAAGTGACTTTGTTATTAGGCAGGACTAAAATGATTTTTTTTCTACATGTCGTTGATAACAACACAATGACCTTCAGATACACACTAACACCAGCCCTACAATTCAATTGTGGAAGCATCATCATACGTTTAAATATTTTTACATGTCGTCACTTTCATGGAGAATCAACTTTTTGTAATGTGAAAAATCTGTGTTGTGTATCTGCACAAATACCTTATAAATACGTCAGTAGATGGCGACACCAAAAACAACTGCTGATAAACACTCACAATTCAACGTTGCACATTGACAACATAAGCTTTACTATGGTTCGCCTTACTTTTCCTTGTCGTCATGGCAATAAAATATAATACTTTATTAAGATATATTAACACTTTATGTTTTCCCATGTGGAAGTGCGGGCGCATACCAGTTTAAAAGTTGCAATCAGGCGATGATAAAGGTTAGATTCGCAAAAGATGCTTTCTCGAGTAACATTTGCCATGTCATCACATTCTAATAAAACATATTACTTACTTACCAAATCTAAGCTGTACATATATTATATAAATAGGGCGTAACAGTATGCTACACCTTGCCTTTAGGGAACCATGGCAATGACAATGAAAACGGCGAGATAAATTAAAAGCTGATCCAGTATGACAATGGAAAACATTAAGAGACAAGAACGACATGAGTTGAGAAAAGCGAGCGGCACTACAAAGTTGGCTGGTGACATGACACCACGAGAACTACGACGTCAGCGTCAAAAATGGAGATGATACAAAGCCACGAAAAGATCAGAACAAGCAACTTGTGATGATGATACCGATGATGCAACAACGAAATAAGAAAGCGATGACCGGATGCAATGTACATAGGCACCAAATGCGAATGTACATGCAGACAATCAATTCTCTTGAAAAACGGAGATGTTAGCATAACCACTCGCAGTTGTATCGGTTGCACTGTTCTTGGTGTTTCACTCAAGGAAGAACGTTATCGTCCAACAACAACCATAAGTAAGTGCCTCAACTTGCAGGCAATGATGATGAGAAACATCTGGCGACAATACAAAGAGGCGCGGACCAATCGCAAGAAGAGCGCTTATGCTAGCCTCTGCTCTGCCGCAGACCATGACGTTGCACCAGGTCATGACTGACACTACTATCACAGTCCACCACAGGGTGCTAAGCTGTAACTGTTCAAAACCATCGAAGTGCATGTGCTATTCTGTGTTACCCATTTGAAAAATACAATTGATGTATCCCTTTGGGTGAAAGATGACAGGGTCGAAATCAACAACCAACAGTTGGGCGAACCTGTGGATGACCACCAATCGTACTACGCCAATGTTCTGAGTGAATTGCATGCATGTAGTTCGTATGTCCAGTTGCAGTTATATCGGATGCGCTTGTCTCAGTGTTTCACGGTTTGTGCACATATCGACGTCCATATTATATGTACCTTCTGTTCGCATAGCTTCTCTCTCGGCATAACCAACCAGTGCAGGTGTTTCCTGATCTCTGATGTCGGTATGTGCACAAACAGTGGTGTCTGTGTGAAGTTTGGTAAGAGTCCGCATGCGATATCCAATTGCTTGAGAACAACCTTTCTCTCCAGCGACAGGCTAGCATTGAAGTTGATGCCAAGTGATGCGAGTATATATCATGTCTCTCCCGTGTCAGTGTCTGCACATGGAAACTCTTTGCCTCGCAGTGGAAGCTTCCTTGCCTTTGATCATGAAAACTTCGCGGATGAAATCTGGGCAAGGTTAGTTATTGAGTTGGTGCTGAATGAAGACTATTATCTGAATGGATCATTCCTGAAATAAGGGGCCGAGTTCGACGACTAGGCTGCAGAGAGATGACCAATACACTATGACATCGGTGTGTGAACAAACAGAACTACTTCACTCTGAATCACTTTGTGCCATTGGTGTGCCATGAACAGGAGGTTGCAGATCTGTCTGCAGTCACCGAGGACTATACTAATAAGTATGTCATCGTCAACTATGAGGGGCGTGTATATCCCGGTGTCGTGTTTACAGATAACACAGGTGATGTCGAGATGTGGTGCATGCATTGATTCGGAAACAATTGATTCTTCTGGCCTCACCATCAATACATCAAGGACAATATACTTGCAGTGATGCCACCCCTCACTGCCGTCATGACGCGCCACATGGAAGTGGGTGTTCACATATGTTCTGCTACTTGCGAGAAGGTGGCAGCTTAGATAGAAACTAATTACGACTTCAACCACCCTGATCATGGTATTATCTTTGATAATCAAGGTACATGTTCCCATAGTAACGATGCCCTTTTGCTAATCAGTGACATAAGGCATATGATATTTATTATGTAGGAAGACTGTCTTTACACAGGATTACTGTTTCAGTATTGGTTCTTATTTCCATGTCGTCACGCTCTGTTCCATGTCATCACAGCACATTCCTTGTCGTTACACACAATGCAAATTTATGTTTAATTAATGTTTACAAATCAATATGAATATATTGTAGTGGTATATAATGTTTACATGTAATTTAATCATGGCATGTGTTTTTCATGAGTGATATTGCTGAACTTTGCTTTCAAAGACAATTGAAAGTGTCTGTAATATGTCAATATTATGATTCTGCCTGTACAATTTGGTCAGGAATGTAATTATGCATAATAATTTGTTAATATATCACAATAAATATGTTCACATCCGTTTAAGAACACGTAAGTAATTATGCTCACTAAGTTGTACTTCAATGAGCATATGATTTGCCACTTGTTTCGCAAGGTTTTGTGACCGTGACGACATGGAACATTTTTGCTGTTTCAGCATGGACATATAGGTGTGAAATCAATCATATTTGGTTTATTTATGTATTAATATGTGGGCGCTGCTTCATTTTAACTAGCCAAAACGTATGTCATTATCATGTAAAAAAAAAAGTGATATGAAAAAAATCTGAGAACATGCGATGTTCCCTATTTTTAAGAATGACCAATATATAGGCATTTATATTTGGCTATCACAATGTGTGAATATAAATTTGATGCCATCTTCTTTTTGAAAACTGTCTTGCTACAAATGGACAGGTCACGTTCATGAAAATTAGTTTCACCTAATGATGTTTTCCCATGAATTCTTCATAATTATAGCAGTGCTTACTGAACAACAGAATGTACCTACTCTCACAGATCCTGTTGATGTATCCACTCCTCGGCGCCAGGCGGTAAGCTGTCTTATCTCCTCCGTAGTCGTAGTTGCACTTCCGACATTGCTGGTTTGTGCCATTGGAGCACACTCGGTGGCTGCAGTGATCTATCTGTGCGCATGCTGCAATTATACTAGCAATTGTAAACTTCTATAGTTGACATATTTTCTGTTATATTAGTACATATTGTAGTAGACTAGTGAAGGACATCTACATGAAATAAATAAACTGGACACCTTTTGCTGCGATTTGACGTGATGTGCTCTGAACTACAGAACCATTCATCTTCGTGACTCATCGCCTCAAGTCGTTTATTGTGCCACTCCAGATTCTATGCAAATGCATTCATTCAATCATTCCACATCAGTCCACTTATAAAAAACACACATATTCTTTTTAAATATTATTATTGCTCACTTCTGCGGTCCAAATAGTGCCATGGAATGCATCCAATGTGAGCAATAACGTAAGCCACTAATGCTCACTGCTCAAGATGCTGATGAAACATAACTTGGACAGAAAAACTGCACAATATTGTAATATTTTGTTAAGAATATATGCTTTTTTGTATGTGGACTTTGTACTTTGTACAAATTAGGTAAGAATGTCGTTTAACAGCATAAATGATGTAGACCAATAGCAATTAATTTAGTTCATGTTTAACCACATGTAAAACGGTTAGCGAATCAGTTTAAAAAAAATCTTAGTTCCAATACCAAATGGTGTCGGAAGTGCAGTTTTTGACTGCATGGAACTACACCCCTACTGGATCCGAGACGTTTGATATGCCTACATGAAATAGTGCCGATGTCGGATGGCATTGTGACCCGCGAGTAAAACGACCTGGGAGTTAATACACCATAACGGTAAAATTACAATGTCCATGGTAACGTGACCAACCTGTTTTTTTTATTTAATGTTGTTTTCTTCAAATTTTAGTTAGTGACATCACATCTACTATTTTTAATTATATCAAATATGGATACATGGAAATGGGTCCATTTTCCCTATAAAATTTTGACCTGGGGGTAAATTTTTTATTATAGAAAAGGGACCCCATATAGTATTTGGACTCATGGTGGTCCATTTTTTATGGGTTATATACGACACATATAATATGGACCCCCATAGAATATGGACCCTCATAAAAAACAATAAGGTAAATAGTGATTGAATGTCTCAAGCAAGAGCAAGTTTAATGTAAAAGCTAATTGCATTATGTTGTGGTTTTGCTAACTTTTGGAAGTGTTGCAAATAGTCCAGCAGCCAAAGTACCATCCCTTTTTGGTTTTTTATTGTTGATTATTCATCTCTAGCATATGTATAATGATATGTAAGTGGATGTGGAGTTATCACCCTTGGCGAAATTGAGAAAAGTGAGAAAATTCAACATAGCTGCTCATATCTCCAGAACCAGATAAGATACAAACATGATTAAAATGTATTTTTATGTTTTCAGACATGAGGAATTCAATGTCATTATGTTTGATAAAATGGGTAAAGAAAGCAAGATGGCAGCCATATATATATATTTTATATTATATATATATATATATATATATATAGCCGCAATCTTGCTTTCTTTATATAATAATAATACATTTTATTTCATATAGCGCCAGATCCAATGTTATATTGTTCGTGGCGCTTTACAACATGCACAAGACAATTGTAAGTAGTTTTCTAAAATTGCTAAAATAATAATAATTATAACCATTTATATATATATATATATGTATATATATATATATATATATACATTATATATATTTATATATATATGTATATATATATATATATATATATATATATATATATATATGTACATGTATATGTATATATATATATATATATATATATACATATATATATATATATATATATATATATATATATATATATATATATATATATATATATATATATATATATATATATATATATATATAGGTTCATAACGATGCGTAAAGACAAGCATCATCATGCATCACTTATTTATTCTTCTAATTTGGGCATGAATATCCACCCTGGCAGGAACAAAATTGTGGGTATATCACGTTGGAGTTGTTGCATGTTACAAGACATCTGGCTTCACATTATCACTTTATCAGCTTAAGCAACTCTGTTGGGGCTAGCAAGATGTCAGCCCATGTTCAAGACGGTAAAATAAAAGATGGGTTCTTCTTTTTACAAAATGAGATTTCTTCGTAATAAAATTGTTTGAACTGTCTTAGCGACTCTTAGCACACGCAGTAGTGATTTGACTAATGTTGTCAGCAGCAGAACAGTGGATACCACCAATGTATAAGACTATATAATTTTAACCTTGCCATCGTTGGAAAATAATGATACTGCAGTCGATCTCTATTTATTGTAATTGTGTTGTTGTAATTGGTTGCACACCTATTTCGCCTGCACTACCTGCCTTAATACAAGCACTTCTTATCGTATATAAGTGACATTACTTTCTATTTTACAGTATTTATTAATTTCATTTCTTGAAAACTGTATTTTAACACTCTAAATATCTTATATTTTTCCTTAATCTATTTAATTTATTGAACATTTTTAGCTTTTAGTCTACAATTCTACAATATAAGCGACATTACTTTCTGTTTCACAGCATCGGTATTAATTTTTGTTTTTTTGTAATCTGTATTTTAACATTCGAGAAATGTTGTGTTTTAGCTTAATTTAAATTAATTTCATTTACTGAATATTTTGAGCATTTAGTCCACACGTAATTTTTATTATGTGAAGCGCTTTGATTGGTAATCATTTACCTAAAAAGTGCCATATGAAGAAACGGTATTATCATTAACTTCCAACCATTCACTAATCTTTTGTTCAATATTAATATTATTACAGTTAGAAAGCTGCATCTTGGAAGAGTCAAGTGTACTACATAAATTTAAATCATCTGCATATAAAATGTATTCAAATAAATTACTTGCATTAGTAACATCATTTATATATATTAAATATAGTAGAGGGCCCAGTATAGAACCTTGTGGAACACCTGTGGTTATAGGCAACATATCTGTTTGGTGTCATTTATTTCAACGAATTGTTTCCCGTTTGCTAAATAACTTTGAATAAGGTTATTTGAAAGTCCTTTAACACCATAGTATGACAATTTTGTGTGTAACATTTCATGGTTAAGAGTATAAAAACTTTAGAAAGGTCTAAAAATATAGTATTGGGAATTTTTTTTTCTTTATCCATCTGACATGCAAGTTTATCTATTAATTCAAGTGCAGCAAACTCTGTTGAATGTCCTTTCCTAAATCCATACTGACTTTTATAAAAAAGTTTGTTATCATCGAAAAAACTGTAAAGTTGATCAAAAATAATTTTTTCAAAAATTTTTGAGAAGGCAGGTAGTAACAAACTTGGCCTATAGTTTGAGAAAAGTTTCCTTATTTTTTAAATATAGAAATGACTTTCGCAATTTTTAAGTTATCAGGAAATGTTCCACTAACAAATCTGGTTTATTATTATGTTTATTATATTATTATTATTATTATTATTATTATTATAGCAGTTCCACTAATGCATCTTTCATGAGTTTAAATAATTTAGTAGATATACCGTCATTGCCACTACTACCATGAAGATGATCAACAACTTTTACTATATACATATTGTTTATTTCATGAAATGTGAATACAGTCATGTTTAGTATTTAGGTAGTCTTTTAAATATTTATTTCCAGACTTATTTATTTAATTTATTTATTCTGGCCCAATATTGGTAAAATATTCATTACATTTATTCACAATAGTAAATTGATCAGATACTCGATTAGCATCAAGAGTAAAATAGTCTGGAAAAGTTCTTGTGTTTTGTGATTTATTTAATATCTCATTTAATGTGGATCATGTTTTTCTTGAATCAGTCTTATAAATGTGATGCATGGTATATTTTTTGGCATGTCTTATAATTTTTTTCAATATAGGGTTATAATCATGTAGTTTATTTTTTAATGATAAATAATCCTGTTATTCATGTGACATCATTAGGAGTTGTTTATAAAGGTTGTCCCAATATTTTATGGAACGTAGGATACCTAGAATAACCCATTTGCATTTCATATGTTTGTTTGTTAATTTTTTTACAACTACAGAAAAATATTTGCTTTTTAATTTATCAAAAATATTACATATAATATTAAGATTTGTGCTTGGGTTAGCATTAGGATCTTTGTTTAGTTTGTTAGGAATGTCTTGCCTTATTAAGTCACTTAACGTTTTCATAAGTGTCAAGTCCATACGTTGCTACTTTTATGTATTTTGGCAGCGGTTCGTGATGTAAAATAGGGTTGAGACATAAAATAAGGTTGATGATTTGAAACCTTTTTAACAGAATACCTGAAATGGAGTTTAAGGTCGAAGAAGAAAGTCTACAAAAGAAGATATCTATTAATGCTCCATTCTGATTCGAAAATCTGGTAGGTAGAGTAATTTTAGGGTAGAGGCCGAGTAGTTAAATTATCAAAAAACTCCCCAATTACATCTTTCTCATTTACTTTCTCAGGGACAGCAGTTGTTCTGCATTGGACCTACTTTAGTATAGTTGCATGACAATCCCAAGATGGTCACAATGTTTGGTGTTGCATCATGAAACTCTTTACGCTAACTTGGTTCAAGAGACTCCATATGTGGCCTAGTAATACTACCTACTGTGTTTGTGGGAGGGTTGGGCAGATGGACATTCATTATCTCTCATCTCATTCAAGTAACCTAGAATTCCAAGGCAAGTAGGCAAACTGTAAGCCCAAGTCCTGAGAGTACAGTATTTGGTCTTACCAGCTGTGGTCATGGGGCATCCTACTTTGGTACTGGCAAGGCAGCTGCACTTAAATTTCTTAAATGTGGTGACCATACATTCACAGACACAAGTACCTTTTTTGGATGTCATGGAGCAAACAACACCCTTCCTGCTGGCCTGCTAGGGTCTGTCTAGACATCAGTATTATGGAAGCATGTCAAAATATGTGGTCATTCAAAGCTGGTAGAAGCAAGGCCAATGTGCCAACCTTCCCACCAGTGAAATCATCCAAGAAAATGTCAAGTAGCAATTTGGTTACACTCCTTGCCGACAAACTCATCAGTGCTAGAACAAACTGCTAACAGTTGGTCGCACGAAGAGGGTCCAATGCATTCATATTCATAGTTCCCTTCTTAAAGGGGTGACTAATTCTTGTACTGTTTGTTATAGGCAGTTTTTCCCCTACATTTTCATCCTCATCCACATATTCCTTTTAACGCAGTCTTCCCATCTAAGATATGTTTTGCCCCTTTTCCTGCATGCTTCTTGTTTCACCACCTCTTCTCTCTTTGGCCATGTGACCTGCCCACATCATCCAACTTCTTACTATTCTTCCCATTAAGGGGAACTGCATCCCAATATCTTCCCTAAGCAAGCTGATCCTTGCCAACTTAATGAAACATTAAATAAGCATTTGCATAATATGTCAATAAAATTTCTTACGTAATAAATACCAGTATCTGAATAGTCATTAGGTATGTTTATGTGATATGCCCGTTTTTTTTATACTTCACATAATAATGTGGCCGAATGGTGTTCCATCTGTACTATTTTTCAAGAAACAAAGTTTATAGAATTTCCCATATCTGAAAATATAGGGAAAGTTAATTTAATGGTAGTCTTATGTTATCTGGTTGCTGAACTTGCAACAGAGTTGTCTTTCTGGATAATTACTCAGCAGTCCTACTAGAATATTGATGGTTCATTTTACAGTGTCCTTCTCTAGAGTTTGGTAGTCCATGACAGGTTTTCCATTTCCTTTGTGGGATCTTTTACTTCCCCTGGCATAGACACAAGATAGAAGGGACCAACGGCTTTTAGTGTCTCTTCCGAAAGACACAGGCAAAGTGGGGTGAACGAAATGTCCCAAGCTTCGAAATGGAAGAGTTGGAATCAAACCACTATCCTCTCAATCAACAGGCAGGTGTTCTAACCATTAAACCATCGTGCCTTACTTTTGTGTCACAGCAACCATTTTAGCACATATACAACCTCCATCTTGCTTTCTTTAATGTTTTCAAAGCAATAATGGTTGCATCAAATTCCTTGTCTGAATACATACAAAATACATTTCAATCATCTTTGTAACTTATGTGGTTGTGAAGATATGAGAATAAGTTGATTTCTGCACCCATCTTGGATTTTCTCATTTGTTTCAATTTCCCAAAGGTGAGAAATCCACACTCACCAGGATATCAATATATATATATATATATATATATATATATATATATATATATATATATATATATATATATATATATATATATATATATATATATATATATATATATATATATATATATATATATATATAATATATATATATATATATATATATATATATATATACTAGAGATGAATAATCAACATAAAACAACTTCATCAGGCAAAAGGGGTTACCCCCCCTCCGGCTGCTCAACTAAGAGCAATTTTAACTGTTTGAACTAGTATAATAACCCTATTCAGTAATATTGGCATTCCATCTGCCGATATATTTCTGCAGAAACTTGAACTAGTACGAATTGACTAAAACATCCCAAAAGGAAAAGGTGACCAGACTAGCCTTGCTTATTTGACTCTCGTTCGCCTTCTGCCTAGAAGAGAGTGTGGCCTCAGAGGCGTGATCTCGTTGTTACCCACTATCACCACTCCATTTTGTATAGACGTTTCTGTGAAGCGCCAGCAGCCAATCAGCGTCATTATCGAGATTCTACACTAAATTTTTTTTGCCTGATTTAATTTTCAGTCTGACAGTTGCATCAATATAATACCAATTTAAAGTTAATTTGAATTGCATCGTATAAACTGATAAAAGTTCATTCTTATTTTAGATTATATCGGAATTAACTAATTATATGTGCGCCCTGAATCTGGACACATACATAATTTCCGTCAAAATGAAAAGTACACATTGCGATGATGTGTGCGACAAATGGTGGCGCCACTGCATAGAGACTGGATAATCGAGACTATGACTAGACCAAACTAATTTTAAGAGCTCTTCTCCTCTAGGGCCGACAACACGTGTTTCCAATTGCGATTATTATTCACTGAATTAAATCAATTACTTGACGTCATTATACGCATATAAGCAAATCAGAGTTTTCCATCGATACTACGTGAAATAATCAAATAATTAGTCAGCGTATTCGACAGAATCCGAGTTTTTAATGCCATAAGTAATTACCGTCAATTATACTACATGATGTGGCGCCACTGTTTGTTACACATCACAGATTTCCTTCCACCTGTAATGCAGATAACTCAGGAACAGGAATCACCATTCATAATGAAATTACAAAATAATAAAATAATCAGTTACTCTCGAATGCCAAATAAACGTATAGCTATTAGTGCCCTGTGCGGGCCTAGAATTTGATCCCAAGCCCGGCCCGCAATTAGCAGTTACAGTCCAGGCCCGGCCCAGGCCCGCAATAATTTTTCAAGCCCGGCCCAGGCCCGCAAACTATAATTTAGGCCCAGGCCCGGCCCAGGCCCGACCGTGAATGTTTGGCCCAGGCCCGGCCCGGCCCGGCCCGCAAGTTTCGGGCCCAGGCCCGGCCCATACCCGCGGGCCAAAGATGGGTAAGCCCGCGGCCCACTAAGTTTAGAGAAACCTATAATCTTATAACAAAGACGAAAAACAAATAAACTGTAAAACAGACTCATTGTTTTATTAAATAAAAAAAACATATATACATATATCGGATGGGGCATAATATCCTTATCTCTTAGTGGAGTACTACTCTTATGCTGATGTTCCATAGTGTGTTCCATAGTAACATTTGTTATATTTGGCTTTAACGTATTGGCTTATGGTTAGGGTAGGAGATTTGTTTATCTAACCCTGACTTAACCCATATGCAAGCCATAACCCCAATTTATATTGTTAATAGAATTAGCTCAACTAAGTTATCATAATTTAATATGATATTTCAATTAAATGTTACCCACTGGCACTGACACCCAGTGGCATTTCCAGCAGGCCTGCAGTCACTAGCCTGAGACAGACAGGTTCAGACATGTATGAATTAGTACAAGTGTGAATGAATTAAGACTGGGGAGAAATACCAGTTACCAACTGGGTTGGGTACTGGGTAGTGGGCTAGTGGCCTAGTGGGCACTTGGCAGTGGGCAGGTCATTCAGGTGGGCAATGTTTGGAGGGAAGACCTAGACAATAGAATGTCCACTGGTAGGGTCAAAGGGTGATAAGTTGATGGTTAATCATGGCTTGATTGCCTCTGCAAATATTTCTAAAGTAAACATTTGGGGCTGGCTACTTCCAGCCAAGTGAATTTATGGGGGCCATTAGATTCCATGCAAGATCTCAATTTGCAACAATATAATACTAAAGAAATAATTTTAAGCATTCATTAACCGGAATTACAATTTTAATCAGTTTAAAAAAATAAAAATAAAGTAATAATCGGTGTTTTGTATGAATATTTTTATTATGTCCAGGCCCAGCCCAGGCCCGGCCCGGCCCGGCCCGGCCTGCTCACACTAGGCCCAGGCCCGGCCCAAACCCATTGTGTTTAAATTGTTTTCAGCCCAGGCCCGGCCCGGGCCCGCAGTATGTAGGCCCAGGCCCGACCGGCCCGGGCCGGGCTTGGAGCCAAAGCCCGGCCCGCGCAGGGCACTAATAGCTATAGGCCAAATAACAGTATAGCTATAGGGTGGCAAATCGGTCAAATTGAATAAATGTATAGTGCCGAATAACAGTATATAGGGGGGCAAATTGTTCAAAACAAATAATAGTAAAGTGCGAAAGCACTAGTATATTTGTTTTTTTTAGCGTCGAAGCAATTTTTTTACTCGACGTGAAGCCAAGGCATCCCGAATCTAGTAAACTACGCCTACTGCTACAGTACGGGGATCGCAGGCACGGGGATCGCCGTGTATTTTTTTTTCGGCCGAATATGCATAAACTGTGTGCGTATTCGCGTCACCGCAGATATACTAACCGCATTTTATATCTGCGAAAAATTGTGAATTTTCCGTTTTTAAATGAACATTAAAGTTTTATTGAGATGAATACGCAAGCCCGTTTCAGGGAAAACTGTCGCCAGCCGGTTACGACCAGTTTGAAATTGAGGCGCTGCGCACGGCGGCCATTTACGGTCGGTTGGTTTACGCGGTGATAATAGCTTTTTAACTAATAACATACCATGTCGAGCTCCCGAGAAGTAATGATTCTGACCGATTCATCTAATCATGGAAATCTAACGGTCTAACGCTTTTGGATCAAAATCTAGCATCAAATTCACGACTGTCGTTCGAAAGGATGAAATATTTGCCGTCGGGGGGAGCTGTTATGCTTTATGAAGCAGCATATTGCTTGTTTTAATTAGGACTGGGAACACTAGACATGTGCTACTCGAATTCGACCGGAAGACAACACAACTTTTATTACTCCAAAACGGTGAAAGAGCTACACTGTAGTAAGTAGCTGTACAACGCACCAGTTATAACGATCCCATTACATGACATCCCTCCTTTAAAACATCCCTCCTTTAAATGTAAGAAAGTCAAAAAGAAACCATTCATCAGCTTTAACGAATGTTCGCTGTGGATAAATTGATATCAATCGAGTAGCAAACTAGGCTAATATAGTCACATTATATCGACTATCAAAATCACATAGAATGTCACAGAATGGTCACTTGTGAAACAGATCAATAATACTATAAATGTCAAATAGTATTGAAAACACAATTAAATGTCAAATCGCATAGGCTTTCTGATTGCATGACCGTATCTAGAGAATCGTTCATTCTGTGGAATCTCTTCTGACGGAGGTGGCTCAGCGACGACTCTTCTTGGCGGCACAGCGACGACTCTTCGTGGCGACGGCACGTCTGGCGGTACCGGCATCTGAAGAGCGTTACCCTCTCGAGCGTCGGGATCGTCCATCTGAGGAAGAATCAGCGACGGCTGCTCACGTGTCCTCCGTAGATGACGACGATTGCGGCGGAGTTCTCCTCCCTCGTGCTGGATCACGTATGACCTCGGACTCTCGTGTGTCCGCTGAACGATAGCGGGATCCCAGCCCCACTTTCTCTGGACGCGTACTACATCACCAGGCTTCAATGGCTTCAATGATGTAGCACCGTGGTCATAGTCCTGTTTGAACCGTGTCTGTCTGTCCGTTAAGTCTTGTTTCGCGTTTACGACTCGCGGCTCAAGAACGGCTTTGGTTGTAGGCAACTTTGACCTGAGTAGTCGGCTCATTGCCAGTTGTGCTGGTGCATAGCGGAGTCCACTGATCGGCGTGTTCCTATATTCTAGCATCGCTATGTAGGGATCATGACCCTCTTCGTCTGCCTTCTTGAGGAGCGACTTCAACGTTTGCACGACTCGCTCTGCCCGCCCGTTCGATTGAGCATATGTTGGGCTCGATGTAGTCACTGTGATACCCCAATTCTCCGCGAATTGCCGAAAATTATAGCTACCAAATGGTTGGTTGTCTGCTACGATCTCTTCGGGTATTCCATGACGTGCACTGATGCTCTTAACATGTGAGATGACACATTCGCTTGTCTTGTTCTCGAGCAGTGCCAACTCGGGATACTTCGAATAGTAGTCAACGACTACTAGGTAATCTCGACCTTTGAACGACATAATGTCCATTGCCACTTTGCGGAACGGGCCGTCTGGGATTTTGTGTGCTATCATCGGCTCCTTCTGATTGCTCCGGGCGAACTGTAGGCATGTTTTGCACCTCGAGACGGTGTCCTCGATTGCTTTCGACATTCCCGGCCAGAAGATAGCTGATCTAGCTCGAGATTTCGTCTTCTCCATCCCCATGTGTGGTTCGTGCAGCACTTCCAACATATCCGACCTCATCGACTCTGGAATAACAATTGTTTCGCCTGCAAACACGAGTCCGTCGTCTGCACTCATCTCGTCTCTCATGTTCCAATATGGTCTAACGTCCTCGGGTACAGCTGTCCTCGACTCTGGCCAGCCGTTCATCACAACCTGAAGTAGTCGCTGAAGAGTTACGTCATCGGCTGTAGCACTTCGGATTTGCTCGAGTCGTCCTGTACTTGCAGGGAAGTTCTTTGTAACGCTGTGGACCATGATCTCAACATCGTCAATGAGCTCCTTGTCTGGCTCACTATCTATGTAAGCACGTAAGAGAGCGTCGGCTACGTACAGCAGCTTCCCTGGACGTATGACAGGTTTATCTTGTATCGCTGTAGCTTCAACATCATACGTTGCACGCGTGCCGTTGCGTTTCCGATCGGTTTCTTCATTATAATCTCAAGCGGCTTATGATCAGTCTGCGCTTCGATTTCCTTGCCATAAATGTACTGATGAAACCGGGAAGTCGCGAAAACGACCGCTAACAGTTCTTTCTCCAACTGTGCGTAGTGTAGTTCTGGACCGACTAGTGCCCTTGACGCATATGCAACAAGTTGTCCTTCTTGTAGAAGACACGCCCCTAGTCCACTCTTTGACACGTCCGACTGCAACGTTACTGGTTTGTTCACGTCGTAGAACCTCAGCACTGGCAAACTGCTTAGAATTGTCTTCAACTCATTCACTGCATTTGTATGCTCTTGTGTCCAACGCCACACCGCGTCCTCTTTCAGCAGCGCACGTAGAGGACCAGTGATGTGCGACTCTCGCGGGATGAACTTTGCCTGATACTTCACAATGTTCAGAAACCTCAGGACTGCGCGCTTGTCCTCAGGCAGTGGCATGTCGACGATAGCTCTTGCTTTGCTAGGGTCTGGGCTGAGGCCTGCTTCCGATACTACATGTCCCATGTACAGTACCTCATTGGCTTTCAACTGTACCTTTGACGAGTTGAACTTCACGTTTCGTTCTCTTGCCCTCTGGAAGACAGCACGCATGATGGCATCGTTATCTTGTTCATCATCGCCCGCGATGATGATGTCGTCAGCTATCACGTACGCTCCTTTGATGTCACCAAACGTTAGTTGCATGCGCTTCTGTAGTACTTCACTAGCTGAACTAATGCCAAACGGCATGCGCAGGAACCTTTTGCGGCCCCATGGCGTGTGGAACGTGCAGAGGTAACTGGACTCATCCGACAGTCTGACGTGCCAGTACGCCATCGACATATCTATCACTGAAAACACTTTCTTTCCAGGTAGATGCGACTGCACATCCTCAGGTGTCGGGATCTCGAACTGTTCACGCTTAATCGCTCGATTGAGTGGTTTCGGGTCGAGACATAATCTCAGCGATCCATTCCGCTTTTCCGTAATAACCAAGTTATTCACCCATGGTGTAGGTTGTTCTACATCTGCGACGATTCCGTCCCTCTCTAACTTGTCTAGAGCCTTCTTCAAACTCTCCACTCTGGTGTATGGAAGTTTCCTGGTTGCCTGGACTACCGGCTGTACGTCTTCTTTCAGCTCGATATGATACGGATGTTCAAGTTCTCCAACTCCAGTGAACACGTCTTCATATGCTTTCATCAGAATGTCACTCGTTAGTGGCTTCTCACGCGACACCTCGCACACTTGTTTGACAAGTCCTAATGACTCACACGCTCGACATCCAAGTAGGGGTACATTGGTGTGCGTAGTAACAAAGAACTCGATCAGTGTCGGTTTATCCGCGTTCTCTGGTAAGCACTGAAGTTTGACCGTTCCAGCTGGCTTCACTTTGACGTCATTCACGAATGCTGACAGTATCGTCTTTGTAGGCTGCAAAGCTACATTCGGCTTTATTGTCTCGTAAATCGTCATGGGCAACACATTCGCCTGTGCGCCAGTGTCTAACTTGAAGCTTATCTGCTGGCTGCCAATAGTCATCTTTGTCATCCAGTCATCATCATGAGTAGTGTGTGCACGTACATCCAAGAATAACGAACCCAGATACAGGCATTCATTACTCTCACATTGTTCATTGTTCATCATCCGCACCTTGCTATCGACTGTAGCAGTGCGGTGGTGTTCGCACGTTACCGCGAAGTGGTTCCACCCCTTGCAACGGTTACACTGTTTGCCGTACGCAGGGCATGACTTTAGTGGGTGTGACCTGCTACAGAATTTGCACTGAATGCTTCCCTGTGTAGCCCGTGGTTTGTGTGTACATTTGTACCTACCCTTAGTGTCATTGTTAGTTCCTTTAATACCCCTGCCACCTGCATGGGAGCCCTTGCTAAACGTGCTTGAACGAGATCTCTGCTTCACTACACTCACTTTAGCTTCTGGCTTTCCTTCAGTCGCCATGACCTTCAGTTGCGCCCTTGTCGTCTCGGCTGCGCGGCACACATCTAATGCCGTAGCTAGCGACAGATCGGACTCTCTCAAAAGTCTCTCTTTAACACGCTCGTCATTGACGCTGAACACTATCTTGTCACGAATCATCAGATCCTCCTGGTCACTAAATTCACACAATTTAGCTTTCATTCTCAAGTCTTTGATCCACTGATCTACTAGTTCCCCATTGCCTTGATTGCGAGACCAGAAACAATATCGTTCGTAAACTGTATTTTTACGTGGCTTGCAGAAGTGACGGAATTTGTCTAGCACTGTTTCCCAGTTGTCTCTATCTTCTGCTGGTGGGACGTTAGCAGGTCCTGCTGGTCTAAACTCAAACTGGTTGAATACTTCCTGGGCCTCCGGTCCAGCAGTATGTAGTAGTATGGCCACTTGGACAGCATTAGGCTTTTTGTTCAATTCACACGCTGTGTAAAATGTCCTAAACTGCTGCTCCCAACTTCTCCACGCCTCATCCAAATTGCAGGCATCGAACGCAATACGACTTGGTGGCTTGAAAAATTAAATTTTTCAGCCGTTGACAGTGTGACTCGAAAGTCGTCACTTCAAACTTCACCAACACCGTTTTTTTCCGACCAACACATCCTACACCAGTATAACTCTGTGTAGTTTGTTTTCTGACACCATGTTATGCTTTATGAAGCAGCATATTGCTTGTTTTAATTAGGACTGGGAACACTAGACATGTGCTACTCGAATTCGACCGGAAGACAACACAACTTTTATTACTCCAAAACGGTGAAAGAGCTACACTGTAGTAAGTAGCTGTACAACGCACCAGTTATAACGATCCCATTACATGACAGGAGCCACATGTAGCTCCAGTTGGGACCAAGTGATTTTAGCGCGAGCTTTAAACCGCTCCGTGGATGATTGATTAGCGCTAGCAATTGGGAGTGAAAACGATTGCTCTCCTAAAAATTATACCCTCCATCATTTATCACGATTATCGGAGAATATAGGCAGGCACAAACTTTTTTATTTAATAATTGTATAATGCCAAATAAGGTGCGTATAGGGTGGCATTTTTTATCAAATAAATACGCGTATAGGGACGCTTATTCGGCAATCAAGCGTACACAAAATTGTGATTAATTGATCCGACATATGAACCAACCAATCATCAACAACATTGTATAATAAAATACTAGTTAAAAGTGACAAATAAAGCTGTAATAATAAATGCTTCTTAAGTACAAGATTACCAGTAACAAAGGCAAATATGGTGTCAAAGCAAGAGTGGAAAACAATAAACTGGATTCTCACGACAATTTTCACAAAATTGATGACAAACGACTATATGTACTATGATTATGTAGCATGTTTAGTCAAATTCGAGCCAACCCATTTTGAGATCTCGTTAGCTATCACATTACAAACATCACTAATCGGATATACCGGTTCAATTTTTTATATTGCATTTTTTTCATCAATGCGCTAGTTAAAAGAAGTAGAAAGGTACTTGTTTCATATTTCTAAGTGAAATATTAAAAAAGAAACGACTGTTTAAAATTTCGAATTTTGATAAATTTTCTGACGGTTTTCCAAATGTCCAATATTGATCAAATGTTTCGTATAAATCACCAGAAAAGTACATTTTTGAATGTCTTGAATATTAGCCTGTTTATATATAGAAGCACAAATAACAATTTCTTCCTGAAGAACAAATGATTACTTTTGGCAAAACAAATAGTTAATGACAGAGTGTAACTGTTAATTCAGAACTGTCACATAAATTATATATAAGGCGACGGTTTTTATTTTTTTCGGTTTACGGATCCGCCGACCACAATTTGGTGAATTTAAAAAAAAAACGAAAAATGAGGCAAACAGGTTTTTTTTTTTTTACATATTTTGGTATTTCATAAGAACAATAATCGGCCTTGGTGCAAATATTCCATATTTAATTTTTTCGGACAAAACAACAGTACGAAACTATTCGTACTAATCATCACCCTGACCCCTGGCCTGGACCCTGGACCTGGAATGTTAACGAACGGACTCGTGGTCGTGGCGTTTGTACATTTAATGCGTTGCGGCTTACTCTTACCGTGCAGTCAGTGAGGATATTTCGGACACGCAAAGTAATTAGCTCGAATTTAACTAATTATAACTACGCAGCTAGAAACTAGACAGCGAAAGTCGCGAGGAATCTCGACGACTGCGTCTGCAGCCATCTTGAAATACAGATCAGCGCGCCCAAGGCAAAAGTCCCGTCGCCCGTGCGTTGAAACAGACACGGTCGCACGTTCCTCGCTTTGACTATCCCAAGACGTTCATTTACCTTGGGTGCACAAATGGCACATGTGATTGCCAAATATTGTGTTTTATGGCAGTTTTAGCGAACAAAATGTTTTCATTAGTTTTCTGTATCCTTTGTACAGAACGAACGCTAATAACAATACAGTTGCACCAGAACCACGAAGGCGACTCAACACACAAAGCGGTCATATCGATATGTTTTATTAAAAACAACGAAGCAATAAAAAAACAATGTAAGAAGACTTAAATTGCTAGCTATAACGAAGCTTAGTTGAGGCTGTATAATAAAAATGTATAATGTGATAACTGTAATGTTTATGTGCGTCATTCATATGCGTGTGTGTGATCACACTTTCGCGTGGGACAGCTTCGCCTGTGCCACTTTCAAGATATTCTATATATACAAATATTTCTATACACCAGATAAGCAAAATATGCACGTCGACAATTATTAATTATGTATGTTGATAGATTTACCGATATAAAACATTATTTATATTAAAGTCATCTGATCTTTGTGGCGTTCGTGCCACACAATTGTTCCGAGGTATGTCGGGAAAAATGCCCGAGTCGTACCAAATTGGCGTCGCAGTTTGCGAGTGGCACGCATCCACACATTTTCCACATTCTGTGTAAGAATGTCTGCGTGAATGGGATCGAAAAAGTTATGTTCGTATGTCATCACATTGTGGAGATAGACACCTCCATTCAGCTTGTCGATGTCGTGGTACGCCGCCCAACCGTCAGAGATTATGTGCGCTTCCGGCAGCATCCACTGCTGGATTAGGGGCTGCAGTACCTCGGAGAATTAGTGTGGCACGAACGCCACAAAGGAAACGCTGTCCGCATTACTTGTGTGCGTCGCTGACCAGTGCCCGTAACTTTAACGTTCCTCCACCGGGGTCATTCTCCGGAACTGTGAGCCAACTCATTATAGCTTAGTTAAAAATCCGTTACAGGTTACTTGTTACAGGTGTTGAAAATTGGATTTCATTTTACGAATTTGTGTTAGTTACTTAGACATTTCTTTTGACAATGGCTCACTTTTCTGGAGAATGACCATGGCACCTAGGGCCTACTAGATAAGTTATGTCTACGCTACGCTGTTTGGAAAAATTAAGAACAATTATGCACTGATGATGTAGTTCTTACTCTAGAATCTTTACTGTCCAAACGTTATGCCTTACGTCACACTGCTGGTGTTTTCCCGCCAAATCAGAGGGTACAGTTCAGCGCAGTTGATAAACGCGTGTTTCTGCTCTTCTGGCGGATATAAACAACGACACGCGATTTTGTAGCATTCGATCTAATTAAATACCCATCCGACTACTTGTGACTGTCACAAAGTGGTTTATGAGACAAAATTAGTCTGGATTTATCTTTTGCCCCTTTGTTCAGTAGCGTACGGTAATCTTCGCAAATAGTGCTGCCATATAACGTACGGCAGGGAGTGATATTTGCACAATGCAAAGGTGCCACCCGGTGACTAAGGTATAACTAGTTGAGGGAAGTTATATCATTACGAATTTGAGCATAATTCCTCCGGTTAAGGTGATCAAATTTAATACGTATATAACCGGTTTTATGTGATGGATACAATGGTATCATTGTGAATCGCATTTAGAATGTATACCAATTTTAATATATGAACTATCGAGTTGTTCGGCAAGCAAGCAAGGTGCGACAAACAAATTCACGCCTCTGACAGGTGCTAGACAGCTCGAAATATTCGTTTTATTAATATAACGCATCAAGTTGTAGGAGTTGTATGATGTAATTAATAGCATTGTTACCGTATCAATGCAGATATTCGAGTGATATTAAATTTATAAGAAATATGTGTAATTTGAGTTTGTTTTGGGTATCTGAAGATTGTGTGTCCGTTATGTAATGCGACTATAATATAACTGAAGTTTTGTACAGGGCTTAACCCCGAAGTCCTAGGAACGTGATGTCGCAATGCGAGGTTAGACTTCAGGCACAATGTGGCCGCCTTGGTATTAACGAATTTATATGAAGTTAGAAGCAGAAGATTAATTTGTGTGGTGCTGAAATGTTGCAAAGTCTTCTCGTCTCCGAGACATGGGCTAAAGACGAATACTTGATTTATTTTCGCCCATGTCTTGTGCTGTAACTTCATCGTAAAGCGACTCGATCCAACCTTGTGTACATGGGTTGTGATTGTTACTACAAGAATTAAACACTCTTCATCACATCTTCGAATGTCTTCGACTTACGTATACAAGCCAACATTCTCGAGACGACTTAAGGTCAACCTAACGTCACTTGACGGAGCGTGAAGCTTTGCAAGTGCCACCGGTATTCGTCGTCATATACACATTATCGGGGCGTGAACCACGCGTGGATGAGTTCACATTCGTTGTATTACCATTCAAAAATGCCACTCGCGACATCTTCTTGACCGCTGTCATCACGCCTGTCTGCATACGTGTAACGCCTTCACGTTTGCTGCCATCACGCCTGACTTCATACGTGTCACGCCGTCACGTCCGCTGCCATCACGCCTGACTGCATGCGTAAGATTGGAGGTACCGTAGTGGGACACACCCCTGTATAGCCTCACCGTGATAATATATCAGTGCAATCGTCCGTGGATTCACGGAACTGGGATACGAACTACGCCCTGATACAGGCAAGTGGGTGAGCTGTCAATTGTGTGATGTGTTACTATACGCCATTATGTGTTTATTTTATTTTGTTTCATATTAAATAAACGTGATTCCAATTGAATTCTCCATTACTATCCACTTTTCTATGTTGTGTTTATATTCCACCCTACATTGATGCACCTGAGCTTTTGTCACGAGCCAGTCTCTTTGTTATCCGCCGCCAATCCTAGAACCAAAACTTGTGCCAACCGGGGGCTCGTCCAGAATTTAAGTGAGGCGGGACTTATGGTGCACAATGTTTGTCGAGCATGAATATAGCAGACCGTATAATATATCTGGTGGAGATATTAGTTTAGAGGCAAGGCAATGTTAACGTAATTAAGCTTGATCCCTCTAGCTATTCATCTCCTTAAGTGGAATTAATTTAGATTAATTCTTATTTCCTTTATCGAGAAATTATTGGCCTGGTGAATGAATCATTCCTTAATTTATTCATTAAAGTGAAATATTTACTTGTAACGACGATTAACAATACGATTAACTGAATATCGTGGCGATCGTCATTGCAGTTGATAATTATTGTCTAGCAAGCATACAGATAAGGTATGCGCTAGTGGTCACAGAGTTAGTCCTGTAGTCATCTAGTGTACGGTCCCTAGCTGAGATACCTAGGTTCCTTGCAGCCAACCTTGTACGATAGATGCATCGCTAGGAGATATTTTGTTATCCTAGTATACGGTTCCGTGTCGACCAAGGTGGTTATGCGTGGTTAGAAGTGGTCCTTCGTTGGTCGCATGCATTGGAGAGTTCCTTGCAGCCAGCATTGTATAATTGATGCATCACTAAGAGGTCATTTGTGATCCTACTGTACGGTACACACACACACACACACACACACACACACACACACACACACACACACACACACACACACACACACACACACACACACACACACACACACACACACACACCCACCCACCCACCCACCCACCCACCCACCCACCCACCCACCCACCCACCCACCCACCCACCCACCCACCCACCCACCCACCCACCCACCCACCCACCCACCCACCCACCCACCCACCCACCCACCCACCCACCCACCCACCCACCCACCCACCCACCCACCCACCCACCCACCCACCCACCCACCCACCCACCCACCCACCCACCCACCCACCCACCCACCCACCCACCCACCCACCCACCCACCCACCCACCCACCCACCCACACACACACACACACACACACACACACACACACACTCACACACACTCACACACACAGACACACACACACACACACACACACACACACACACACACACACACACACACACACACACACACACACACACACACACACACACACACACACACACACACACACACACACACACACACACACACACACACACACACACACACACACACACACACACACACACACACACACACACACACACACACACACACACACACACACACACACACACACACACACACACACACACACACACACACACACACACACACACACACACACACACACACACACACACACACACACACACACACACACACACACACACACACACACACACACACACACACACACACACACACACACACACACACACACACACACACACACACACACACACACACACACACACACACACACACACACACACACACACACACACACACACACACACACACACACACACACACACACACACACACACACATATATTACTTGGATAGTTAGTAATGGATATACTGATTGTCTTTTCATTCATTAGGGATTTTCAGCAACTTGTAGAGATAGGTGAGAAGTTGAAATTAGAAGGTAAAAAGGTAAAGAGCTCCAGGAGTTTGTTGAACAGGAGCAACAGCGCACTAAGGAAGAAGCCGCTATACAGCGCGACTTAGCGCCAGCGCGCTAAGGAAGAAATTGAACAGAAGACGAGGTTGGAGGAGATGTTGCACGGGAAAGAGATGGCAACTTTGCATTTGGAGGACGATAAGGCCAAGGCTGAGGGGATAGATCATTCAACTCGTAATCTGGATAATTCTAGATTAGGAATTAAGATGTCCAAACTTCCCGAGTTCCGCGAAGCAGAACACGGTACCGATGCTTATATGACCCGTTTTGAACAATATGTAGAACATGCGGGATGGGGAAAATGGGATTGTGCTTTAGTATTAAGCAGTATTTTAACGGGCCGAGCGTTAGAAGTATACTCTTGCCTCCCAATTGAAGACATGACAGATTATTCCAAACTTAAGCAAGCCTTCTTGGCTAAGTTTCTCTTAACAGCAGACGACTACAGGGGAAAGTTTAACAAATGTAAACATAGGGTAGATGAAACTGCGTCCCAATATCTCAGTAGGCTAGATCATTGTTTGAGTCAATGGATAACGTTAGCCGGTATTGGGAAAAACTTTGAAAAGTTGAAGGAGTTGTTTCTGCGCGAGCAATTCTTGCATTCCTGTCCTCGTGCACTAGCCATGTTCATTAGGAAGCGTTCTCCTTCGAACATGGAGGCCAATAAAAAACTGGCAGACGTTTATGCCCCGTCTCGTGCGGCCGTAGGTATAAAGGAGACTATTAAGAGGAATGATAGGCAGGACAAAACATGTCGTAGCCACTAATCGAAATCCACGGGGAAGTCGTCCCTTCATACTGGTAGGGACTCTGGGTTTAGGAATTAGGAAACCTAATTTCCCGATTCGATTGATGACTATACATAAGATATATTCTGATGACTATACATAAGATATCTTCTCCTTACCACTTGATGACCATCCTGAAGGAGTTGTGGAGTTGTGGTTCAATGATACTACTGATAGCGAGACCAGACAGACGTACCAGTACGTTTTCTAGTTGAGGAATCATATCGAAGATACTTGTAGATTGGCAAGAGAACAGTAGGCGTCCTCCCAATTACGGTATAAGAGGAACTTCGATAAAAAAGCTAGAGTGAGAACCCTAGAAGTAGGAAATCAGGTGTTAGTGCTACTACCAACTGATCATAACAAGCTCGTTATGCACTGGAAAGGTCCGTATGAAGTAACAAAGAAGGTAGGAGTAAGAGACTGTCAGATCCGCGTAGGGAACAACCTCCGACTCTTCCACGTAAACATGTTGAAGAGATACTTGGTAAGGACTGAGGAGGTTGTGGTCACGGCCGCCATTCTAGATCCAGAGGATAATCCCTCGTTAGAGGTTGGTTCGGTCCCCGTTAGAGAAACAGGAGGAGAGTTACCAGGATGTGTCCCTGGCTTCCGTACCGATTCCGGTTCGAAACTATCCCAGGCAAGGAAAACGTAGGAGCAGATTTCCTTGGCAGGTCCATTGAAGCAAACGTTCAGACGACTGTCTGACTGAATGGACCCGAATGGCGCCTAACGTCAACCATCCAGAATATAGCACCCCTTTAATTTAAAATTTGTGATGACAACATCATGGAACGGCATGGACTGGTCGGTCTGTGAGTAGGGATTATTTTTATGCAATTTCCCCTCCGGAACGTTTATCTAAGTTCGTTATTATTTTCACTAAGAACTAGTTTCGTTTGGTGTTGCTTTGCCTCCAATATGTTTGTTTTCCATTTGGAAGGTTAAGACGTTGGTACGTTTACTTACGTCGAGTAAAACATTAAGTTGTAACGAGTTGAAGTAAGGTGATAAGGTCGTTGGTAGATTTACTATTACCCAGACTAATTCTTAAAGGCCGGGATTATGTCACAAAGTGGTTTATGAAAATGAGCTTGGATTTACCTTTTGCCCCTTTGTTCAGTAGCGTCTACGCAAATAGTGCTGCCACATAACGCAAGGCAGGGAGTGATATTTGCACAATGCAAAGGTGTCACATGGTAACTAAGCTATAACCGCTTGAGTGAAATTATACCATTACGAATGTGAGCATAATTCCTTCGGTTAAGGTGGTCAAATTTAGTATGTATAGAACCGGTTTTATATGACGGATACATTGGTATCATTGCATTCAGTGAACGTATAAGAATTTTAATACATGGACTAGCGAGTTGTTGTTCGGCAAGAAAGCAAGGTGCGACAAATGAATTCACGCCTCTGCCAGGTGCTAGACAGCTCGGAATATTCGTTTTATTAATATAACGCATTAAGTTGTAGGAGTTGAGTGACACAATTAACAGCGTTGTTACCGTATCAATGCAGATATTCGAGTGATATTAAATTTATAAGAAATAGGTGTAATTTGAGTTTGTTTTGGGTATCTGAAGATTGTGTGTCCGTTATGTAATGCGACTATTTTAGAACTGAAGTATTGTATAGGGCCTAACCCCGAAGTCCTAGGAACTTGATCCCACCAGAGCTTTGCCCAGATAGCCGACCAGACAACAGTCATCCGCCTGCTGCTGAAACAGAAGGTACCCGCGACGCAGTGGACGATGCTAGCAAACACTGCAGGCTGCAAAGATGGGCCAAGCCTGGTCGCTCCACGTAGCATAACGTCGAATAGGCTCGCCTTGCTCCGACGAGCGTACATCAGAGCGGACACGGTGCCGGCACTCACTGAAGCGTCTCCGGTGTTCTCTATATCATCGTCTGCTGACGAGGCAGACATGGGGCTGAGTCAGTTGTTCGACTAGATCGCGCAAACTGAACGTGAGACGTGTGATGATACTGACGACCAGTCACTGGATCTGATTGTCTGTACTGTATGACTGAAAAGTGATAGTGACAGCCCAAGGCAGTGGCACGGGCCACCAGTCTACACCAGGTGGCAGCACCAGGGCATGCTATACACCAGTCAACGGACCACAACATTGTGCGCGGATTGTGATACGGCCGGTGTCGAACACGTGTGTTGTTTCAACGCGAACATCGACAGTGCGAGGTAAACACGTGTGCGAGCTGAGTGACCATGTCCCCTCGCGCAAAAAAAAACCTGACGCATACGAAGACACCAACGGTGGACCACCGTGACGCGTAGACTGAGATGCTACTGTCACACTGACAAAACCAGTTATAGTGTGTTCCTCCAGCGTAGCACGTAAAGGACAGGCTTTACCAGCAGATTATGTATGCATGCGCAGTGATGAGGTTAGCCAGCAACCAATTACAAGTGTAACAAGCAGACTTCTCGATGTCTGCACAGTGATGAGATTAACCTGTAACTAGTCTGTGATGTAGTTGTACGGTGGTGTCCAGCGATGTTGACACAATGTGTAGGAATTATTATGCAAGAAGTGTTGCCAATAATCTTCACGTGGCGTGTGGGACGTTTGGGTTGGGCAAAGCTACTGAACGCGGATAACTACTACTGATAGCTGCCAATACTTGCTTCAAACACAGAAGAGGACAGCTGTACACATGGTACGCACCAGATGGCATATTGAAGAATGAAATCTACTTAATGGCCCTCAGAAGAAGAGGTACAAGGAAATGTACAAGCTGCAGAACTTTGACGAGTGCCGATTGTGGCTCAGACCATCGTCTGGTTTAGGGTAAAATAAAAGGACGCACATGGAATAAAAAGAGACCATATCACCCAAACGTTAAGCTGCAGCTTGACTTTCTAAAAAACAACAGAAGGAGTACATAAATATGTACGAGACACATATACAAACAGAAATGCTTGACAAAGAGACAACGTGGCCTGTCCTAGTAGAGGTGCTAAAAACAACAGCAAAACAACAGGACCCAGAAATAACCAGCCAGAAAACCAAGGATTGATGCAGAATGTATGGAGCTTATTGAGAAAAGACGCAAAGCTAAATACAACGATTTTCATACATAATGTTTTGTGCCTAAGTGAAGAACGCATGTCGGCAAGCGAAACAGAATTGGCTGAAAGAAAAAGGGATGGAAGCTGACCAGGCTTTCAAAACAGGCAACGCCAGAACTATTTCCCAATTGGTGAGAGCAATTAGCGCCAAAAGGGCCCACAATCAAGAATCGGTATCTAAGCAGAAATTAACTCATATGCGAAACTGAAAAGATCAAAGAGCGCTGGTTCGAGTGTGGAAAGAAGTTGTACAGCAAAGACATAAATGTAAACAACATCGGAACAGTTCTACCAACACAACCAACATAGTTAGAACCTGAGATAACGAGACAGCCGGGGTCGATGGCATTCCCACTAAAATGCACAACGCAGGCGGCGTATGGTGCTAAGGAGCATAATCGATCATATTTAGAACTTATACAACAAGCAACTAAAGTAGAAAAAAATAGTATACATTTTGGACTGAAAATCTATGCAGCCAAGACGCATATTGTAATGACGATCAACACATCGACGTCGGTGGCAAGCAAATCAATCAGTGAGGCTATTTCAAATATCTTCTTCAAATATCACTTCAACTAATTGACACCAGGAAATCAACAGTTCCACAAAGGCGGGCTTCCGATATCCGTCGACCAAAATACAAATACACACAGAGAATCGGTAACCTATCTTTACCGAAACAAATTGACTAAAATAAATACATACAAACAAACATTTTATTCATCTACAAGAAAAATTTTTTTTATTATGTACAAAGGAGGGGTTGTACAATTTAAAGTCGTAGACGTAAATGCCGTGGTGTATGTTGTGGCCGACAGGTACAGCGCGTAAGGTTGATGTTAACTTTTGGGAAATGCCGGATCAAACTTGACACTTATCTGAACTTTTTTATTTTCACAAAAAAATATATAATCTATTAAACCAAACCATCGTTGCAATGCAGTGCACTGTTTGTAAATAGTATTACTGAAGAAAGCCTGCGACATAGGATAGAAAAAGAGCCGTTGTTAAAGTGTCGCCACCAAAATGAAGGCTGTGATTGGCTATAAAAGTGTCACGGTTAAACCGTCGCGTTTATGGCACGAATACGCTGCCATACCCTCCTGCTTTATCTAGTGGCTTGTAACGTTGTAGAATGAAGGCTGGCAATAATGCTGACAGACGTCACTCACCGACCACTGGCTGCCATTTTGTAGAGCTGTTTGCCGACACACGAAGTTTGCAGACTATTTCGTGCGCAACTATACATTTCACTGATGCTATGTACTTCACTGATGCATTCGTTTTCCGTTGGAATTCAGTTGAAATATAAATAACCAAAAACTGGCATATCAATTAATGCTATCAGTTCGAAATCGATAGCTAGACGAGCACAACACTAAGTTGTTACGTAAAGATCGCCAATATATCCCAACCGTCATGTAACGCTCCGCTGCGCTTACCCAGATACCTCCACCCCCTCAGCGTGACGTAGACTACGTTATGTTTTTTATTATCTAATGACACTGGGCCGCTAGAGCGCCGGTGTAGTATTGTAAATACACCCCCGCGCAGATGGACCCGAGGTCCATTTATCACAGTAGTAAATGGACCGGGGGGAGGGGTCCACATTCAATCGTGGTAAACGGACCCCGGGCGTGGAAAACGTACCCCCATCTGTTCAGTGTTATTATTGGTACATATCAAGCAACGATACTTAGATGCATTATTTTATTTGAATTTCTATTTTAAAACTAGGTAGCTTTTGATGGACTGCTTGGTTATGGGGAGGGGGGGTCTGTTCTCAATGACCCTGGGAAATGTACCCCTTCCTACCACGTACCTCCAAAGTTCTGCTTTAGAAATAAATGAGTATTGTTTAATTAATATTATTACTAGTATTAGTATGAATCGTATTTGACTGAATGGTTAAATACGTTAAATACGTTAAATAGTTAATAAAAAATTGTCGACTACCGCGTTGCACAATTGGCGCCCATGTATGATTTTCATTAAGAGGCGAAAAAGAACATCGTTGCCGCCAAGTTTCAACAAAAGAAGTACTTCGACGTGAATCATGCAACACCGACATACAAGGTTGGGGATAGAGTTCTTCTGAACAATGCAAGACGGAACGCCCAAAAAGGAGATAAACTGACGCCGCGATGGTCGTGCAATCCCCTCACCATCTCAGAGATGCGCGACAGAGGGACGTACAAGTTGGAGGGTCGCAAGCAGCTTTGCTATGCAATAAAAATAACACCGTACTGACAGAGGGACGACAGCAGAGCATTCATCCATGATCAGCATGCTGCTACAAGCGATCGCACTTCCATCCCAAACGTAAACGGAAGCGGTTTCGATTCTGTGAGAGCGTCCAAGACGATCATCTGTCAGACTGCCAAGTCACCGGGAAATTGCTTACAGCAGATAATTTTTAGTTTGTGCCGGTTTCGAGCCAATGGCAGGCTGACCGTGCCCAAGTGGTGGGGTTACTGTGAGAGCGACACTTCATGCAGGACCCAATGCCACACCTGACATCAACCAGTCACCAACGGCCACAGTCGGCATGCGAGGAGATGGGAACTGCTACTTTCGGTGTCTTTCGTATATGTTAACCGGTTGGCAGACGGAGCATGGGAAAATGAGGGCCACCCTGGTCCGGTACATGACAGAAAACTGGCCAATGTTAATGATTACCTTGAGAGTAGCAGAATAGATCGATCGGGAATGTTTGCGACAGAGATGGAGCTAGTTGCCTCGGCCAGCTTCCCCTGCACACCCACCTGGACGCACACAGCGTACCTGGTCTGCCTTCAGCATTCCAGCAAACAGACAAGGCGATCTTCCTCAAGAATGTTCACGAGCACTTTCAACCCGTGATGGTCATGTGAGAAAAAAACCCTGACTAGAAATGTATCTAACAGGTACAACTTACATAGTGACTTCAAAATGGAGACCTATTTGCTTGTTTGGACAAGCAACGATACCGATGTGAATTGTAATATGTTAAGGTTTGTTAGAGAATGAACTTAATTCATGATTAAAATGGATTTCTTTGTTACAGTAATAACCTACTGGGTCCATTTTTATGTGGATCTATTTTCCACAGCGTAAAATGGACCGGGGTCCATTTACCACGGTCCACATTCCACCGTGAAAAATGGACCGGACTCCATTTTCAACGGTGGTTGTACCAGGCAAATGGACCCCGGTCCATTTTTCACGGTGGATGTCCATATTTCACAGTTTCACAGTGGAAAATGGTCCATTTACCACGGGGGTCCATTTACAATCTCACACCGGGCTGTCAATTGCGATTGCCGGGGTTCGAGTAGGGGAGACCGGGGTTAGTTGTATACAGGGGCAAGTTGTTACAGTCGTTTTACGAAAACATTACACACATATGGAGACACCATCGTGTAGTCGGTTGGAAGTCAACCAGCAGACGCGCTGTCCAGAAATCGGGAGCTAAGAAGACGAAATTAATGAGGTGTGGACAAAAACTACTTTTTAGCATGCCCACATAATATAATCTCACTCAGCCACTTTTTATGTTTTGTAAATGAAACTTGAAACGTGTTTACTGTGTAGTAAATACGTGTGTAGATTATAGGACTATATTTAAAGTAGAGATATAGAATATTTTAACATGGTTATTTTGTTAGCATTGATTAGCATTTGTGTAGACTATTCTCAGTATAATTATTCTCTTAGCAATTTTATGGCCTGTAAAATATTACCACGTTTGTAAAGCGCCTGAGAGCAATCTCGATTGATCGGGCTCTATATAAGTACTTTTATTATTATTATAGCAAAAGGAGTTACACCAAGTAGAAGGATTCGTTATCGTCCACGTGCGTTCAACTGCAAAAATTGTGTTTGGGTCAAGTTGTTACAACTGTAACAACTGTCACAACGCTCAGGCGGCTCGCACCGATGGCTCAGCCAGCCAGTTGTGTGCTGACAATGACTGAAAGAACACATTTTATTTAGCCACCATGTGTCAACGCTTTATTTCACTTGTAAAGTTTAGCGTACTGGTTTATACCCCGTACTGTAAATTCTAGCAGGGTCAAATATACTTAACAACTATCTTAGAAGGGCGGGCTACACATGGATGAACATTGTTTGGACTCTCGATAAGCCAATGGCTATCTTGTCCACTTGCCATCTGGGTGTTTTGCCTTGGATAGCAATCTTGTTAAATCTTATAAAATTGCTATGACATAGTCCTATTTAAGCAATTAATAAATAGTAAGCGATAACTTGAAATGTGCATGTTCGTACATGTATGCGTGAGGGCGAACGTCTGTTACTCGACATCACTTTATCATTCAATCAAATAGAAGTCGCATTACACATAATTATATTGCGATTTACTATTTCATACTCCATTCAATAATTTATATTCCATTCACAATTGATTGTTATGTAAGAATCCGGGGGATGAGTGCTTTGGTATCTAAACATTAAGAGCTTAATATATGAAGCTGTGTACACCTACATTGTCATGCACTCTGTGAATAATATGTATAAGTGTGTATAATCCCAATAATGTAATAACAGAAACATGTACGAGTGACACTTGATTTGCGATACACACGTTCTTTGTTGTAACAACGTGCCCCGTATGATGTAACAACTTGCCCGCTCACATGTTATTAACACAAATAATACATGTAATCTATACGTTGACATAAATAATGCATATAACATACTTTTCACAAAACGTTACTTTAACTGAACATTGTAACAACCAGCATGTATAGGTTGACATAAATAATGCATCTAACATACTTTTCACAAAATGTGATTTTAATTGAACATTGGTCTCCCCTACATCGTTGGTCCCTTCTACCTGGTGTTTTTGCCAGGGGAAGTAAACGTTCCCACAGAGGGGTAATTATTCAACTTGTCATGTGCTCATTTATTCTAATCTGGAAATATGGCGAGCACTGCGCGTTCGGGGCTGCGTAAAAACATCCGACAACCGGCGGTGGGCCAAGTCCCATCTCAGACTTCAACAAAACAACGAGAGCGCGTATGCGTAACCCTCGAGCAGAATGACGACTTTGAATTGACAATACCTCTCTCATGATAGGCCTACTGTGACGTTGTTTTGCATTGTTGTGTGAGTTGTTTCAGTAAAACGACTACCGCTTTTTGTAAGGCCATCCACGCAGCCGCTATTGCCAAGCGTGTGTAGCTGTTACGGCACTGATCATGAAGTCGTAACTCGATACGCCAATGACTTCCTTGTCCACTTGCCACCTGCAGCTTGTTTGTTGGATGCGGCGTATATCACGTTCAATGTTTTCTGAAGCTCCTTAGTCGCTCCCCTTGCACAATCCCAGACCCGCCCCAGTAGATATACCAGAATATGCTTTTTCGATTTTAAAATCGAAAAAGCATATTCTGGTATATCTACTATTGCCATAAATATAATTACTCGACATCACTTCACCGTTTATGGAATAATTGGTAATATTTAAATACCTTCGGAAGGTGTTGAAGATGACTCCTAAAATATGTATTGATGTCTACGAAACTTTTGCTAATTCCTCCTTATTGTTTTGAAACTATTTCTGCTTGCAAACCCTGAAGAGCCATTAGTATGTATTTCGCAAATATTTTGCGTACACACTAGCTGACAGAAAGTGCGCATTATAAAACGGGAACAGCCAATAATAATAATACATAACAATAAATAAATAAACACAGATTATAAATGCCAGATAGGCGATATATTTTTAATCGCGAAAATAACCCGAACAATAATCCTAGCTAAGCATACTTGAGTTTTCATACTTACGTTGTACAATATTTCGTGTCACGTCAAGACATTATTACTACTTCGTTCAGGACCGTCAGGACGTGACAACAAATAACTCACATTGTTTTACCATAAACAGTGGCTGTATTAATCGAAGTATATAATACAACTATTCTAATAGAGCTCTCCTACAGCTCTCCCACAGCTCTCCTACTAATCTCCTACATACATCCTATTGCTAAATATATTCCAAACGTTTTTCATACATTAACATAAAGTTAACATCTGTAATTTCAGCAGTTTATTGATTCTACCTACACAGACAATCAAGTTTGGATGTAAGATTCTGACTTAATGTACATGTATAATTAATGACAGAAGTCAATTTCCTTCTGCATACTAATCCCCAGCTTAACACGGTTGGAAATCCATTATAGTTTACCACATTTGGACGGAAATCCATTCTCATCCGGGCACACCCGGCTCTTCAGGCAGGTAAGTTGACCTACCTCATCAATCAACTCAATAACGTATCAGAAAGTGTATATACAACTTTAGAAATATATCAGAACTGTATAGAAGTAATCCAAACTACAGTCAACGGCCTTGCTCTTTACAACGTGCCCCAGAACTGTTCTTCTAGAAATGGGTACTACAGCGATATGAGATGAGGGGTAAAAAATCAGAATGTCCTCATCTCAGGAACAGGAGGCCTGACCCCGCGGTGTCTCGACAACTGATTCTGACTTAAATAAATGGGGGTGTCCGGGCACCTGATGGACACCCTCTGGATGCGTCCAGTTACTGGTTAACCATGTACTGCTGTCCCTGTATTAAGCATGAGGTGTCCGATTCAATACGGACCTGTGACCATTCGTTTCGACCTTTCGAACCCGTATTTATTAAAGCTGCCCTGGAATAATCTAAATCGAAGTGCTCCATCAACATTTTTGTTTGGTGAATACGGGCCTGAAACGGCCGTTCATATATGCTATTTTTGCATGTATGATCGAGTGTAGAATTAAACAAACTAGCAAAAATGCTCAACCTCCGAACGGGATAACTTAGAAGTTCGTATGTGACTGTCACGATAAAAATATTAACACAATTCAGGATACACAACGTTACCACAGGAATATCAATTACTATTACTTGGTGCAGCTAGTCAATATCTTTATGGCTTCTTAGAATCCAACTATCAAAATTGCGACGTAATACTGGCATTTACAGTAACATCTAGCGACGCCTTGGACTTGTGTTACGTAGCTTTGGACAATCGTAGAAAAGACGCGTGAACAATTGTACGTAATTGTTTGCACGGCGTTGCGGCAGGTCATTAACTTGTGACTTGACTTGCCAGTTTATGACTTTCCAACAAGTTTGACATGTACGTTTAATCGGAGTAATGACGCATGTAGTAAAGCCCCTGGGAGTTCTTTTCTGCATTGATACACTCGTGTACCTCATGCCAAAAGGCAGCGACAGCGCAGATTGCAGCAAACGGGTTTCAAAAAACGTGAATATATCCACTTTGCTGATTATAAAGTTGCTCCTGCAGATGTGACACACACACTGTCTATTCCGTGGAGAATTGTACAGCACCACTCAGGACAAGGATTGAGTTCACCACCTGTTCAAAGTGGGCTCATGATAACTGTGCTGGCGTCGATTACGATGAATGCAGTTTTATTTGTGACTTGTGTGCAGATCCCGAAGGGTAAATTTGGTCTGCCGTTTCGAATATATTGAGTATCCACGCCATTGATATTATAATGCAAAGATCGTATCAGTTCTAATTTAAAATTACGTTCACATTTGTTAGCACCAGTTGAGTCCAAACTATGTTCGAAATCAGTGACCATTCTACCCCATATAGGGAGGGTTGCCATTTTGTACAACATAATGGACAAAGTTATTAACATTTGCAAAAAAATGCAATGCGAGTTCGTCCAGAACTAGTTAATGGGATTAATGTTTACGTAAGGTGTGTTGTTGTTAATAAAGTTGGTTTTAGTTTACACATAAACGGATCGTCTTCAAAGGGTGCTAACAATCACCTGGAACCCTAAGATGGTCATTTTACCCCATCTTCCCCTACTTCACTGATGCATGATATAGTCCGCATTCATTTTCCGTTAGAATTCAGTTGAAGTATACCCTACTACTGTGATATCAATTAAAGCTATCAGGCTGATATCGACAGCTACACGAGCACAACACTGTTGATCGTTACGTAACGATCGTCAAGACACGCCACCTCCGGGTAATGCCCCGTAACACTTACCCAGACGCCGAGTCCAGCCACATATCAGGTAAAGCAAGCGGAATTATTCGTCAGAAATTCAGGATCATAGTTGTATACTATTAGAAAATACACAAAATAAGGGGCCATAGAGAAGGCTGGGTTCCAATCCACCTGCTACCGTTTTGAAACTTGGGTAATTTCGTTCACCCCACTTTCGGATGAGATACTAATCCCTTAAGCATATGTACCCTGCTATGCTATTGAATTACATGGTAAACCGTAGACCATGATATGTTATGCTTGTTCATGTATTGTGTATAGTAATGTATGGTATAAAATGGTTTACCTGTTTCAAAACGCCGTGGTATTTTACAATGGTTTACCTGTTTCAAAACGCCGTGGTATTTTATCATGGTTTACCTGTTTCAAAACGCCGTGGTATTTTACAATGGTTTACCTGTTTCAAAACGCCGTGGTATTTTATCATGGTTTACCTGTTTCAAAACGCCGTGGTATTTTATCATGGTTTACCTGTTTCAAAACGCCGTGGTATTTTATCATGGTTTGCCTGTTTCAAAACGCCGTGGTATTTTATCATGGTTTACCTGTTTCAAAACGCCACGGTAGTTTATCATGGTTTACCTGTTTCAAAACACCATAGTATTTTACCACGTTTTTACAACGGGGTAAATGTTCGACCTGTCGTGGACTCACTGACTCTAGTCCAAAAATAGGATTGGCGCTGTATAATCATTGGCTGCATAAAAAAAACATCCTACAAACGGCGGTGAAGCTGAGAGCCACAGATGAGTAGGCTCTCACATGCCATGCTTCAACAAAACGCGCGAGTGCATGCATTTTTACCTTTGTCTGAGAATGTTTCAGTGACACAGCTACCGCTTGTTGCATTGCCACCCACACAGACGCTCTAGCCGTAATTACGTGACTAAAACCCGGCATGCACTGGCACTTTTTCCCCGACCCAGCTCAACTAGTAGGTGCTAGTAGGTTGAGTCGACTAGGGTGGCTACACTACATCGGTTGACACCGACTGAGTCAGACTTGATCGGGTGCTACTGCCCTGACCCTGGCGGCAAAATACTCGCACCACGGTGGTCTCTAGTGCAATGCAAACACCAACATGGTGGACTCTGAGAACGAGCGGACACGAACAACAAGTATGGCAGCAGTTATTGTGCTCCCACAGAAGGGTCGTTGTCGTTATGGGGACTGGTCATATAGGTCAGTGAAGTAGACAGTGAAGGTCAAGGGTCATCTCATTACGGTCAGCTGGGGTCAGTGGAGGTTACGTATGTGACGTATATATTACGTGAGATCATAAAGGGTCGTCTCAATAACATCCATATATCCGAAATAAAGGGTCGCATGTGATATATAGGGGTCGTAGCAGACGTTGTCTGCCGACTGTCGTGCTAATATGGCTACATGAAGCCTTGTTATTTATCACGCGCAGTTACCGAGTACCTAAATCTGTCAACCACTCGTGTCATCGTTCAGGAATGTGACAGCGCGGTGTCATATTACGGGACATGCCACATGTATCGGATATTGCAAGACACGCAGTTCTTACAACAACTGTGTAGGTTTTTACATCAGGTATTCACCGCTCAATGGGTAAACCCAATTATTACAGCACTAGCTGTTCCCCGGCCGTTGCTAAGCGACCGGAGTCCACAGTCCGCGCAGTCGGTCATGCTTGGTTAGTTGTAAAAAATGTAGCAACATGCGCAGTGTTTGTTCTTTGCCTCTCAGGCTCTAGCTTACGTCAACGATTATAAGTCACGCTCGGAATGTTGACAACTACTCACATTAGTTCCGTTCTTAGTCACCAGGAAAGGCATACGATTGGCAATATTATCCACCAATGAGATGCCTCACGTGATCTATATGTCACATGTGTGACATATAGTGAACTTATATGACCCCTACTAACCACATATAGCCCACACTGACCGTATAAATTATGACCACATATGATTACACAATAAACAGATTTATGTACATCCCATGGTGTTTTTTCTTTCACGTGTTTCCTCCCTACCTAGGAACGTTACCCTAAAAGCAGTGTCAGATACGACCCCTTACGACACCACGTTACCTACATGTCAAATACGTGGATACGACCCCTTATGTCCGATACGTTGATATTATTGAGACCCTTACAGGCCACCGTATCGTATGACCTTAGCTGACCCCTACAGACCATGATGACCAGTCTCACCGCTGTCGTCGTAAATACGCCTGTTTTTTTTATAATTGCCACGCAAGAAAAATAAAACGTCCCACGATCCCTTCACTTGATCTATATGTCAAATGCGTGGTCATTCACGTGTTTACGACCATTTCACTTAATAAATTTGTCAAATACGTGGATACGAAACCTTATTTCAAATACGTATATATTATTGAGACAACCCCATATGACATCCCTAAATGTAGGGTGTGCTACGACCCCATATGTCACATACGACCCATTTTTTCGGATACATGGGTATTATTGAGACGACCCCTTATGATCTCACGTAATTTATACGTCACACACGTAACCTCCACTTACCCAAACTGACCGTAATGAGATGACCCATGAACTTCAATGACCGTATATGTCCAGTCTCCATGATCCTCCTGACCGTAACGACCTGTCTTAATGACCCTTGACCTCCTCACTGACCATAATATGACACACGTGACTCTAGATTCACCGGAAATTACGCTATGCATGCCGAGATGACCAACGTGACCCGCACGTCACCGTAGAGAGCCAATGACCACCCTGATGACCGGAAGTGACCATAGATGACCGGAAATGGCTTGCACTTAATGTGTGTTCTCGACACTATAACCTAACCTCGGGGCCTCAGCCGCGGGAGAAATCCCCGATAGGCCTCGCCTGCATTGTACGGTGCTTGTTACGCGATAAAAAACATGAGCATAAATCACGGTGCGTTTTCTTTTACGACCCTTTAGTTGATACGACCCCTTCTTTCTAATATCGCTGAGACGGACCCTACTGACCATAATGACCGATCTCCATGAGCCTAGACCTCCTCACTGACCACAAACTCACCCAAGCTTGAGCGGTTGACCCCGGGAAGACCTACGTGACCGGAGAGAGCCAATGACCACCTCGATGAGCACTGAGACCGGACACGATCCGATCTCCAACCCGACCTTGATGTTCCATTTCGATACTATAACTACTAGCATGCTTCTTGATAGTTTCTTTCGCGCCTTGTGGAATCTACCAAATACCAGTTTTCAGTTTTAATATGTCGACTACTTCGACATTTGAAATATGAGTAGACTAAGAGTAGCTTTACTAGAAATAATTTACATTGTTAATTGACCGTGCATAGCATTGCTCGAAAACGGCAAAACACGGCAAAGCAAAACACTTATATATTATCATATACAACACTACATCTACAACCGGGTATTGCGTATTGTAATTAAGCCTGGCAATTATCCTTAATATAATGTTAGACGGAGATATAGTTGCGCGGCTCGCATAAATCACGTTCAATAAATTATGAACCCTCGTAGTCGAATCCCCCTTCCAAATTCCTAAATCCGCCCCAGTAAACCTACCAAAACATCCATTTTCGATTCTAATATTACCATAAATATTAATACACCGCTTATGGAAGAATCGGAAGGTATTGAAAGATACTGCACAATTATGCAGTGATATATTATTTTGGAACTATTTCCGCTTGCAGACACAGTGCCACAATAAATTGCTATTAATAATATGTATTTCGTGTATATTTGGCGGATACATTAATTGATCAAAAGTGCGCATTTTGTAGCGGGTACAGCCAGTAATAATAATAATAATAACACACACCATAAATCCTATATTTTTTGTACAGAATTGCACAAATAACGCGACAAGGAACAACAGGCCTATATATGCCTACTGGACATGTTTCTATATTTATGTTCAGGACTTGATTTTTCCATACTTACGTTTGTCACAGCACGTGTCCCAGAACTCGTCCGGGCAGTCGCAGTGTCCGCGCTGCGGGTTGCCGCCGTTGTAGCAGAATCTGTTGCACGCCTGGGTTTGGCTGGAGGGGCCGGAACAACTAGAGCCGCCGCAAGAGGCGGACCTCGATATCCCTCGACTCCGACTCTGTGTGCCCGCGTTGCCACACGGATCACTGCAGGCGCTCCATCCTGACCAACCGCACCACGCACAGTTGACGCGTGAGCAGCTACTACTCCGTCTCCCCAAGAGCCACCCTCTTGTTTGACCGACCAGGAGTAGCATCAGACTCAGGACAAGCAACAATCGATACATGGTCATCGTTCTAGTGCCGCTGTAGTTACAGTAAATGCCTCTCGCTATATCTCGGCTATTGCATACTTCTGAAGCGTCCCGATGCATTGTATCACTTCCTAGTCACATAGACCAATGGTAGTCTGCTTCGGCTCATTACTTATGAGACACGCTTCGCGAGAGACCACAGGCGTCATTCCGATTGGACTAGGGTGGCTTTATCCAGTCGCTCGTAACGCCGTTGACTGGAGGCAGCCAATAATGTTGGCAGACGTCACTCGCCGACCAGTTACGTACTAGTGTCACCTTGTTGTTACCGTAGCTCATGTCGGTGTGGCAGTGTATCTTCCCTATGGACATTTAACCACAACACGACCGATCGCGCCCCACATCTAACGATTAACGAAGCAATTACAGTGTATCGAGATCGTTTTCTCATAAAATCATGTGGATTACGAAAAACTGTGGGTGATATTTGTCTGATATTTTATTACGGTATACATGTATGGCAGCCCGACACGTGAATGGTGTGATTTAGTGGCGCCAACGTTTATCTATCTATCTATCTATACATATATATATATATATATATATATATATATATATATATTTCATCCTACATTTTGGACCCAAATAAGCAGCTATATATTTAAAAACTTATTTTATTGTGTACAGAAGAGCATAATATGGATAACTCGAATAAAGTCAGCCAATCTGAATTTCCAGATGGCCGATAAAGAAATTCCCATTTTTACTAAAATATTACTAATAGTTATAATATTATATGTAGAAACGAACTTTAACAAATTTCGATTTACCATTTCATTAGAGTGGGAGTATTTTGGTGCAATTACATGATGGAGTTCTACTGGGACGCATTTGAGGTTTGGGCTTATTAGTCCGATATTATATGTATGCGACCTAACTATGTAACATCTGTACCCGATACACCGCTTTTCGCACGTGTGCATTCTTGAACATAATAAATCTTGTATTGAGAATGATCTTTATCTATGCACACGCGCGAAAGTCATCAAATAAAAGACCAAACGTCTTAACCTAAAGGTTTGTTTAACTGCGCGTCGAGACATGCATATCACGCACATTAATTCACTCGAATTGCATCAAAACACGAACTATTAACTGAGTGGGTGATAACAGGCGTACTAATAACACAACGAACATTGACACTATGGTCTATGCCGCAGTTGAAGTGCCCCATAGATGGATGTGAATGGCAGTCCCAGCAGCTGGGTGAGGCCTTCGTCGAGGCACTGACAATGGTTCTACAGGCTCACATCAGCAATGCTCACGCCCCCAACCCCCACAATTATGCAAAACCTGAAAAGTTAGACCGGCCAACTGTAGCAAAAGGCTGTACCAGCGAGGACTGGACTTACTTCACAAGCCTGTGGGCAAGCTATAAGGCTGCTACTAAATTGCCCACAACTGATATTAATGTCCAGTTATTAGCCTGCTGTGACACTGACCTTCGCAAAGACCTGCATAGAACGGATAAAGAGCTGGAGCAGAAGGACGAGGATGCCATCCTGCTCACCATTGCAAGCCTCGCCGTACGACGGGAAAATGTGATGGTCTCCAGACTGGCCCTACATGGCATGACCCAGGATCGAGAAGAAGGAGTTCGCAACTTTGCAGCACGACTCAGGGGGCAGGCAAATGAATGCAAGTTTGTTGTGAGATGTCCTTGTGCCAACCCAAGAGATGTGGACTTCACAGATCAGATGATCAGGGATGTGTTGATCCGAGGCCTCAATGACCATGATATTCAACACGAGATCCTGGGGCATGAAGACCAAGACATGACCCTTCAGGCTGCACTAAAATTAATTGAAGCCAAGGAGGCCGGGCGGAGATCGCAAGCATCCTTAACGCTAGAGGGCGCTCACGCGATGAGCCAGCACAAGAAGGCTAACAATTATCAACCGGCTACCGCCGACCGACAGGCTAAATGTGCGAAGTGCAACAAGCAATTTAACAGGCCACTCAGCCGCGATGGCAGAATCCGGCCATATAAGCTATGTAAGCACTGCTTCACCTCCCAGAGAGTTGACAAGAAACTCGAGCAGGGAGAAAAGAGCCCGGAACAGAGCGGTAATGTGTACGACATGATGTGCGCAGCCGTGACGGCAGTCGGCAATTTCCCAGGGAGGAGACCAGTGAAGCTAGTCCACCACGTATTTAGTGATGGCACGGGCTGGCAGCAACGTCGGTCTCAGCCACAGCCCAAGATCACTGTAACAGCAAGGGTGTGTGCTCATGATTATATACATTTTGGGACGAAGCTATCATCCAATCCCCGAGAGAGTGTCATTACTGCCATAGCCGACACTGGATGCCAGAGCTGCCTCATAGGACTGAAGCTGATCTTGCGATTGGGTCTCAAAAGAATTGATCTACTCCCTGTGCAGCATGAGATGAATGCTGTTAACAGTAACGCCATCAAAATCATAGGAGCCGCACTGCTAAGATTGTCAGGCCGTGACAAGTCTGGGTACCCTATGGAGACTGCACAAGTCTGTTATGTTACACCTGACACAACAAATATGTACCTCAGCCGCGAAGCATGTGAAGACCTGGGCCTCGTATCACCCTCGTTTCCAACAGTTGGTGAAGCAAAGGGAGGAAATATTCATCATTCAGATGCAGCCGCAACCGCATCCCACTCAGATGTGGCATTGGAGGTGGACGATGATGCCGAAAAATGCACATGCCCTCCCCGCTCCATGCCACCCACCCTTCCAACTGTCCCTCCATTTCCAGCAACAGAAGACAACGTGGCAAAGCTTCACAAATGGCTTCTGGACTATTACGCATCCAGCACCTTCAACACGTGCCCCCACACCCGACTCCCATTCATGGCTGGACCTCCACTTGCACTTAGGGTGGACCCAGAGGCGAAACCAGTTGCCATACACACTCCAAGAAGAAAACAGTGTTTGATGCCTGGAACGGCTATCACTCTGTGCCCATTAGGGAATGCGACCGACACCTAACCACATTCATCACACCGTGGGGACGCTACAGATACTGTACGACACCTCAGGGATATATCGCATCCGGAGACGGTTACACCCGCAGATTCGACGAGATTGTTGCAGACTTTCCTAACAAGACCAAATGCATCGACGACACCTGTATATGGGGAGACACGATTGAAGAATGTTTCGTCCAGGCATGCGCATGGTTAGATCAGTGCGGCAGAAATGGAATCACACTCAATCCAGAGAAGTTCCGATTTGCGCAAGACATCGTAGAATTCGCGGGATTTACGATCACTCCCGATGAGGTGAGGCCTTGCAGCAAGTATCTTGATGCCATCACGCAATTCCCAGTGCCGCGGAATATCACAGACGTCAGATCTTGGTTTGGACTCGTAAACCAGGTCAGCTACTACAACTCTGGCCTGAGAGAATCTGCACTCCGTAAGCGACATACGCGCGCCTAGGAGCGTCTTAGCGAGTACACCAAGCAACTACCCTCTTTACGACTCGGAGATCATGTGCGCATCCAGAACCAAAGCGGCAATGACCCCAACAAATGGGATAAGACTGGCGTCGTCGTAGAGGTGAAACAACACGATCAATCTGTCATAAGGGTGGATGGTTCCGGCAGGGTGACTCTCCGTAATCGCAAATTCCTAAGGAAGTTCCAGCTGTACAAGCCATTCGACCATAGCCCTGTCGCCACTCAACAACTACTTACAAATCCACAGCAAGCTGTACCACCCCAGTGGACCGCCATTGTCCCAGCAAAGGAAAGCAGCTCAATCCAGCCAGTGTTGTCACACACTATCGACAGGGTGATCCCAGTGCTTCAACGCACACCACCTGAGCCTCCTGTCAACCCGTCACTAACTGATGAGGGGACGGTCGCCGCCCCTTCTTCACTGCATGCCTCACCAGAACGACAACACGCTGGCACCGCTGGAAAAATGACACTGTCAGAAACCGTGAATGAGCCGATCGTTCCGACCCCGGTGCACCACGCCCCAGACGATCTATAGTTCCGCCAAAAAGGTAAGACCCAAAGGAATGGATCTTATCCAGCAGAAAATAGTCACCGCAACGCAATACAACGGCTATCATATGGTATATGGTTACACTACCACAAGTAATCTTCACAATCAGCCAGGATCTTAATACGTATCAAGGTCAGACAGCATGGTCCCGTATGTTATCCCGGGTCCATACTAGGGCAGGCGCTAAAGGCCACCCATTATTCTACTATGCTTTTGTTCTATTTGTGCAACTGTGCTAATTGTTTACTTTACATGGTACCATGTACATTTCCCTGATGGACTTTATGGACACTATACTCATTGACGTAAGACACTATACTATTGCTTGTGATGCATGTTAGCTCACACATAATTTCTTTGTTTCATTTAGCTTATCTCAATATTCAATAAGCTCAAGGGAGGAAGGGCATAGTCCGATATTATATGTATGCGACCTAACTATGTAACATCTGGACCCGATACACCGCTTTTCGCACGTGTGCATTCTTGAACATAATAAATCTTGTATTGAGAATGATCTTTATCTACTTATCTTGAAAAGGTGCATATGCGGAGAGAGCTGGTTTGTGGCAGCAAAACTTGACCGAAGTAGTTAACATGCTGCCATACGTGGTATCTGTGGCACACTAAGTATGTAGCATGTATACCACAGTACTTGCAAGCTATGAGACACCTACCACCAGATGTGGTGACAGCCTTTAACCAGGGTCATTTCACAATCCATGTGACGAGTGGAAAATTCAATGGAGTTTGGACGGACATGGCCCTAGAACAGACGTATAACAAAGAGGCCAAGACGCAACTTTTCAAGGGTATTATACAACAACAATCTGCCAGAAAAAAGTACCTGTGGGCACTGCCTGCTCTCACTGCTGTCTCGGAGCAGGCAATGGTACATGTCAGACCAATGCCAGGCACTTAAGAGACACATAGTGACACATTATAACAGACACATAGGACTCGTAGACGACCAACGACCACAGGCATCAAAAGACAGAGATGCAGTCAACAACATAAAAATGTTGCTTGTTGGAGGCCTGATCAATCCATTTACCTTATCCTCTTCTGATCTCTTGAATATCGCCAATGGAGAGAAGTGTGCCTCACTAAATATTTAGAAACAAAAGAGAACGGACCTGAAGCACTCAGCAGAGCTGAAGAAACGCTCAACACAACTGTTACTGTGGTATGTCTGCAGATTTTCCACGAGAAGCGACAGAAACCAGTCAAATCACTGAAAGCAAAGATATACCAGGAAGAAAGCAGTTTTGTCCGGAGCCTTCACTTTCTTCGTGATATTGACAGTGAATCATTCAGGTATGAGTGGATTAAATGCCCTGCTTCTCTCTTTGAGCCAGATGGTCAAGGTTACGCCATGAGGAAGGGTAATAAGGCAGATTATGTTGTAGCTATGAGGAGTGAACTTGGAGATTCCTGGGTAGAAGACGACCACTTACCACCCACTGATGGTAATGTGCTGCTGGTTAATGCCATGGCATTTATACATCGGCAGCAGGACACCAGGTGTAAGAAGTTCCTCAATATGGCAACTCGTTATCTGTGTAAGTAGTGTCGACGTTCAGTTCAATATTTTCTAGCATGATATGAGGAAAACAATGAAAAAATCAACTGATACGTTAGCCGCCCCAGCTACCTTAATTATCATGTTTAACTTGCCCAAGGGGACTAATCACTAATAATACTGCGTTGGAAACACTTGTCAGGTCATGACCATCCGTTCTAAGTAAGATTAGCGTGATCCGACAATTGGGGCATACCTTATTTATTATGCCTCTAAATTGGTCTGATTAAAATTTTCATCGGCTCATTCAACACAAATTGCAATCACCCAAATGGCAATTCCTCACTGAAATCAAAGACATACATACTGCGGAATTTCGGTCTTCTAACGAAGTCTCTGATTCGATAGATTTACCGTCTCTTTGTGGCCATTCTTCCCATCATGCTTCGCGCCTTGCTCTTACATTTGTTAAATGGTAAATCTTTGATTATTTGTTTTGCCATACGATTACATGTAGGTGATTGTTGATGAATTGCATCGATGCATGTGCGATTTACATTCACTATATGATTTCATGTATAGTGACTGATGATTCATTGTATGACTACATGTGTGGTTTTTTATTTTGTTATTGCAAGTATTCATTGTTTGGTATTGGACCGGTTATATTATATACTACGGCATAAAAATTTGGATATATTTAATCACACGGTTGTTGATGATTTTCTATTGCTTTTAAAGCTGACACGTGACGGAGGGAGTAATGTAAAGAGCAACCATATTAGGTATAAGTCTGTCAGTTTAAAATAAATTTATAGCAACATAATAGTTTATAATAATAATGAGTAATTATGTAATAGGCTAATTACAATTGCGAGAGCTGCCTAATTGCAACAATAATTCACGTAAATATACGTGCAGCTAGAACCGTAGCAGTTTCTCCAGCACCACATGTGCACAGACATGTGAATTCACGTGAATACACGAACACGCAACACGGGGTCATTTAAGACGAAAACACTTTTACAAAGGTTTTTGAGTTGCACACCCCAGACATATTCTTAAAATATATTGTATATATTCAATGATAAAAATGTGATACAGCTTTTGAGTGATAATGGGTAACAATTTGAAATATTGAATTGGGCATATTATTTGTTGTTTGCCGTTTTTGGCTTGTTTTTACCAAACGTTAACCATTTCAAGCATTAATAAGAAGGACAAACAATATATCTACTGAAAGCTATTGAACTGGGCAATCTAATGAAGATGTTTAGTTAAGTTTAACTTTTAAAATAAAAAATAGCGACAAAGGTGTTTTATCAATTGCGTGCTTTTGAGGACATTGGCCCAGAAACGGAGAAGTAGCGGCTTTATGTAGACTAAAGCCCACCATACACATACCGACTTTTAGTCGCCAACAGTTTGTCTGCTGACAAATAGTTAGCATCTACCCATCGGCCAAACGTCGGCCGACCGATTTTTGAGATGCCAGATATCCACAAAAAGTGTTGCCAACTGTTGACCAGTGGAGTACATCCACATAACGTCTACATTTGAGTTGCCAACTGAAAAAGTAGTCGCCAACATGTTGGCAACTGAAGAATCGGTCTGTGTGTTGTGGCTTAAAGCCGCCCACCGTGAGCGGTCGAATCACTGAAGCGTGACAATATCGACAGAGACGCGACTGTCAAACGACGCAGACATAAAACGACGCGTCTTTTACACACTTCGTCTCTGTGTACTTAACGAGTGTACAGTCAAAAAGTGGCAAGCGGGTTGTTTCTAGATTTCCAAGGGACTCGGTGACGATGCAAGGCGAATTGGTGAGGAGGTTCTGCCTCTATGTGTTCCTCCATATCTGGGCGAGCGGCCTCTGTCTGGAGGCGCAGAAGACGGTGTGGTTCCAGCCAGGCACGGCGTACACTTACAAGTACGAGGGAACGACTTATCTCAAAGGCCTCGCGCATATCATAGTATCAACAAAGGTGAGTTATTAAAAATTCGTGGTCAATAGTGAATCCAGGAAATAAGTAGGCCTACAGTGAATGAAAAAAATCTTTATCAATTCATATAGGGTGAGTGCGTCCCAAAAAAGAACAGACCATATTGAATGTTTCCAGTAGCTGTCATGTTAACGTTTTGCGTGATGGTGGAAAAACAAACCCGTAAAAAAATGTAAAGCTTCATGAATATGTTACCGACAAGACTATGCTGCATTGCCATCAATGATAATCAACACATCTACCAGTGTTTCGAAAATGGTACCACCAAAAACCCATACGCGACTTCTAATCTGACTCATTTGGTAGTCACAGGTCCGACATTTCAAACACATGAACCTTGCTGACTGAATATAGTTACCTCATCGCGAATAAAATCATTGAAATCGGCTAACAAATTGTATGCACTACATTCGCAGACGGAAAAACTCTGCTCAAACATAATGATGAATAACGCTAAAAACTCACAGACAAACGTAGTGTGCGTCTCTCCAACACCTGTGTCTCATTATACCGTTGGATAATTTATCACACGAGACAAGACGCCTGATTTAATATGCAGCAAAACAGCGGTGAAATCGGATAATTGTGGATATGGAACTTTTCAAGTATCCTCGAGTTCAGGCTGTGTTGTAGAGTATTTGTCCCCAAAAGTGTAAATTAGCTGATTTTCCAGACCCACATCTCAGCAACGCGTGGAAATGGGACGAAGAGTTTTTTATACGTGGGCATAAATAATAGTTAAAGTGCATATGTAATACATAACACATTTGTTATACCGTTCGTACAATACTTTACTTTAATTGTGAGAGATTATGTTCTGCTTCGTTTTGGTTTCTTAAATTTAGCTTCAGTTTATATTTTCAAAATTACATCAGAGTGTAATAAAATAAACTTATGTCTGATCGTTTATTACATTTCCGCTCATTGCGTATTGGAATAAACGGCTTTGAAAATATTGATACCTGTATATTGAAGTTTCGGTCTTACACCCGCCATTCACATACCGATTTTTTAGTTGCAACGTGTTGGCGACTACTTTTCCCTTGGCAACTGAAATGTAGTCGTTATGTGTACGTTCTCCACCAACAGTTGGCAAATTTTTTTTTTGCATATCTGGCATCTGAATAATCGGTCGGCCGATGGGTAGTTGCCTCATATTCTGTCGGCAGACACACTGTTGGCGAGTAAAAGTCAATATGTGTATGGCGGCCTTTAGAAACGGCAATGGGAGCCCGTCCAACGAAACCACGCACGACGTGACTAGTACACTAATAGGAAAGTGTAATTATGTCAGAGATATCACCGCTTTGCGCGCATAGACTAATACGCAAGGGGAATTATGTAAGAGATATCATTGAAATACCGCTTTACGTGCATAATGTACAATAACATATTGACCACACGTACTATGCTCCTGGTGATAAATAACTATCACTGAAATAAGTATAACGATTAAGATTTTGAAAGAATATTGCCATCCAGGGCAAAGGCCCAGATGGCAAGTGGACAAGGAAACCATTGGCTTATCGAGAGTCCAACATTTTTATCTATATGTAATCCGCCCTCCTGAGATATGTGTCAACCTTGTTTTTAAACATATTCACGCTGCTAGCAGTTACACAATCTGTAGTTAATTAAACCTTCATTTATTGTCCTCTGCGAGAAAGAGTACTTTCTGATATCCAATCTACACTTATCCTTTACCAATGTTGCCTCATGTTCTCTAGTTCTATTATCTTTCTTGAGTGAGAAAAAATATTTCTATTAATATTTTCATATCCATTCAATATCTTAGAACTTCAATTTGATCACCCCTTAACCGCCTTGTCTCTAGGGTTGTTAAACCACATTCTTTCTGTCGTTCTTCATAACTAAGGTCTCCCAGTTCTGGAATCATTTTAGTTGCTCTCCTCTGTATAATATCAAGCGTATGTATATATCCTTCTTACGATATGGTATCCAAACTTGCGTACAATACTCTAAATGAAGCCTAACTATTGCTATATACATAGGTGTAATTAGCTGTTTTCCTGCTATATTTCTCCTAATCAATCCAAGAATTTGATTACCCTTTAAAGCTGCAATACCACACTGTTATGAAACTTTCATATCAGCACTTATTGTAACTTCTAAGTCTTTTTCTTTTGCAGTAGTACCTAGAACAGTATCACCCATTTTATAGCTTACATCCAAGTTCCCGTGTCCTGTATTTAGGCATTTATATTTCCCAAAATTTAACATCTGCCATTTCTTGGACCATTTCACTAATCTGTCTAGATCGTTTTATAAATGTTGTTTATCACCGTCTTTGTTAAAATTCCTAAACACTTTTGTGTCATCCGCAAATTTCAGTACGTTGCTTGTTATATTATCGCTCAAGTCATTAATGTATTATATTAAGAATAATAAATGTCCTAATACTGATCCTTGTGGTACCCCACTCAAAACTGATTTCCAGTTTGAAACCTCCCTATCTACCACAACACGCTGTCTTCTGTTAGTCAACCATTGTTCTTACCAGTCGACTATGCCATCCCTGATACCATGGGCTTTTAATTTAAGTTGTAATCTTTAATGTGGCACTTTGTCAAAAGCTTTCTGAAAATATCTCGGGAGGCGCGAGACCCGGGGTTGTGGAGATGAGGTAAAGAGAACTTGGACATGGTGGCCGTTGTTGTTGGTGAGAAATAAAGAATATATATATATATATATATATATATATATATATATATATATATATATATATATATATATATATATATATATATATATATATATATATATATATATATAATAAACAGTGTGTTTACTAAAGTGGTGACCTTGATGTTATATGAACACGCAACTTGCAATATGACGATGAAGTTAATGGTGATGTGCAGGCCGGCACTGTTCGGCGTAACGTGTTTTCATCTCTGTTGTTTTTGACCACTTGGCCGGCCCCTATCTCGATCAATACCGACCCCGCAAACCGCGGTACGTAAACAAGCTGTCGCAACGGCGTAGAAAGTCCAATAAAGGCTGACTGTATCTGAAAGAACCAATTGCATATAGGATGTCACATCTCACACCACAGCAGGTAGAGCAAGCTAAGGCCGAGCTAGCTGCCGCGCAGGCTGCAGTGGCCGCTAACAACACCGTTCTAGCTGCGGCTGGCGTCGCTCTCGAAGTGAGGCCAGTCGCCGCTCCTATGGTGCCCTGTGGCCGGACAACCCCGCGAAGAGGTTCTTACAATGTGAAGGAAAATTTCGCCTGCATCGGATTTCCGCACAACAAACAATGTTTGATCACTGCTACAGGCAATGTCGGCGGCAGAGTCGGATGTGGTGATGGAACTGTTGCAGCAAGACCTCACAGTCAGTACCAGTGAGATGGAACAAACACGAACGAGGGAGACAAGCACAGCACCGACCAGTGCCCGTATGCTTACTTTCTAAAGGAGACAGGTGACGCATGTTACTACTCTCCGCACAAGATGGTGTACTGACATTATTTCCGTAACAAAGACAGTGACGAGACAGGAATAACTACCCGCGGCGGTATTGTACAGGATGAGGTGTTGTCTTACGTAACTCAACTCAACCACATAATCGCACACACTGCACAATTTATGACCACAATCGTAGCATTGTTAAGCCCTCCATACCGATTCTTCAGTTGCCAACATGTTGGTGACTACTTTTTAGGCTGGCAACTCAAAGGTAGTCGTTATGTGTATGTTCTCCACTGGTCAACAGTTGGCAATACTTGTTTTGTGGATATCTGGCATCTGAAAAATAGGTCGGCCAAGTTATGCGCTTGCCAAGTAAAACAAATTTATCAACCTACAACATCCCATGGCGAAAATCCACGCACGCGGGCACACATGCCCGCACGCACGCACTCACTCATGCACGCACGCACGCACGCCCGCACGCACGCATAAACGCTCGGGTACATACACACGCACACATACTGATACACACACGCACGTATACTGACACACATATGCTTGTACACACACACGCGCGCGCGCGCACACGCACACGCACACGCACACGCACACGCACACGCACACGCACACACACACACACACACAAACACAAACACACAGACGCACACTAGCACGCACGCACGCACGCACGCACACACGGACGGACGCACGCACGCACGCGCACGCACACGCACACGCACACGCACACGCACACGCACACGCACACGCACACACACACACACACACACACACACACACTTAAGATTGGCTATATCGTTTGGCATTGACATAAAAAAGTTACATTTTCAGTCACTGTCTTCAGCGGTAATAGGATACGGCTTGTTTTTAAACTTCGCCTTAAACAATATGGAGGAAGGAGAAGCTGAACTGGCGGGTACGGACATGTGGGGCCTATATATGCTTCATGAGTTAGTGTAGTGTAGGGCGGTGTATTCTACATTACCATAAGTATTTATAACATACACTTTGAATGATCAAACACCTTGTAACAACTTTTATAATAGAACGAAAGTTATTGATATAGTTTTCACTGAGATTATGTTCATCCATGCATATTTTGTCAACGGTTTGCGTTCATTTGACGCAGAAGTATTTTTGGTATTTTCTAACAGTTGGTTCCAATATTGCCGGAGGCGCGTGTGGGCACGCACTAGATGATCGGATCTGTCTGGGCTGTCTCGTAGGAGTGAGCAGTGAATGTATATATGGAGGTTGCTTGGATGAGACTGCTTGATAGGTAATTGCACAGATCTTTAAAATATCGTGATGTCGGACAGGGAGCCAATGCAGTGACTTAAGAAGTTTCAAGATGTCCTCGAGAACAATATAATGATAAAGGGAATATAGCAATAATCAAATCTACTGCTAACAAGAGCAGTTGCAATAGTTTTAGTGACAGCACGAGACATAATATCAGAGATTACGACGAAAGTCACGAATGTGATAAAAATTACATTACATTGCAAGTGACCATTACAACGTGTTTGCGGTACACTGCAGGTGACCATTGCAACGTGTTTCCGTTACTTTGCAAGGTGACCACTGCAACGTATTTCCATTGCGCTGCATGTGACATTGCAACTTGTTTCCGTTACATTGCAAGTGACCGTTGTAATATATTTGTGCTACATTGCAGGTTACCATTGAATATGTTTGCGTTGCATTGCATGTGACACTGCAACATGTTTCCGTTACATTGCAAGTGGCCATTGCAACCTGTTTGCGTTACATTGCAGGTGACCGTTGTAACATAGTTGTGCTACATTGCAGGTTACCATTGAATATGTTTGCGTTACACCGCACGTAACCAATGCAACGTGTTTCCGTTACATTTTAGGTGACCATTGTCCCGATGTGGGCTGGAAACGATTCACAACGATGTCGTTTCACGGTGAACGCGTATAACATCCGAGTGGCACAACAAGACATGCAACGTAATCGTTTTTCTAAATAATTATGTTAAGTCTTATTTAGAAAAATGTGTGACAGTTTGTAGTTCAGTCGAGTCGAGTCATATGATATTGAAGAATGATGACTCGAGTCGAGTCGAGTCATCTATGGGCAGCTACTCGTGTCGAATTTGTTTAAGGTACCGGGATACGTCGAGTCGATTAATTGATTCTCGTCATTAACGTAATGAAAAGTCAAATTTCAATACATTTACTATCACGTACACAAGCCGAGTCGGTGGTTCCCAAACTTGTTCAGCTCAATGTCTCAATATGCTATGACACCGTGACAAAGTGGACATACACCGTGACAGACACATTACATAATAAAGGGGACACACACCGTGACAGACACATTACATAATAAAATAGACACACGCATGCGCTGTTAAAGCATTAACGTTGATTACGCTCTCATTTTCTTGCCCAAGAAGAAGAATGTTGTGACATATTTCGTTTACAGATTACAAGCAAAGAATGCCGAAACTAGACTTTTCCAAAAGGTGTGTATTTTGATGTGTCACAAATTGTTAAATTTGAAAATTGCATGGATTTAAAAATAGCACATTGTTGTTACTTTAGCAAGTCAAACATATATGTAACATTAAGAGGCCCCAAACGTTTATTTCATATGTCAAGGTTTTATTTGCATGACGCACATATTCTCAATTCATTGACAACTTTAGAAGAACCAGCTTTGAGCAAAGAATGCAAAGTGAGATAATGACAGCTCACTGTGACCAAAAAGGTACATATATAATACAATATATATTTATATATATATATATATATATATATATATATATATATATATATATATATATATATATATATATATATATATATATATATATATATATATATATATATATATATATATAAATTATATATATATATATATATATATATATATATATAAATGTGTGTGTGTGTGTGTGTGTGTGTGTGTGTGTGTGTGTGTGTGTGTGTGTGTGTGTGTGTGTGTGTGTGTGTGTGTGTGTGTGTGTGTGTGTGTGTGTGTGTGTGTGTGTGTGTGTGTGTGTGTGTGTGTGTGTGTGTGTGTGTGTGTGTGTGTGTGTGTGTGTGTGTGTGTGTGTGTGTGTGTGTGTGTGTGTGTGTGTGTGTGTGTGTGTGTGTGTGTGTGTGTGTGTGTGTGTGTGTGTGTGTGTGTGTGTGTGTGTGTGTGTGTGTGTGTGTGTGTGTGTGTGTGTGTGTGTGTGTGTGTGTGTGTGTGTGTGTGTGTGTGTGTGTGTGTGTGTGTGTGTGTGTGTGTGTGTGTGTGTGTGTGTGTGTGTGTGTGTGTGTGTGTGTGTGTGTGTGTGTGTGTGTGTGTGTGTGTGTGTGTGTGTGTGTGTGTGTGTGTGTGTGTGTGTGTGTGTGTGTGTGTGTGTGTGTGTGTGTGTGTGTGTGTGTGTGTGTGTGTGTGTGTGTGTGTGTGTGTGTGTGTGTGTGTGTGTGTGTGTGTGTGTGTGTGTGTGTGTGTGTGTGTGTGTGTGTGTGTGTGTGTGTGTGTGTGTGTGTGTGTGTGTGTGTGTGTGTGTGTGTGTGTGTGTGTGTGTGTGTGTGTGTGTGTGTGTGTGTGTGTGTGTGTGTGTGTGTGTGTGTGTGTGTGTGTGTGTGTGTGTGTGTGTGTGTGTGTGTGTGTGTGTGTGTGTGTGTGTGTGTGTGTGTGTGTGTGTGTGTGTGTGTGTGTGTGTGTGTGTGTGTGTGTGTGTGTGTGTGTGTGTGTGTGTGTGTGTGTGTGTGTGTGTGTGTGTGTGTGTGTGTGTGTGTGTGTGTGTGTGTGTGTGTGTGTGTGTGTTTCATCCTACAGGATGCTGTTCGATATGTCTGGGAGCGGCGAGATCCAACGCCTGTATTACCCGGAGGACGAGGATGCTGTCGAGTTGACGCTCAAAAAGATTCTTCTGGGGACGCTGTCGTCGAGGCTGGTGGTGTCCGAGTCCCAGAGAACGGCCGGGGCGCGCTGGGCCTACCGGGTCAACGAAACGGGGCATGAAGGTTGGTCGGTGTTGCACATATTTTGGAATTTACTAGTCAAACTTTTTGCAAGACCGTTGTTAGAAAGCATTGTTGGAAAGCAATGTAACGTTAATGGAGAATTGTAGTGGTTGTGTTGAGATTGAGCACATCATTATCATGCAATCTTAGGCGAACAACATTTGGAGGACTTTGCCAATGTAATATTTTGCTTAATACTCTTTCAACTCCGTGTGAACGAAACGAGACACGAAGTTGGGTCGGTGTTGGTTTTTTCGTACTTCCTAGTCCCGACAATAGCTACTTTTGTCTGTCGCTCCAACTTGTCTTACATAAATAAATGTATGCGTAATTTACTTGAGAACAATCCTTGTAGTGGATGTATGGAAATTGCGTTGATAAGTATCATGCAATGTTCGGCGAACCGCACCATCCGGACGACAAAAACGTAAAGTAATGACAAATGTCTGAATCACCTGTCTCAAGTGTTTAGGTCGGCTCGTTTTTCAAGTTTATGGTAGCAAAGGTTCCCTTTTCATAAGACGATAGACGACTTCCTTATTTCCCAAATGGCGCCAATGTTCTCGGCACGTAACGAAGATAAACGACTGCAAGGTCTGACCGCTGACTGTTCGTCTGGGTGACAAAGAGAACTGCTGCTGCTGCTACTGCTACTGCTACTGCTGCTGCTGCTACTGCTACTAGTACTAGTACTACTACTACTACTACTACTACTACTACTACTACTACTACTACTACTACTACTACTACTACTACTACTAATAGTAGTAGTAATGATAATAATGATAATAGCCACCATTAAACAAACATCTGGTCACACAACATAAGGTTTACGTACACCTGTATATCCAAATAAAGTACTGTTAGTACAGCCGCTATTAACTGTATACGATTAATTGCTCTACATGTACTTTTGCTCTTAGAAGTATTTCATTGATATTACTGTTGTTTATAAAGTGAACTCACCTAGAGGAACATCTTCGTTTAAACTACAGCACGTGTAGTGCAGGCTTGTTGTGGCTGTCTCAGGCGCCACCTGCTTCTGATTGCAATATCGCGTCACACTGCAGGTGCCAATTTCCAATAGGTCGTAATGTTCACCTACGGTACTACTAAAAAAGGTTACTTTGTCGGATGAAATGTGTCACTTTGTAATATACAGTAAGACAAAGCTACCATTGCGCAAGACGGTTGTTCCGGCGAGCACTAAAAGGACATAGGGGAAAGCAGTGTTAGTTGAGCCATTTTCATTCTTTTTGATATCTAGGGCACAATCATATTCGTAAGTCAAAATAATGTTTACTCACGTAAACTATGATTATTAGTAGATCATGTTAAAATAATACATCTAGTATGCACATATAATTATATATATAGCTGATTCAAATAGGGTTGGTGAGCTAGCTCAACTAAATATTTGTACACTTTACGTAGACCTTATACTAAAATGTCATAACAACTCAGCCAAAACATCTTCCCAATGGGTACAACACGTCGCAACAAGTCCACACGCTTAATTAATAAGCCGACACACTTAATTAATAAAGACTTATATGCCAATCGCAACCAGCGTAACTAACTGCCAATAAGTAATAGCTATCCGATAAATAAATAAATACAATAGTTTGACGTCCCTCCTACTCCTTCGTTAACACACATCACAGATTGTGAAACGGCAGAACGCAATGGGCTTCGTTGTGAAGATCGTGAACTAGGTTCGTACTCGCGGTTTAAACCACCGGCAGTTACAAATGTGGTAGATGGCGAGTTGTGTGAGGAACAAGTGGGCTTAAAGCGAAACCAAAGTCATGGTTATCGGCCTATGCACATGTAAGGGTTACAAAAACATAACAATTTGTAACTACAATTAAGAATATCACTAGGAAAACCTTGTTGAACACATAACATCTTAATTTAATGGGCCGCGCTACACTGTTAGATAACTATACGTCACGTCTCGTTTGACCAACTGATTTTGTTTAATTTTTAATTTGTAAGGTGGCTCCTCTATAGGCACTATCACAGTCTTAGAGGAGTCTCCTGACCCTATTTATAAATATATTTATGTACGCCTATTGCTATACTTGCCAATAGGATCCAGACTGAACTAATGTAACATATTTTGGTCTTTGTTTACTAAACTATTCCTCTTTCTGGAAAAATAGCACGTTTGTTTGAAAATTTGCGTTGTTTCTGTGTATGCCGGCTTCCATTAATAAGGTACGTTCTTATATAGCGCGGTATTGGATTGTTCAAAGCGCTTTACACTTCACCCTCTGGCAAACCTGTTCATTCCAACGCCATCTCGACTTCACTGGGAAGCATTCAGCCACGCTGCAATTACTGCGCGAAGACTATTCATTCACATATCAATCTCTGTCTGTAGCCAGGTATTCATTCGTACAGCTAAGTGAACTGTGGCAACGTGGGGTGAAAGAAATTGCCGAAGTTTCCAAACGTCAGCAAGAGGATTCGAACCCGGGTTCTCCCGATTGAGATACGTAACTTTTAGTCTAGGTTATTAAGATTTCATAGAATTCTGCGCCCGAAAGTACTTAACAAATAGAGCAAAAACAATTTAATTGTCCGGCATATGTGGGTGAGCTAGGGTGGAAATATCACTAGATGCAATATTTTGGCCGCTTTTCCTCCATTCTTACATATACATTTTACATGTAACATGCATGCACACACTGGATACGTGTTAACATCTGACAACACCAATTGCATGTCAAATGTAATCTTTATATTACGACAGGGTTCCATACGGCTGTGTATCACGCCAGGCCGTTGGACGGAGACGAAGGAATTGTGTTTACGAAGATACGCCAGACAAAAGCGCTGGTCAATGTGGATCAGGGACAAACTAAGGTAAATCACGAGGAAAAATGAGGAATATTGAAACGGTCAATCAAAATCAATTAGATGACTTGACGTGGTTGGTTTGTGAAAATTTGAGGCTTATACGGTAACACGGACGAAGTAATTTAACGACACATAAGCGGAAAAACGCCATATTTTATATAAATGAACTGTATGAATTCCATGATATACCAAATGTTGTTGTTGTTGTTGTTGTTGTTGTTGGTGGTGGTGGTGGTGGTGGTGGTGTTGAAGTTATTAAGTTATGCTTAATGTAAATATGATTCTCAGTGATGAGAAGAACGAGATGTACTTGCAGATTGTACATTTGAATACGACACTGGGCGTCCCGGTGAAAATTGCAGTTAAAGAATCGTTCCATTCACCGAACGAATTGGCCCCAAGGTAAGTATAATTTGTTTTGGCAAAAAGTTGGCACGATGTTTTCTTTGACATGAATCGAGACGTCATAGTATAAAATATCATATCATAGTATGTGACAGGGCGTATTTGGGGGGTTAGACCGTCGTGAACGGCTCCCCGGTGCCCGTACCGTTGAGAGCCGCTCCCAGGTGGCTGGACTGTCGAGACCGGTTCCCAGGTGGCCCTACCGTCGAGAGTGGCTCCCTATTGGCCGGACCGTCAATAGCAGCTCCTCGGTGGCTGGGCCGTCGAGAGCTTCTCCCCGGTGACTGGATGAAGGTTCGGATCTCCGGTGGTTGGACCGCGAGGTTGGATCTCCGATGGTAGGACCGTCGAGAGCAGCTCCCCGGTGATTGTATCTAGGGGTCGCATCTCAGGTGGATGGATCGCGGATTCGGATCTCCGATCGTTGGACAGCGGGGTCGGGTGTACGATAGCTGGACGGGATCGATCCTCCGGTGGTCGGTCGAATATTAACTATTAATTATTATTTATTTAACTTACAATAACATAATACAATTATTTTTTTATTATTTATTCACAACCAACTGCCATTATGAGCATACTCATTATCACTGTATGTGTGAGATATCATCAAATGGATCATTGTCTTCTTATCAGTTCGTAACTATATTACTTTTTTCATTTTTATTCTGTTTTTAAGTTATCGCTTATTATAAGTCGATCCTCTATTAAATTAATTAACAGTAGCAGCGAAATTGGGATATGAACCTTACAAGTGCTAGTTTCGGGACACGTCTTCTCATATTATTTGCAATTGTTGCTTCTTGCTAAAATTAGTATTTATGTGTTAATAGTGCAGCGGCTTAGGAGGCTTACCAAGGGCGGATTTAGGCTTGTTGGTGGGGGGGGGCCTCAATCAGTCGTAGTCATATGTCGTTTTACTTATGAACGGGGGGCGGGACGACACGTATGTCGTTCTACTTACAAAAGGGTTAATATTAGCCCGCTGCTAATACTTCAGTCTTTACATTGACACTAGTTCCGATGAAGGCCAATATACGTTGTCCTTTACCGTAATATTTGCCACGGACACAAGGGGGTCTAAGACCCCATCTCTATGACCTAGGGGGTCTTAGGCCACCCTGGATCCGCTGCTGCGGGACGACACATGTGTCGTTTTACATACATAAGGGTTAATATTAGCCGGCTGCTAATACTTCAGTCTTTACATTGACTCTAGTTCCGATGTAGGCCTATATATGTTGTCCTTTCCGTAATATTTCCCACGTACACAGGGGGGTCTAAGACCCCTAAGGCCCCCATGGATCCGCTGCTGTTTACACTTTAACAGTCAAATCTTAAAACATAGTAACCCAGGTAAATATCCTGGATTAGCTATTGATTGCACGGTATATCGATGCAATGACATTTGTTTATTTCACAGCTACAGACCCACGATCCCAGAAGCGACAGAAGCGTTGGAGAAGGGAAATGCAGAGCTCAGTATGTAAATTATGTCTTTCAGATTATACAAATAACCCAAATAGTCAACTGTGTCTAGGCTGCCCTACACTGGTGTTGATGATTTCGTTGGCTGCTACAGACTCTACTCTCACAAAATGTCCTCGAGATACTTACGCTTAACCGAGTCACTTCGGGCCACAGCAATTGTATTCTATTAAGCGGCTGATTCTCTGAAGCGAATATCCTAAAGAAATGGGCTCAAAATGATTTGGAAGTGGATATGCCTACGTCGAACAACTGAGTTTTATACTTGTTTAAGGGATACTTAATTACAGCATGTAGCTAGATGTAATTCGCGTACCAGTGTATCGTTTTTCGTGCACATCTACGTGACAGTAAGCACTTTGTGTATGCTGTATGCTCTAAAATAAGGAAACGTGTGACAATTTCCAATAATTGTAGAGTGTATAATAAGCTGAAACGACCAGAACCATGGTTTGAAGAAAGAAACGATTGTGATTACGGGTGTATGACGATTAGTTTCCTTACCCGCAACTAGTCAATAAAACGTTATTTAAAAAAACGCTGATAAATCCCTACTTCATTATACCACAAAATACTAAAATTTGTAATTTAAGAAAATATGTCTAAGTATTCGCAAATTTAAACAGACTACTTTCAGGTGATAATATTTTAAAAACCCATTGAACAAGGTTGAATTGTTAACTACAATAATATGAAGTGGTTCACAGTTTGGGAGAATGACCCATTAAGTAGGGTCTACATGCATTCAGTATTGTGCAATGTATCGCCATAAATAGGTCCCTACAGTAGAAAGTGCGTATCTTAGGTACGTTTTAACGAATTGCTTTTAGATGTTGGCAAGTAGGCCTAAAGGATATTTGTTACAACATCGATAACTGTTTTGACAAACATTGTAACATTTTTATTGTGTAGATCTGCCCAAGATGGGAGGAACATCGACAGCCGTGATGACATTCGTCAAAGCTGAACTGCTGCACAGTGTTCGTCAGAACGAAGAAGATATAATTTGGAGCGGCATGAGAAACAGCAGTCTCAAAGTGGAGCCGGTTAGTCTACTCATACTTGGAAGGGCGTTAATGATATGCCCTCAGTGGTACAGCGATAATTATGCCCAGAGTATGGGCATATCCTTTATGATGTAGAATTTGTCCCAGCCGGGGTCAAGGGTCACGAAGTCCACGAAGTCCAGAGTTGCCAAGTCTCACGCATTTGGTTTCCATTTCACGCAGCTACCTGCACGTATCACGCATATTGACCGCGTGTTACGGGCTGTCAAATTGCCAATGGCCCGCCCATTGACATTACATTTTGAGCCAACAAACAATGTAATGAGCCAACAAACAATGTATAGGCTACACGGGCATAAAGCCATGCAGGCGCATAATGCCTACTAGTAGTAGCAAACCTTGAACATGCTGAACGTCTGCTTCTTCTGAGCATCTAAGCAAGACGTGTGCGGGGTGGGTCAAAATGTTTGACGTCTGTTACAACCAGTAATGTAATAATCGACCGGTAATGTAATAATCGACCGGTAATGTAATAAATCGACTTTTAATGTAATAATCGACCGGCAATGTAATAAATCGACCGGTAATGTAATAATCGATCGGTAATGTAATAAATCGACCGATAATGTAATAATCGACCGGTAATGTAATAAATCGACCGATAATGTAATAATCGACAGGTAATGTAATAAATCGACCAGTAATGTAATAAAAATGATGATGATAATCATTATGATGACGATAATGATGATGTTAATAATGATGTTGTAGAAGGTGATGATGAGGGTGACAATTAAGGGGTCATCTAAGTGACAATGATGATGATGATCATGACGATGATAATACTAATGATTATGATGATGATGATAATGATGATGATACTAATAATGATGATAACAACTGTGATGATGAGGGTGATAAATGGTTTTGATGATGATGAGGAGGAAGAAGATGAAGACAATTAAGCGGGCTTAGTGATGGTGATAATGATGATGATGATGATGACGATGATGATGACAATGAGGGTGATCATTATTACGATTATGAGGACGAAGAATATGACACCTTCAGCCTCATCATCCTGCTCATCCTCCTCATCTTCATCATCATCCTCATGTTTACACTTATAACGACTAGCCATGCTGACACCCACTCGACGTTCACAAACGTATGATTAACAAAGGAATCTCAAAACGAGTGAGTCGCATGTTTTCCGGGAGGACATAATTGAATGCCGTTCATATAACCTCCCAGGTAACGCACGGCAGTAACTACATGTTGGCAAACAATAGGACCGAGTCAGACAGAGTGGTAAGGAAGAAGGAGGGTCATTAAAAAGGGTCGCCTCAACAAATGAAAGAGGTAATCTACACTCAATTAAGGGATCAGCTCAAACAATAATTTGAGGGATCATTACCTGATCATGATTTGATCAAATTAAGGGTCATATTAAACAACTTAGGGGTAATCTCAAAATGCGATGTGATCTTATATTATAAATTTAAGTTTAATCGCAAAAATAATAAAATAACGGATCAGCTGAAACAATTAAGGGGTTATCTCAAAAATTAACATTAATGGTAATTTCAGTCAACTAAAATGTTCATCTACACGATTAAAAGGCACCTAAAGTATTTTTAATATGACTAAAATTAAGGGATTTATCAAAAAACAAGTTAAAGGATAATTTAAAAAGGAGTCAAAGGGGTCAATTAATAATAAACTAGCTGATCATCTCAAAGCATGGGGTCATCTCATAAAATCAAGTGATAGTCTCGAAAAAAGTTAAATACATTAAGGGGTCATCTCATAAAATGAATGGGTCTTCTCAAAAAAGTTAAGGGATCGTCACAAAATATGTAAGAAGTAATTAACAAGTGAACTAGCTGATCGTCTCAACAAATTAAGGGACCATCTTAAAAATTAAGTGCGTCTTCTCAAAGAAGTTCAGGGATCATATTAAAAAGTGTAACTAGTCATTACAAATGAACCAGCTGATCGTCTCAAATAAATTAAGGTATCATTTCATAAAACAATGAGGTCTTCCCAAACCAGGTAAAGGTTCATTAAAAAAAGCAGGGATCATTAAAAATGTATCTAGCTGATCGTTATGAAATGAAGCGGTCACTTCTAATAATTAAGGGAAATCTAAAAATGTAAGGATTCATAGCAAAACACAAACTTAAGGGGTCATTAAAAAATTATGGGGTCACATCGAAAATGTAAGGGGCTATTTCAAATAAATTTAACGATTTTTTTTTATAAATTAAGGAATCATTAAAAAATGTAAGGGTCATGTAACAAACTAGCTCATCATCTGAAAACGTTAAGTGGTCATCTCATAGAATTAATGGCTGATTATCTCAAAATAAAAATGTAAGGAGTCATATCAAACGACAAACTTAAGGGGCCATCAAAACATTAAGGAGTCATCTAAAATTGTAATAAGAGGGTCATCTAAAAAATCAGCCTCTTATTTTACGTTTTGAGGTAATTGCTTTTTAATTTAAAGATACCCTTTAGTTTTGGGGATTACTTCTTAATGTCGTAAATTCTAAACGTACCCCTAAATTTTATATGTTGAATTGCTCCCTTAATTGTTTAGACAACCCCCTTTAATAGCAGCTTAAATCCATTGATATTTACTACATATCATCAGTAAATGTGTGGGCTGTTGATTCAGACTAAATGTCTAAATTATTTTCTTGCATAATTCGTGGGCAAACACATGAGACGGCCTTCTTAGATTTATGTTCTTTGATTACATAATAAGAAAATATAATTATGATATGTATATGTTGCGGAGTTACGCAACCGAACACTGGCAGCGCGCAGGTGGATAAGAGAAGAATCGCCACGCCATTTTGCGGTTATGTTCTAGTAAGGCGTCCGCGCTTACTGCCGATGTACTCAGACGTCCGCACTTAATGCCATTGTACTCAGACGTCCGCGCTTAGACGTGGGAACGCAGGCGCACGTGGAAACACCGAAACGGACTGCGGGAACGGGAACACGTGACCTCGGAAGCGCGGGAACGCCTGAGTATATAAAGATGGAGGCAGGCAAAATCAATCTCAATGTAGGAAAGAGAGAACGTGAGACGGAAAGAGGGAGAGAGAAAAAAAGAGATTTTCATTCGAACGTAAGGTGGAGCAACGTGTTAATTTGTCATTATTTTGTTCACATTGTTAAGAAAAATTATATTTTCATTTGCACGTTATTAAGGTGCCAAATTTACTGTAACTTTGCACATAGTATTACATTGATTTGATAGTTTAATTTATTTTGGGGGGGTTTCACAAAAAAATTCATAAATCGACCCGTAATGTAATAATCGATCGGTAATGTAATAAAAACGATGAAGCTGATTATGATGACGATGATGATTATGAAGATGATACATGGTAATGATGATGATGAATAGGAGAAGAAAGATGAAGATAATTAAGGATTTATCTTAGCGATGATAATATTATGAGGATGATAATTATTACGATGATGAAGAAAACTACATCATTCTCATCAGCCTCATCATCGATGATGAGACGATCAGCTAGTTCACTTGTTAATTACTTCTTACATATTTTGTGACAATCCCTTAACTTTTTTTGAGAAGACCCATTCATTTTATAAGATGACCCCTTAATGTATTTAACTTTTTTTTTAAACAATCACTTAATTTTATGAGATGACCCCATAATGTTTTGAGATGATCAGCTAGTTCATTATTAAATAATCCCTCAATGACTCCTTTTTAAATTATCCTTTAACTTGTTTTTGATAAAATCCCTTACTTTTAGTCATATTTAAAAATACTTTAGGTGCCCTTACATCGTGTAGATGAACATTTTAGTCGACCGAAATTACCATTAACTTTATTGTTTGAGATAACGCCTTAATTGTTTCAGCTGATCCCTTATTTTATTATTTTTGCGATTAAACTTAAATTTCTAATATAAGAGCACATTGCATTTTGAGATTACCCCTAAAATGTTTTATATGACCCTTAATTTTATCAAATAATGATCAGGTATTTCTTTTTAATGATCCCTCAAATAATTGTTTGAGATTATCCCTTAATTGAGTGTGAATTACCTCTTTCATTTGTTGAGGCGACCCTTTTTAATGACCCCCCCTTCTTCCTTACCACTCTGTGTGGCTCTGTCCTATTGTTTGCCAACATGTAGTTACTGCCGTACATTACCTGGGAGGTTATATGAACGGCATTCCATATGTACTCCCAGAAAACATGCGGCTCACTCTTTCTGAGATTCCTATGTTAATCATTCGTTTGTGAACGTCGAGTGGGTGTCAGCATGGCTAGTCGTTATAAGGGTGAACATGAGGATGATGATGACGACGATAAGGAGGAGGGGCAGGATGATGAAGCTGAGGATGCCAATGTCTTCGTCCTCATAATCATAATAATAATCACCTTCATTGTCATCATCATCGCCATCATCATTATCATCAGCTTCATCATCATCATCACCATCACTTATACCGCTTAATTCTCTTCATCTTCTTCCTCCTCATCATCATCATAACCATTTATCACCCTCATCATCACTGTCGTTATCATCATTATTATTATCATCATCATTCTCATTATTATCATCATCATCATAATCATTATCATCATCATCGTCATAATCATCATTATCATCGTCACTAAGATGACCCCTTAATTGTCATCGTCATCATAATCGTTTATCACCCTCATCATCACCTTCTACATCATCATTATTAACATCATCATCATCACCATCATAATGATTATCATCATCATGTTTATTACATTACCGGTCGATTTATTACATTACCGGTCGATTATTACATTACCGGTCGATTTATTACATTACCGGTCGATTATTACATCACTGGTCGATTTATTACATTACCGGTCGATTATTACATTACCGGTCAATTATTACATTACCGGTCAATTATTACGTTACCGGTCGATTATTACATTACCGGTCAAGTATTACATTACTGGTCGATTATTGCATTACCGGTCGATTTATTACTGTACATGTCGATTATTACATCACCGGTCGATTATTTGGAGTCAGACCACAGTTGAAAATTGCATTGGTGGCCATGTTAACGTTTTGTTAGATTATAAGAAAACGTGACCACTAAAAATTCTGAAACTTTTTCACAGCAACTGCCATCATCTCATTGACATGCTGACCAAGTTTGATAAAAATCACATACCTCCAGCTCTTTTAAAACGCCCCGACGTGCGATGCCCATCAGTTTTGACAAAAATAGCCTTGTATTCATGCGCCTACGTGGCCCATAGCAGAAAAATTCCCATAAATCCCTCCGCCTTTTAAACTCTCAAAAAAATGCACCATTTCACAGCCAATAGCTTCTACAAACAAACCTGTGAATATGCCTGCTCAATTGCACTTATGTCACATCATATGAATTCTTTAAATTCACATATCGCAATTTAATACGCCCTACAATAAACAGGAAGGTCAACTGTGGTCTTACCCCTATTACATTACTGGTTGTAACAGACGTCTAACCACGTCATTTTTCATTTTGAAATTAGTAAAGACGGTGTGACAATTCAGCGTCCGTCCTAAGCGATGACCAGTTGACTTCTGCTATGAAATTGATTACGGTTCCGAGTGTGCGTTCATAGTTGTTTTCGATCAAACTTGCTGCGTTCTTTTAAAATCTTCCAATCATGTTTATGTGCAATTTTTAATTACGGGGTCTTACAAGAGATCAATATGCTGTTACGTTAACTACTTCTGAACTATTGGACATATTTCGTCCCGTATTTAAATAAACCGTTACAGCATACACAATGAAAGATCTATCAATTCATAAATGTTTTCGAGTGTATAAAGCGTTGTCCTCGGTAGACATTCGAATAACTAGAAGTGCTATCACTTGATGTTCTGTGGGGAAACTGGACACCCTTTTTCAGAGTTTGGAACCGCCCATTATCTCACGCATGTTTCTCGACACAACTTGGCAGCTCTGCGAAGTCCCCCAGCCCATGCACATGTTTTATTATTAAACTAAATGAAAGGTCATCTTCAACACGTGCAAACACTGCTTCCCAACAAGACATTTCATAGGTTGATGCTGAGCTGTTCACCAATTACTAACCGCGTTTAACACGTTTATTCGGTAGAAGGCAGATATTACCGGTGATATTAACTGAGACCTTCGCTTGTGACACACGCACACGCACATGCACACGCACACACACATACGCACACACAAAGGACATTTTTTTCTTCATAATTTTAATTGCTAAATATCATGAAAATATGCGTGAAAATATGAGATTTCCGTGATTGAAAGCAAAACTGCTCATGCGTGAGAGTCGACAGGTATGAAAATTAACGTCTGGTCAGGAAAAGCAGACAGGTAAACTATTACGTGTGACGTTACCGGCGATAAACCACCAACATGATTCATCCGCTATCATGCCACACAAAAAGAGTGACACACGCAATTTACACTTTACGACACATAGTCCGTTGTAAAGTGTAGACTGCTTGATAGACGTGTTGACGCCGAAGCACGAGCTTTTGAAGTCTACTACAATACATACATTTTCCTCCAAGGTTTCCTCAGTAATCCAGCGTATATAGCGCCGAAATCGGCCGTTCGTCAGCCGCCACTCTCCCCCACTTCTTCCGCCATATCTCGAACTCATTTTTGACAACTGTTGTCGGATCATCAAGATGTCAATTGCGTGCTGCAGATGTTTCCACTGTTTGCCCGCATCACCATCAGCGAAGTCCATCATGCTGGGAATCACGTAATCTGCTTGCTGCTCGTGAGCGCTAAATCGAAGCTCAATGACGTTGATAACCATGTCGAGCGTAGGAAAGTAGAAGTGGATTATATACGTAGACGTAGTGGATTTCGGTATGGTAGTGGCTGTCCTAGCTACTGTCAACTCCTTGGGCAGATATGGAGCGGAGCCCCCAGTCAGGGGTTGGGGACCGTGACCCCCCGAATTTCCAAGGATTGTGGGCATGGTTCCCATGTCCCGCTGCTCGTTATATGTCAATGGCGTGACGTAGGGCACATTTGCCAATGAACCGAAGAAACGCAGTAATTGCATAAATGACTATGTAATATACAGTGGCGCCACGTGGCGGGCCAGGAACAAGCCAGAGTTCGCCATCTAGTGGACACAAAACAGGGAACGGAGTCACGCACTGATCAGTGGAGTCTAGGGATAGCAAACTGAGGAGTACATTATGGAATATTACGTCTGCTAGCGGTTTAAAATGTAATTTCTGGAACATTGTTGTCTTAAAACAAGTAAGTTACTAAAACATCTATACAATATGTTTACGATATTCGACCAGCGTTTTACAGTGGCAACGACAATCATAGACATACTCGACAACGGTAGCAATGCCGGAGCTCGTTAGGCGGCGCTAGTAGTGCTGTCATCGGCAAGTCGACCAAAACGTGTACCCACAGAGACCCGTTTATAGGGGTTGCCTTTAACGGTCCATAGCAGCTGACATAGACCACCTATAATAAAAATTTGCATATGCCTGTAAAGCTGAATAAGCGTACTTTACTCTGATGTACATCGTATGTTTATTTCTTCAGGTAAAAGTATTTGTTTTTTAAGGTGAACATTTCATGATTCTCGCAAATCCGGGATTCACCTTGATTCACACAAAAAAATTCTTTCATTGGTTATTTATTAGCACACAAATTAATTTTTTATTATGGCTAGGTCTGGCTAGTGATGTACTGTACAACTAAACCCGTATTACTGTCCTCTGAAGCCAAGAATTATCTTGCTATGAGAACGTTAGGTGGCGCCACACACAGATCAGAATAATAAATTATGCGATGTTCTAGCCCGCTGTTGTTTCAAGTTCGTCTTTCTCGTCGTAGTTGTTTCAAGTTCATAAAGATCCGATCTTCAAGTACGTGTGTAAGTAGTAATTGGTCTATCGAACTATATTATCGTGTAGCAGCTAGTGTATGTTTGAAGTTCTGGAGAGTGTTTTGCTCATTTTGGCGGGAGATAAAACATGTAAACAAACTTGCAAAGTGACAGCGTGACTGACATGTCAAAGCCAAAGCCAAAGGATGTCCCAACAGACAAGACGAGGAAAGACATCCATTACTGGCATTAGCTCAAGGCTGACAGTCTTACACTTGGAATGTTAATATGATTTAGACTGTGCTTTCTGATTGCTTTTCATTATAAGTATTGTTATAACCGTGGTTACGACTTATGAGTTATGTATAGTGACTATAATGACTAGTTATGTAAATATTTGTTTATGCCAAATTTATCCATTTTGGGTATGATGATGGGTGAAAATGTATGAAACTGTCTGTGTCACGTGACATTAATAGGTAATGTGAGACATTAATTAAAAAACCTGTTTGTCTTTTAAGTTTGATAGTATGATTTTAAAGCCAATATTTATTAATACAAAAAGTTATAATTTTAATGTGTTGTATTACTTTGATCTTTAATGCTAATCTCAGTATTTCAACAGTGTAATATAATTATAAGATTTTCGATGAACATGCACCATTATATGACATTTACTTTAAAAATTGTGCATGCATTTCCATTTTCTTCATAGATTTAGCAAGTCATGGAAGGTAGCCAGTTGGGCTACCAACATTGCAAAGTGAAGTAGCCCGACAGCTTCTCAGGTAGCCCACATGCTAATCAATACTTGATGATAGAAAGTAACTACTTTGAAGATAGAATGTATGAAGGACATAAACAACATTTACAAAAATAAAAAACAAACCGTTTTGAAACATTTATTTTCAAGGCAGGATCAATACAATGTAATACATAATACTGAATAAAATACAGTATACAATTGTACACATGTGACAGATTGTTTTGTTTTCATAACATGGTACACCGACAGTCTACGCGTCACAGGACATCAGGTCCTGTCTCCCAGCGTCACAGGACATCAGGTCCTGTGAACTTAGGCAAAGTCAATCACCATACATTTTTTTCTATCTGGCTGTTGCTGTTGTATAGCTCAATAGATGCGCGGACCACGTGGATATATATGCCAGCCTAGAGAAACTTTAACCAGCTTCCCGATTAATTCACCAGAAGCGCTCCGCGCACCATGTGGATATATTATATAAAAGTGGCGCCACACGGCGCCAAGACTAACATGACCGGTTATTATTTCAGTGTAGAATGACCGTTCAGTTACATGTTGAGCGTCGATGTGGTTGATTAAAAATACAATGAATGCTCCCTATTGATATCGCTTCGGCTACAGTTTGGCAACATTTCTTGCAATGTCAAACGTGTCACAAACACACGATTTATGGTTAACATAAATGCGATATAGCCAGGACAACACTTCTGAGATGTTTATTAACATTCCGTTTATTTTTGCTGCGTCTAAAATATTGGAGCTCTGTAAATATTTTGAGTCGCCAATGCGGGCCACTGTAGTAAAAAAATTGAAGTCGCCCGAAGCCATTTTTGGGCGCCGTTGGCGACCGGGCGACCGCTAAATCTCACCCCTGTTCATACATGCAGTGTTTTACCAAATAAATTACTTTAAATTTTTTTTTAATTAGCCACCGATTAAAGAAGCAACATATTATGTACACAATTATGTACAACTGATAGTTGGTATTGTGTCAGAATGTTTATTCACTCAACAATATGTTGATATTATGAGAAAGTGGACACCAGCGTACTTGTAATGTACATATTTATAGTAGTTTCTTACTTTAAAATGACGGTTACTGATTTCGAATATCGATCCCTTGGGCTTAGCCTTGCGCAAAAAAAGCTTCTTCAGATTTATGTGAAAACGGCATATTCTGTTATTAACAATAAGTTCTGATATGAAAGTTTCAGAGCAGTGTGTTATTGCAGCTTCAAAGGGCAGTCCGATTCTTGGGTTGAAATAAGGCAAACATTATACTGGCCAGTACCAACTTCAGAACACTGGCCTGGGAAAAACTAGCCTCTGCGTCTGCGCTGGCTGCTGAAAGACGCTGGTCGATCGTTGGCCGTTGTCAACTATATATATATATTATATTAATTGCAAGTTATTATGTAAATGCATCATTAAAATCATAAGATGACTACATCGGCTAAAGTTATGTATTATATGCCAACATGTATGTTTGACAAGAAGTTTCACAAGCCTGTTTATGTCTCAATTTCCTCCAAAAATTGTAATGGGTTGGATATTTACACTTCTAGTGACCGTTGTATTCCACTAGTGATGTCTCTAAAGCAAGGATCCAACAAAGATGTCAAAAGGTGGCAATTTCACCCAGGTGGCAAATTTGACTCCGGACATTGACTGTAGTTAAAATATAAGATTAGGTCATACTCATAGTGTTAAAGGTTGATTGTTTATTGGATACAAAAAATATTTTATGTAGTATTATTTTTTACTGGTCATTTACATTGTATTTATGATTGACAGATACCCCCTTCAAAAGTCAACCTGACATCCATTGAGGGTGCCATTGAAGGAAACATCAGTTGCATCATCAAAGCCCATGCTGGTGGTGAGTTATATTGATTATCAACAGTTTAAGGACTATTACGGTGTATTGCAGAGTATAAAGTGACCAATGTTCAGTGAAATCTATTAGACATGGATAGCTAGACACTCACAACATTGACCAACTATGTAAATAAGAATTAATCTAAATGCTGTTGTAATATTTGTAGATATTCACACTGGCTTACCAAGCTTCCGGGACCTTGCCATAATGTTGATACGTCTCGGTCAGGAGGACATTGACAAGTTGACCCAGCGCTATCTTAAGGAGAAACAACCAGAAGTTGCCCGCCAGACAATGATCGATGCCCTAGGGACAGCACACACATCTGACTGCTATGCAGTCATGATGAGACATGTCTTCCTCGTCAAACGTCCTGAGGCTGAATTGCTGATGAGAGCCTTGTTTCAGTTGGTGGAGCTGTCAACCCCAGCACCAGAGGTATAATCTGGTCCTGACATTCCGTTGTATGTTTTTATGAAATGTGTAATTATAAACAATTCTGGATGTAATGTATGTAATGTAATGTAATATTTATATTAGTATTGAGTATATTTCCAGTATCTGCATCCACCGTGCAATTATACTTAATAAACTGGGACAAATTAAAACATACAAATCAGGCAAAAAGTATTTAAGAATCAATTCAAATTAATGTTTTTGGTAGTAGGCCTCATCATTAAAGGTTCTCCTTCAATTCAATGTTTTTGCTCGTCTCGTCTTAGAATCATCAATAAAACAATCAGCACTCTCTAGTGTTCACTACAACATGCTGGCTCTAGTGTTCACTACAACATGCTGGCTCTAGTGTTGGCTTCAACATGCTGGCTCTAGTGTTCACTACAACATGCTGGCTCTAGTGTTCACTTCAACATGCTGGCTCTAGTGTTCACTACAACATGCTGGCTCTAGTATTCACTTCAACGTGCTGGCTCTAGTGTTCACTACAACATGCTGGCTCTAGTGACTCAGGGTTGTTCGATTTAAATCATTTGATTTAAATCATGATTTAAATCACTCCAAAAAAAATCATTGATTTATGTTTTTTTTTACTTCCGATTTTTTTAATCGCTGATTTATATGAATTTAACACAAATAATTGTTTACAAGCATTGAGATCAACACAGTTTTTATATGTTTTTTTAATACAAAAGCACAATGTGTGCACACTTGTGTAGCTGTATTGACACCAGATAGCCTGATAGTCTAATATTTTATGACATTGTGTATGTTTGAGCTATTCCCTTTCTGAATGCAGTGAAGCCACACAAACTTGTCTTCCAGAGAAAGTATCTTTTCAAGTCAGAAGCCCTGAGTTAAAGTCCACTTAGAGCTTGTGCTAGTTGTTACCAATTCAGTACATTGACTCAAGTGAGATAGTCTGGGCTACAATTGTTTAATACTGTACCAGTTTGCTGTCTGGTTGGAGACCCTTAGAGTACACAGAGCCCTGGACAGGTGCTAATCCACCCTCTCAGCAAACAATAATTAGCACTGCTACAGCCACAGACACACAGCATGCTTTCCTTTCCAAGACAGATTATGCAACTACAGGGGGTGAGGCCTTGTGGACATTGTCTAATGTCTTTATATAAGCAAAAATCTTGTACCCTCTGTTAAGACAAGTACCAAATCGATTTGAATAGAACAGGTTTGAAAGAGTTTATAAATATAAACATCTATATAAATGTCTATATACCAGATTTCAAAAAAATCAAATAAATAAAAAAAATCAGATTTTTTTGATTTTATTTTTAAAAATCATGATTTTTTTCAACCCTGTCTAGTGTTCACTTCAACACGCTGGCTCTAGTGTTCACTACAACACGCTGGCTTGTTTGTGCAAATGTGTTTTTTTAGTTTTGATGAAATCATTGGACAAAACTTAAATTATTTTTGACCAAAACCTGTTAAAATTTGGCAAAAAATTTGAAAATTGATCCAGTTCTGTATGCTCTAACACAAGGTCATTCACACTTTCGCAAGTTAACAAATCTAACTATCAAACTTGATTGTTTTGATGATTTCTACACAAGTATACACTAAACCTGTCACATTATTTTGTTTTCGTTGCCAAGTTCCTGTTCCTCAGGATGTATTGAATGTGTCTTTCAGATCGTCATGTCCACCTTGGATGATGTCTTCCACCATCCATACTCCTTTGGTGGTAGGTGGCCCTGTGTAATCTGATGACAATGTTTCATGTAATGTAATAACTTGTTAAAAGACATCTCCATCCTGTCTAACTCATTTAATATTCCTTAAATATATCTATTCATTCCAGCTGATGGATTATGACATATTTTAATTGGATTTCTTTCTGATTCATGGTACTCTGTATGTATTACATTTACCTAGTGACCTAAATGTATTGCAGTTAACTAGTCATGTATAATTTTTGTATATTGTGTTTTATATATGTGTATTGTATCTAGGCATGACATATCAATATTTGTTTACACAAAAGTGGTAGTATAGTGGAGAGGAACAGCTTGTGTGGTGTGTGCATGTTTGTGCACATGCATGCACATATACGTCAATCAGGACAGTATCGTAGCACATCACCAGTGTAATTTATACAGCCAGTTCATTGCAGATTCTAACACTTGTTTTCCATCCTTACTAACAGACAAAGAAATGACGGAACAGGTCAACGATCGGGCAACACTTGTGCTGTCATCTGTTGCCAAGAAAGTGAAACACTCCCACTCCAATTGGGCCAGCAGTGTTATTCAGAGACTTGAAAATCGTTTTGGCGTTCATGGTATTTATTCTCACACATTGTTTTTGCATAGTATAACTGACAAATATATATGTGGATTATTCAGACAAATTAACAAAACTGTAAACAGCGTTGAATCATAATTTGACAGTACTTAACCCAATCAGTAACTTGTAGAAGTTGTTAAACGACTTTTTTCCAGATCCATACCATCACCGGCAACTGCGCTCTACAATGACAGATAAAGAACTAAATGACCATCTGAACTAGAAGACTTTACATATCCACGCCCTCGGAAACGCTGCCAGTGACTCGTCTCTCGGTCACCTCATATCCTACGTCAATGACTCTGATTCACACATCACCTTGAGATCTAGCGCAGTCGATGCTCTTGCCAAGTACCAGCACAAATATGTAAGAGTTGTGTGTAACCTGTGAGAGTTGTGTGTAACCTGTGAGAATTGTGTGTAACCTGTGAGAGTTGTGTGTAACCTGTGAGAGTTGTGTATAACCTGTGAGAGTTGTGTAACCTGCGAGAGTTGTGTGTAACCTGCAAGTGTTGTGTGTAACCTGCAAGAGTTGTGTGTAACCTGCAAGAGTTGTGTGTAACCTGCAAGTGTTGTGTGTAACCTGCAAGAGTTATGTGTAACCTGCAAGAGTTGTGTGTAACCTGTGAGAATTGCGTAGAACCTGTGAGAGTTGTGTGTAACCTGTGAGAGTTGTGCATATTCTGTGAGAGTTGTGTGTAGCCTTTGAGGGCTGTGTGTAACCTGTGAGAGTAGTGTGTAACCTGTGAGAGTTGTGTGTAATCTGAGAGAGTTGTGTGTAACTATTGAGAGTTGTGTGTAATCTGTGAGAGTTGTGTGTAACCTGTGAGAGTTGTGTGTAACACGTAAGAATTGTTTTTAACCTGTGAGAGTTGTAACATGTGAGAGTTGTGTGTAACATGTGAGAGTTGTGAATCATTTCACAAAATATTGATGGCAAATGTAGACAGCTAATTTATGACTAGCAGAGCTGTGTCGTCTGTTTGTTTAGTGTCTCAATGTCAACATGAATTCGTTTTTAGCATTTTGATATACACGACTAGTCAATAGGAAGGGATGGGGTGGGGGAATATATATTAATTTTCTAAAAACTTATGGCAATATTATGTGTGTAACCTATGAGAATTGCATGTAACTTGTGAGAGTTGTTTGTAACCTGTGAGAGTTGTGTGTAACATGTGAGAGCTATGTATATGGATCATTCTGTGTCAAATCAACCAATTGTCATAAAGTATGTCTACATATTGAGCAAATTTCAGATATGTAGTTTGTAAGCTTCTCAAGTTAGAAGCACCTGAAAACAGATAAAAATTATGTGCGTTTTTGTGCGCTTACCCCCTGTTCATATTATAGGGCATTACAGACACAATGTAAATGCTTAGTTCTTTTACAGAAGTGCTCAAATGTAGCTACTTATCCATTGGTTAAAATGTGAGCAAATTGTGAGACATCACGTTTTGAAATTTCCTGAAAACGGTTGATTTGACACGGAATGCCTCATCTATTACGTATGTATGTACCTTTCTACAATATTCTTTCTTCACAACTTTGGACTTAATGTATATTTCTATGCACCTTTACATCTGAACTAAATGGTTACTATTATTGCCTTTGTTGACAGATAGCAGACATGCTACTGTCGGTGGCAGTGATAGACAAGGAAGACAATGTGCGTCTGGCGGCCATCAATGGCTACAAAAAACATCCTCATGGCGGAGACATCCGGGCACTGCTGGATCCAGTCTATGGCAGGCAAGTGACGATGGACATACATTTCTTTGATGTAGTGCAGCAGTTGTCATCATAATAGCTATTACTTAGGTGTAGTAAACATGCAGAGGTGACACCATTAATAACAAGTAAAGGTTTGCTTTAATTAATGATATACGATGTAGGTGTACAAAACAAACAATACATGTAGACAGCTAAAACGTAAACAAAATACTTCAAGGTAATAATGTCATAGCCATCAACAATCACAGAGGTGTTATAAAACAATAGTGATACAAAATCTTAATATTTTTGTATGACATGTAAAAGTCAGGGTCATAAAAATTAACTTAATATCTTATCACTAAGACATAAATAATATGACTGAGAAAGAGATTTGTAACTGCTGCTCCAGGTGGTAATATAAGATGATTAATTATGACAGCTTTATGCAGAAGCAGAATAATCACATGTATTTTGATGTTTTAAGGTCATACAATATGACACAAAAAGAACACAGACGTATGAGAAGGAGTCTGGCTGACGTTTCCTCTAATATCTGGAAAGGTTTCCAGTTTTATCTTGAAACTCCATCAGTCGACTGGCAGAAACATGTTGGAGGAAGCAGCCTAGGGGCATCCATAGGCGTGATAGTGAGGAATCTTATTGACATAAACATTGGTAAGTGTTGGCGTATGTAGTGCTGTGTCTTTGAAAACTTGTCTGTCAGCAGAAATTTAAATACTATGTAGTGTGGGCAATGAGGATATGAGACAGATCGACCCGTTGAAACGCTGATTTTTCAGTTGCTGTGTTAACTGATGAGATTGCGAGCTCGAATTTACGAGGCCAACATACACGAACTTAAGTTTAATTGGGTGTGGACTCGTTGCTGGTCAGAGGGGAAATGCCCTTTGAAGTTTAGGAGTGGGCACATCTGTTCCCAGATACACATCGACCAATACAGCAAGTGGGACAAAGTACAAATGATTCAGCATACACCGCACATGTGAGATAAACGGACAAATCCATGTTTCAACAGGTCGATCTGCCAGGTGTGCCATAGTACTACTACCACTCCAGGCTAGCAAAAATGGGGTAAACAAAGTTCCTGGCAATGCTCAAGTAGATTACTGTAATACTCTGGGGTAAACAAATTATGTTCTTAATCGTTCCAGTTGGTGCCAGCATGTATAGGATCTTGCCATTTCCAACTCTTCAGCATCCCACATATAGCTGGCCATTGGGGAAGCATGGTGACTGAAGTTTTGTCCGTATCGGCCCACAGATGCAGCCGTCTGCATAGGACAACAGACAGACAAACAGACACTTCACTTCATAAATTACAAGAATGTTTGTATGTGTGCAGTCATGTGTATCTAATACATGCTTTCCTATTAGAGCTTGACCATCTGGGGGCATGTTCCAGGACCTCTTCGAGGACATCTGAAGGTTGATATTATGGACTCTGTGTTTGCCACATTGCACATTGGCATTATTGGCTTTGACCTTGACATCTTTAAAGCTGAACTTTGTATGAAGGGACACATTGAGTATGAACTGAACATCCTGAAGGTAAGTTTCATTATCTCAGTTCAGTTTCAAAGTAAAGTACATTTGTATTCCTGTGTGCTTCCTGTTTTGTTTTGGTAAATCAAGTATATTAATTGAATTGTCTTTGTAGGAATTCAACTATGAAGCCATTCAGAAGTCTGCTGAGCTGTACAGCAAAGTTGTGAAAACTGTCATTGGAACCATCAAGAAGTCTGTCGAGACATTCAGTAGACTTGTGTCAAGTTTCAAAGGCACAAACTTTGATGACATCGTCAAAAACTTTATTGAGTCTGTGAAGCGCCTGCCTCGCAAGGTGTTGAATCTTCGCAGAATTGGGAAGCGTCTATACAAGGCAATTGGTGCATTTGTAGACCTGCCACCAGTAGTTGCAACTGTCAAAAACTTAGTGACGAAAGTCACTACTCTCTTCAAGGATATTAAGACTGATATCATGAATCTCTATTCAGTAAGCATTATTTTCATTGTCATATCTACATTTAATAGCATTCTTAATCTTATTATGTATCATTACTTAGTTACTTAGTACTCTTTGCTCAAGGTAGAGCATAGGGCTGAAACGACTCTTTTCCAACGTACTCTGTTATTTGCTGACCAGTAGTTGATCATAATGCTGTGTAATTGTTTGTAGGCTGTTACAGACTCCATCAATACAGTTGTTCCGTGGGCATGGAAAGAAATCAAAACAGCATTCAAAGGCATTGCTAATGCAATAAGGAAATTACTGACAAAGCCACAGTCAGCCATTCAAGACATAGGAGAAGGTGTTGTCAGGTGTGATGACTCAGCAATTCTGAAAGACACTTTCAGAGTGTACAACATTCCAAGCATATGTTCATTCGGCAGACCTGTTAATTTAACTTCTTAAAAAAGAAATAAATTGTACACCATGTACATATCTGGTGGCTAAATTCATATGCAAGTTCTGGAATTATGTATACAGTACGTACATTATTGTTCACATGATTATATGTGACGATATAATCATTCCGAAAAAAATACTTAATCACTTGGAATTAATGGATTTCAAATGGGCTCGGTATTTTGAGAAATCTTTTTCCATTTGCAATGCTACAAAACTATAGTATAGTATAAAAAAGTAGATAATATATGGCTTGCATATTGTGTTGGCAGGATCTCCGCAGGAATTGCTGGTATCCTTGATGCCAAAAACAGAATTGTTAAAGCAAATTTCTTCACAAAAGGTTTGTGGTTGGACATCATTTAAATGTATTTCTACAGGTTTGTTGATGTGTTGCTTTAATCTACTGTGTTGTAAATCTAATACACTCATGCTACACACTGTCCTATTTCGTTCATACTGGGATAATTTAGCTGCACGAAATATGGTCAATGTTAGGGCCAGTTTTATGCAGCATTTTTGCAATAATTATTCATCTGTTTGAAACCTGCCTTTCCGAGATATTTGTTAAAAAATGTTTTATGCATATTCATGCTGCTAGCATTAACACAATCTGCAGATAATGTGTTCCATTAATTATCCTCTGTCAGATTGAATACTTTCTGAAATCTCATTTACACTGTTCCTTCACTAATGTTACTTAATATTCTCTAGTGCTTCTTACTTCCTTAAGTGAGGAAAAATAGTTCTATCAATATTTTTATAACCTCAATATCTTAAGAAATTTATATTTGATTTCCTATTAACTGGCGTGCCACTAGGGCTGTTCAATCACATTCCCTTCTAAGGTCTCAGTTCTGGCACAAGTTTAGTTGCTCTCCTTTCTATTCAATCCATGTCCTTACAACATGGCATCTAAGCTTGTACAGTGGACACTGCTTAATAGAATCATCTTGGGCCAGAGAGTTTTGATTCTGTTAAGTGGTTGATTCACTCAAGCAGCACATTTTAATACAGCGCCTATAGGGAAAGATTCCATCTCAGCCAATTAATTTGATTCTATTAACTGTCTGATGATGTTATCTGCTGTTCCGTTAAGGGAGCCTCCTCAGTTCTATAAACTGTCTGATGATGTTATCTGCTGTTCCGTTAAGGGAGCCTCCTCAGTTCTATTAACTGTCTGATTATGTTATCTGCTATTCCGTTAAGGGAGCCTCCTCAGTTCTATTAACTGTCTGATTATGTTATCTGCTATTCCGTTAAGGGAGCCTCCTCAGTTCTATTAACTGTCTGATTATGTTATCTGCTATTCCGTTAAGGGAGCCTCCTCAGTTCTATTAACTGTCTGATTATGTTATCTGCTATTCCGTTAAGGGAGCCTCCTCAGTTCTATTAACTGTCTGATTATGTTATCTGCTATTCCGTTAAGGGAGCCTCCTCAGTTCTATTAACTGTCTGATTATGTTATCTGCTATTCCGTTAATGGAGCCTCCTCAATTCGATTTATTTGCTCGTCTCATTTCAAATTCATTTTGCGAACATCCAAACCTACCTAGTATCCACTATGACATGCTAGCTCGTTTGTGCAACTTTTAATTGTAGTTGTGAATGTGAAATCATCAGACAAACTATTAAATTATTTAATGATTTACCAAAGTAAAAATGGAAATGCTGAAAACTCATGAATTTCACCCTAGTGAGATTTCATAACTTTATCATGTGATCAGCGAAAGGACGGAAGTCACGCCCATGACCAGCCTTGACCCCATAAAGTGTTTACCATCTTTGATATCCACTATTTTGAGCCTTACCAGATCTAATGACTAAAGTAAATTAATTTGATGATTTGAAAAAACTATGCACTTTTCTTTATTAAACCGACTGCAGATATTACTTAAGCTATTCACGCATTGCATATAAGGACAGCAACGAACCAGATTCGTGATAGGCTAAATCAGTTGAGGTTGGAGTTTTAAGCACAGGCCATTGTGTACAGTATTCTAACTATTGCCTTATACACACAGCTATGGTGTTTTTCCATGTCTAAATAAGCAAAATGCCATTTCAGATAACAGGCCATATTGGTTTGATATCAAAAAGGAAATGACCAATATTTGGGAACGTGTGAAAACTGTCAAGCAAGCTATCACAGACACAATGGCACAGATAAAGTCGACGGGAAATGATGTTGCCAAAAGGTTCACTGGCATTGACCTAGTAAGTACACATAAGAAGGTATCATTAAACAGTTTCTTTTTCTAGTTGATTTGTTGTATCTACAGACTAGCATTACAATCTTTGCATCACCTTCATGTGATGTCACATTGCATACAAGTGTTGCACCATTGAATGTTTCCATGTTATGTGGTTGTAGGCAAGCATGAAGAGAGCAGCCCTTGCAGAGATCAAGAAGGTTCTGTTGGAGGAACTTGCAGAACCAGTTGTCTCCCTCAAGCAACTGCTCGCACCATTCCAACACGCGTATGACATCTTCACACAGATGGTTAAGAAAATCAAAGAAGCTTGGCTTGGTTTAGTGCTTGGGTCTGTATTTAATTCTGGCCATTTAAGGGTCAAACTATTACACAGTTATGCGCAATACACAATTATACTCTGTGCTGTACTTAAGATTAATGTAGCAAGCTAGTCGTTTTCACGATGGGGTGCGGTAGCGTAGCGGTTAGAACGTCAGGCTCTCAATTGAGAGAACCCGGGTTCGAATCCTCTTGTTTTCACGATGGGGTGCGGTAGCGTAGCGGTTAGAACGTCAGGCTCTCAATTGAGAGAACCCGGGTTCGAATCCTCTTGTTTTCACGATGGGGTGCGGTAGCGTAGCGGTTAGAACGTGGGGCTCTCAATTGAGAGAACCCGGGTTCGAATCCTCTTGCTGCCATTTTGAAGCTTTGGCAATTTTGTTCACCCCACGTTGCCACAGTTCACTCAGCTGTATAAATGAGTACCTGGTTACAGACAGAGATTGATATCTGAACAAATAGTCTTCACGAACTAATTGCAACATGGCTGATTGCTTCACAGAGAAGTCGAAATGGCATTGGAATGATCAATGAAGTGTAAATTACTTTGAATAGTCCCAAGGACTGAATACCGTGCTATATAAGAAGGTACCTTTCCATTTTACCTTTAATTTACCAGGAAGTCATTCTATTCTGCCAGCAAGGTTGGTACATTTAAAATGTTGGGCCTTTGACTGTACGATGGTGCGTTATTAGGAAGATGTGAAGATGCATTTAAGGATTCTGGCTGTGGTATTCTAATAGCATATTCTGGTGTTGTCAAATATGACAAAATGTATGTATAATTTACTTTTGTTATTGGCATTTCAAATTGTATCATTGATTTAATTTTAGAATAATCATGTCATTCTGTATTGTCATATTTTTTGTAATTTCATCTGTGATAGGCTGATGCATGCACACATTAAAATTACCAAAATAAGAAGTACTATTTATGTTCACAACCTATAGCTATAATACGGCACGGACACTGCTTGAAGAAATCTTTGGGCCAAAAGTTAATGAAGATTTCCCAAGGAAACTGCTTGAGTCCAGATCATGTGGTGATGGTTTCTGGGAGACAGACGGGAAAAGTCATTACAGCCACAAAGGAATCATGCTGGAAGTCACTGTTGGACAGGAGGTAAATATATTGCTTGTTGATTCTACAGTGTCCAAGCTCCACTGTGGTGTGACATATACAGCACTGTCAACAGTTGTATAATTTAACAAGATTTAACAAGATTTTCATCCGAGGCAAAAGATCCAGATGGCAAATGGACAAGGAAGCTATTGGCTTATCAAGAGTCCACATCATTATGTGTAACCCACCCTTCTGAGATATTTGTAAATTTTGTTTTTAAGCATTCAAGCTGCTAGCAGTTACACAATCTGTAGATAATGTGTTCCATTCATTTATTGTCCTCTGAGAATGAGTAATGTCTGATATTTCTATCAATATTTTCATACCCATTCAATATCTTATAAACTTCAATTTGATCTCTTCTTAACCTCCTTGTCTCTAAGGTTAGATTGTTACACCTTATGGCGGACAACTGAAGGTAACTGGATCTCAACAAGTGTACTAAACAACCTTTTCTAGGTAGATACTGGCACTGTGTTAGATGACATTATTATATTATTGTGTTGTATGTTGTAGATTGTTGCTCCTTATGGCGGACAACTGAAGGTGACTGGATCTCAACAAGTCACCATTTCTGTGAGCAACATGAAGAATGTGGATGTTATCATTGACAATGTTGATCTGAAAGTGATAGAAAAAGAGGCAAGTTTGGATTACGTGCTTACAAGGATTGCCCTTGCAACTAATCAACTAAAGTGTGATTTAGTTGCCACTACATCAATGGTATGTTTGGCATGGCGTGTTTTTTGGCCAAATTTGTGTAACTTCAGTCCCAATTTTCATCTCGAATTTTGTCTATCTTTTATATAGTAATATAGTACTGTCTATTACACACAAAAGGGGGGTCAGTCGTGGCCTAGTGGTTAAGGTATTGGACTCTAAATTCAAGGGTTGCGAGTTCAAGACCCACACTGGTCACGGTTCGTTTTCGAAGCTTAGGCAATTTCGTTTACCCTACTTTGCCTCAGTCTACTCAGCTGTAAATGAGTACAAACACTGTTTGGAAGGTACCTGCGATGGACTAAGCACTGGCCATATAAGCCTTCATGGCTTCCTAAGGCGTAATGCCTGGGGGATGACTTTACCTATTACACACAATATGTATCAATGATTATGTTTCTTGCATATAAATGCTGCTGCAGATAGTTATATGATGACGAATTTGTTCGTAGGTGGCAGTTTGAACAGTGATAGGTGTGGGTCGTAAGCCAGATTATTGCTCCAACCCTCACATTCACATGGCTATGGTAAAGACAGGCACCAGTAGGACAATCGACCCCACTGGATACCTGCATAAGAGAAAGATGCCGCCTCCCAAATGGGTGCAGGAGTGCGACCACTTCGTACTTGTTTGGAAGGTAGGTTTACACAAGTTATCATATATGCCCGGACTCACTCGATGTTGTTGGATCATGTCTTTTCAAGTTCACAGTTATGCCAGTTAATTTTATCCATATCCTGACAGTTTTATGAACCTTACCATGTTTTACATTTTGATTTGCCATTATAACACACCACAGATTGTGAAAGTGTTCCAAATCTGTGGTGGGAAACAACACGATGTGCTGTCTTTAGGCACATAACTACGTAGATCAGGTCAGGACTTGACACAGATGTGTGATCACGATGCTCTTGGAGAAGAGGATGAGTTGGGTTTAAAGACCTGTATATCCATTGCCTCAGCATAGTGACTAGAACATCGTTACAATGGGGGTACCAGCCAGCCTTTTGATCTTGGTTTTGATACAGAACTGCCAGTTCATTACCTTGTTGATACAATGACTGCTTTAAGAAAACATTTTCATCTGGTACAACTTATCAAACCATATGGATATTTGTCCAACTTTTGGTCTTTTCTGAATGTGCATGATATTATTTTTCACTCTAGAATATAATGGCAGTGTGTATAGTGAAACAACCAATTACACTCTTATCAAGCAATGTCATAGTCATGTCTTCCAGTAAACCTGGGAAGAGCAGCTGATTCATCACCGTCATTTCACAAATTTTGGTGGCAGTTGCTCTAAATTACTTACACGTGCTGCAGAATCCTCTATGTCTGTAGGCTGAAACTGTCAGTCAAGGCGTTGTCCTGGGTTTGACAAAGAAAGATAACACGACACCAGCGATTGACGGAACATCGATTGATCTGAAAGTTGATGACATTGTTGATAATGAAAGGGAGAAACGTGGAGTTGTCGGTCTCATTGACAAAGTAAATGGTAGGTGGTTTTCATTATTGTAAATAAATAATATTAATGTAAATAGCTAGACCTCGTATAACACCAACAAATTTATTGAAGTAGTAGTAATGGTGCCAATAAGGGCCATCTACAAATTGCATATGCAAGGAGGGGTTTATGCTGTTGCGGGAACTTGGCATCTTGGCTCTGTCATGGTCCTCGCCTGAGTAGGTTTGTCATCACCATCGGTTGCTGATCACCAGCGTCATCACTGTTGGCGTTGTGCGCTACCGGCGGTGTCCACTCTATGTACATACCATTAACTGTTGCTTTGTATTAATGCCACCTGAAAGGATCAATATAAATTGTATTCATGATTCATAAACTTTTATTTTCAGACTTTGGCAAGAGCTTAGGCCTTCCTGACCTGTCAAAGTTGAAGGATGTTTTCAACTTCAGCATGAACTCCATTACATTGAGCAAAGTGCTTGGTCTCCTTGATCAGACTGGCATGTCAAAGGTCAAGACAAACATCATGAAAGTACTGCAAGAAGTTGAGGTTGGACATTGTATTACCAGTGGTTGCTTATTACTTCAGGAAACTATTTTTATGAATCATTTCACAAAATATTGATGGCAAATGTAGACAGCTAATTTATGACTAGCAGAGCTGTGTCGTCTGTTTGTTTAGTGTCTCAATGTCAACATGAATTCGTTTTTAGCATTTTGATATGCACGACTAGTCAGTAGGAAGGGATGGGGTGGGGGAATATATATTAATTTTCTAAAAACTTATGGCAATATTATTATTATCATGTTGATGGTTTAGTAAGTAACTATAAAGTTATATAAAATGGTACAATGAAATATGTTATATTATTTATATAGCAAATGCAATGACATCTTTTCATTTGTCACAATCAATAGTGGCTCTGACATACATTTAAAGTCTACCGAGGTACCTATACTTTATGCTTAGTTTGACCCACAAAGATAGCATTGTGACAGTTATTAGTGCGGTAGACATATCATTGCTTGTTAGTAACAGTGATACGTTTACTACATTAATGTATCATCTTTTTTTTTAAAACTTAATAATCAAAACTTTTTAGGTGTTTTGTCCATTTTGTTGGTGTTCTGTGTATTTTAGTCGGTGATGAACCATCAAAGTTGTAAAAATCCTGAGACAATGGATGACTCTGACCTGAAGCAGGCCCTCGTCATGCGAGGTCTGTCGGCCTCTGGGGCCCGGCAATCCCTCATTAACCGCTACCTCAAGTCAGATCCACGTATGTACAATTGGTGCTCCACCATAAAGGCACATCCGAAAAAGGCGTGACCCAAAATGGCACATATAAAAGAGGCACATACAAAAATGGGACATATTATAATGGCATAACTGAAGTAAAGACGAAAATGGCACATTTGAATATAAAATGTGACTGGCAAAGAAATAAATGTTGACGAAAATAACACATTTGAGTGTCAGTAGTAATTTAATCACATCAAAAATTTTTAGTTTAATCACATTTTTGTGGTGGATGTTCATGTTGAGATCTTAATTGGTTAACTCTCTGGTTACACGCACGTTGTGTCAACATCAAACTAGTAAAAAATCTAATTTAATGTCAACATTCAAAGTATAATTTAATGAAAACATTCAAAATATAATTTAATGAAAACACTTATTGTTCATGGTTGACGTTCATGGTGAGGTCTTATTTGAGCTCTCTACGATCCTCAAATATGTCATTTTTGTCAACATTTATTTCTTTGCGAGTCACACGTTATATTCAAATGTGCCATTTTTGTCCTTACTTCAATTGTGCCATTATAGTATGTGCGTTTTTCGTATATGCCATTTTGGATGTGCCTTTATGTAGGGAGACGGTAAAATTGCATTGTCATATGTCATGCAAGTCACATATGGAGGCATCAATGCTTAGTTTATTTCACAGATATTTAGGTTCTAAAATAACTGCATGAGAATATCATTTCAGGTAGAGTAGTATATTTTTATTTTCTATCCCTGTATTTAATTTGTATGGGTAAATCTTTTCTCCATACATATAATATTACACACAACAATTACCAGTTACTTTGAATAGATCAGCCTGATTTTACCTGGTATTATCAGTAACAATGCTGTTTAGTTATGAAGTATCACTCATTAAGGGTTTAGTCTAGGGGTTCATAGATACATTGTTATTTTTTGTCTGAGGCAGTAACATGTTCTTAACATTGACAGAATGTTTTCACATTGGGAGTCGTGTTGGCAAGAACGTCTACTGTCGCTTTGACAAGACTTGCACTACCGTTAGATGTTGTGTTGACCTGAAGTTGTTCATCTACCAACACACACTGACCGCCTATGTCAGATATGACGCCTGTAACCTGGAACTGACCATTGGCCTGAATAAGTGGAGTACCAGCTTCAAGGTGTTAGGAGAAGACTTCAGTGAGTTCACACATTTTGGATACATTATATTTTAACTGATGTTTTCTCTTGTTTTGATACTTCACTAGAGAGTCTTACTGCAATCATAATTTAGTAATCTTTTCATTGTAGCTGATGCTTAATATCATATGACTGAGATAGCCATTTGGATTTCACAAAGGACTAATTGAATGGAGCAAATGATCTACTGATTGTGTAAGTGTCAAGTGCCAGCAGTGTTGATAATTGAATAATATCTCTAAAAGCAAAATTGTGAGATAACTAACAAGGATGGGCCACACATAAATGACAATTTGTTGGGGCTTCCTTGTCCACTTGAGCAGGTTGCCTTGGTGGTAATTTTGTTAAATCTTATTACAGGCTGTAAGTAAATGTCAGCAATATGTGTCTGTTTATTATTGTTCAGCAAAAGAAGAAAATGTGAATCTTTTTGATGAAAGCAACATGTTGAATGTTGTCCAAATGATGCTCTACCAGGTTGTGAGGACAAACAACATTCTGAAGGTAATCAGTCTGTTTTATGCAGAAATATCAACTTCCAGCTGCTGCTTTGAGTGAACTTAAACCAAATAACATGTTGGCATTTATCTAAAAGACAGTTGGCGTAGTTTTACCTAGTTATACCTAACATAAATTTAGAAAACCTAGGAACTATGCTCTTCCTCCTTGTTCCCTGCTGTACAGGAGTGAGGGTCAGGTACAGTCTCTTCCTCCTTGTTCCCTGCTGTACAGGGGTGAGGGTCAGGTACAGTCTCTTCCTCCTTGTTCCCTGCTGTACAGGGACGAGGGTCAGGTACAGTCTCTTCCTCCTTGTTCCCTGCTGTACAGGGACGAGGGTCAGGTACAGTCTCTTCCTCCTTGTTCCCTGCTGTACAGGGGCGAGGGTCAGGTACAGTCTCTTCCTCCTTGTTCCCTGCTGTACAGGGGTGAGGGTCAGGTACAGTCTCTTCCTCCTTGTTCCCTGCTGTACAGGGGTGAGCGTCAGGTACAGTCTCTTCCTCTTTGTTCCCTGCTGTACAGGGGTGAGGGTCAGGTACAGTCTCTTCCTCCTTGTTCCCTGCTGTACAGGGGCGAGGGTCAGGTACAGTCTCTTTCTCCTTGTTCCCTGCTGTACAGGGGCGAAGGTCAGGAACAGTCTCTTCCTCCTTGTTCCCTGCTGTACAGGGTTGAGGGTCAGGTACAGTCTCTTCCTCCTTGTTCCCTGCTGTACAGGGGCAAGGGTCAGGTACAGTCTCTTCCTCCTTGTTCCCTGCTGTACAGGGGCGAAGGTCACGTACAGTCTCTTCCTCCTTGTTCCCTGCTGTACAGGGGCGAAGGTCAGGTACAGTCTCTTCCTCCTTGTTCCCTGCTGTACAGGGGCGAAGGTCACGTACAGTCTCTTCCTCCTTGTTCCCTGCTGTACACGGGCGAAGGTCAGGTACAGTCTCTTCCTCCTTGTTCCCTGCTGTACAGGGTTGAGGGTCAGGTACAGTCTCTTCCTCCTTGTTCCCTGCTGTACAGGGGCGAGGGTCAGGTACAGTCTCTTCCTCCTTGGTCCCTGCTGTACAGGGGTTAGGGTCAGGTACAGTCTCTTCCTCCTTGTTCCCTGCTGTACAGGGGCGAAGGTCACGTACAGTCTCTTCCTCCTTGTTCCCTGCTGTACAGGGGCGAGGGTCAGGTACAGTCTCTTCCTCCTTGTTCCCTGCTGTACAGGGGTTAGGGTCAGGTACAGTGTCTTCCTCCTTGTTCCCTGCTGTACAGGGGCGAAGGTCACGTACAGTCTCTTCCTCCTTGTTCCCTGCTGTACAGGGGCGAGGGTCAGGTACAGTCTCTTCCTCCTTGTTCCCTGCTGTACAGTGGTTAGGGTCAGGTACAGTCTCTTTCTCCTTGTTCCCTGCTGTACAGGGGTGAGGGTCAGGTACAGTCTCTTCCTCCTTGTTCCCTGCTGTACAGGGGCGAGGATCAGGTACAGTCTCTTCCTCCTTGTTCCCTGCTGTACAGGGGTGAGGGTCAGGTACAGTCTCTTCCTCCTTGTTCCCTGTTGTATATGGTTGAGGGTCAGGTACAGTCTCTTCCTCCTTGTTCCCTGTTGTACAGGGGTGAGGGTCAGGTACAGTCTCTTCCTCCTTGTTCCCTGCTGTATAGGGTTGAGGGTCAGGTACAGTCTCTTCCTCCAAAATGAATGACTTCCGGCTACTTGGACTTGGTGCAGCGACTTGAATTTGGTGTAGATCATTTACAGAAAAACGCGGTATATCAAATAGAATAAGTATTACTATTGAATATATATTATACACAAACGTATTGTAGACATATATTAGGAAACAGGTTTTGTTAATTATTAGTCAGAGGGAGTATTTTAGAGTAAGTTAGTTTCGGATTCTGTCGGGGAATTCAGCGAGCGATAATAGGGTTGTTTACTATTCGAAAATTGAGATAGCATAGTGAATAGTTTACATTGGCTAATATATATATATATAAAGTGATCTATTTACTTAAATTACATACATAAGGTAATATCTGACATAGTGGTAGTCAACGTTTTCGGTAAAAACGAATTAACAGCAGGATTTTAGCGTAAATTAGTACACACTGACTTCGTTGTTTTGTTACACAGTGTTCTCCGTATTCGCCAGGTGGCAGGATTTTTAGCCTAAAGTGTTCTTTTGATCACAAAAACAGCCTTATTCAAGGCTAACGTAGCAAACTAATTAAAAATAAATTGTATGATGGCGCCATGCAAACGGCAGTTAAAGGCCACAAGACATTTAATTTGTGGCAGTTGCAGCAACTGGGTGGATTTCGTCAAGTCTGGGTGCGAGAAGTCCTGGGCTGAGGTCCAGGCAGATAGTTTTAGTTTTGAGTGTAGGGGATGCGCACGGATGAAGGAACTAGAGGTGGAGTTGGAAGAGCTGAGGCTGCTCGTTGTGGCAATGGTGGGAAGGGAACAGGGGAGTTGTGCCAGTAGTTCCGGTGGGGGAACTGTAGACGATAAAGTGTCGAAAGACACAAGAGATGCTAGGGAGAGCTCACCTCAGCCTGGGAGGAAGCTGAGAGGAGGGAAGGTGACAGGTCATAGGGAGACAGGACGTAAGGAGACGGGAAGGAAAGGAACGGAAGGGAAGACAACCAGAGTGAAGGAGATGGGAGTAGGGGAGACAGGAGGGAAGGAGAAGGGAGTGGGGGAGACGGGAGGGAAGACAACCGGAGTGAAGGAGAGGGGAGTAGCGGCGACAGGAGGGAAGGAGAAGGGAGTGGGGGAGACGGGAGGGAAAACAACCGGAGGGAAGGAGAGGGGAGTAGGGGAGACAGGAGGGAAGGAGAAGGGAGTGGGGGAGACGGAAGGGAAAACAACCGGAGTGAAGGAGAGGGGAGTGGGAGAGACAAGAGCAAAGGAGTGGGAAGTGGGGGAGACAGGAGGGAAGGGGTCAGGACAGAATGTGATGGAGGGGATCGAAAGGAAGAGTTATTCTGCAGCAGTGATAGAGGGGTGAGGAAGAGAGCGAGGGTGTTTGTGGGGGATTCGATAGTTAGGAAGACCGACAGAGTCTTAAACAAGGAGATGATGTGGTGGTCTGCTTGCCTGGAGCCAAAATAGAGGCGATAACTGAGAGGGTAAAAACATCGTAGGCTCGGGTAAGGGTGGATCTGTTTTAGTACACGTAGGGACAAATAACGTAGAGAGGAGGGTACAACTGCCATAGTTAGGAAATATAGGCAGTTGGTCAGAACACTAAAACAGACGCGGGTTGAGCAGGTAATACTGTCAGGGATTTTACCTGTAATGGGCAGGAGGGTCACAAATATCGAAATTGTCGGGGGATGGCAATTAACATGTTAGTCCAGAGGCTGTGTAGGGAAGAGGAAGTTGGATTTGTGGATTTATGGGGAAGTTTTGTTGGGAGGGCAGATATGTACATGAAGGATGGGCTTCATTTAAGTGGAAAGGGGCGGCAGTATTCGCGGACAAACTTTCAGCAGCAGTAGATAGCGACTTGGGTACAATGACAAATGTTTTTGGAAGTAAACATTCTTTAAACTAGAAGTGCAGGGGGTTACCTAGAGGTGTCTCAAGCAGAACAAGAGGCCACTAGCACAGATAAACCAATATCAAATCATCCGAAAAACATCTCTGAAAAAGGTTATATATGCGTATGTTTAAATGCAAGGAGCATAGTAAATAAGAAAAACGAATTAAACATTATGGTAGAAGATATTGACCCTCACATAATTGGTATAACTGAATCATGGGCCAACATAGATATTACAGATGCTGAATTAGGACTGACAGGATACGTAATGTTTAGGAAAGATCGAATAGGAAGAAGGGGCGGGGAGTTATTTTATATGTTAAAGAATCTATTCAGGCTTATGAAATAAAACTAGAAAGGGAAGCAGATTGCGATGAAGCTGTTTGGTGCAAAATTGTTTCAGGAAATTCAAAATTAACTATTGGATTAGTTTACCGAAGTCCAAACATAAACGAAGAGGACAACACAAAAATAAAAACGCTATAAAGGAAGTTAGTAAAGGGGAATGTATCATAATGGGAGATTTTAACCATGGACACATACAATGGAATTCTCTAGAGAGCACAGGGATTGAGGATCAACAATTTCTATGTTTAATCCAGGATAGCTTTCTTACTCAGCACGTACTAGAACCAACCAGGGAGAAAATGTATTAGATATAGTTTTGTCATCACAAAAAGAATTAGTGGACAATGTAAAAATATTTGAACCATTGGGTAATAGTGACCATAATCAAATACATTTTGACATCAATGTAAAATCAGAAAGTAAAAATAAGAAAACGTACAAGAGAAACTTCCACAAAGGTAACTACAAAGATATGAGAAAATACTTAGCACAGCTAGATTGGAATAACATGCTGATGAATAAGACCGCAATTGAATGCTGGAACATTCTTAAATATGAAATTGAGAGTATCATCGATAAATTTGTTCCCTTCCGAAAACAAGGAAAACGGTGTAGAAAGAAACATTTGTCAAAAGAGGCTATTAGAAAAATAATGCTAAAACAAACTATGTGGAGGGTTTATAGGCGTACCAGAAAGGAAGAAGACTAAATAAAATACAAAGAGGCACTTAATGCAGCTACAACTGAAATCAGACAATCTAAAAGAAGCTATGAGCAAAAACTGGCATGTAACATAAAAAATGACAGCAAGAGTTTTTATGCATATGTCAGGAGTAAACAAAACGTACAAGACAAGGTTGGACCTCTAGAAGACAGTGCTGGAAATATAATATCACAGGGGTTTTTAATGGCGGAAGACCTAAATGGTTACTTCAGTTCAGTGTTTACCAAGGAAGATATTAGTTCATTACCAGTTGCTGATGCTAAATTTCAGGGGGCTAAATCTGAATATTTAGGACCGTTAGTTGTAACTCCAGAATTGGTAGCTAAGAAAATAAGGGCAATGAAGGATAACAAATCACCGGGAGTGGATGGGATTCCTCCAAAATTACTAATGGAAACAGTAGATCAAATCAGTATACCACTTGCAAGAGTATTCAACTTGTCATTAAAAGAGGGAGTTGTTCCGTTTGAATGGAAAGAAGCAAACATCATACCATTATTTAAAAAGGGTTCGAGAAATAAGTCAGAGAATTACCGACCAGTGAGTTTAACGTCAGTGATTTGTAAATTATTAGAAAGGTTAATTAAAGACCATATGGTGGACTTCCTCGTTAAGCATAAATTATTAAATTCATCTCAACATGGATTCCTTAAAGCAAGGTCATGCTTAACAAATATGTTATGTTTTTTTGAAGAAATCACTAAGTGGATAGACGTGGGATCGCCAGTAGATATTATCTACTTAGATTTTCAGAAAGCTTTTGACAAAGTGCCACATCAAAGATTGCTACTTAAATTAAAAGCCCATGGTATCGGGGATAGCATAACTGACTGGATAGAACAATGGCTGACTGACAGAAGACAACGAGTTGTAGTAGATGGAGAAGTTTCAAATTGGAAATCGGTTTTGAGTGGGGTACCTCAAGGGTCAGTACTAGGACCTATATTATTCTTAATTTATATCAATGACTTGGACGACAGTATAACAAGTAACGTACTGAAATTTGCGGATGACACAAAACTGTTTAGAAAGGTTAATACTGATGGTGATAAACAACATTTACAAAACGATCTAGACAGATTAGTGAAATGGTCTGAGAAATGGCAGATGCTGTTCAATTTTGGGAAATGTAAATGCCTACATACAGGACATGGGAACTTGAATGTAAACTATAAAATGGGAGATACTGTTCTGGGTACTACTGTAAAAGAAAAGGACTTAGGAGTTACAATAAGCGCTGATATGAAAGTTTCAGAGCAGTGTGGTATTGCAGCTTCAAAGGGTAATCAAATTCTTGGATTGATTAGAAGAAACATAACATACAAGGGAAAAAAGTTAATTATACCTCTTTATAAAGCAATAGTTAGACCTCATTTAGAATACTGTATACAAGCATGGAGACCATATCGTAAGAAGGATATAGATACGCTTGAACGCATACAAAGGAGAGCAACTAAAATGATTCCAGAACTTAGAGACCTTAGTTATGAAGAACGCCTGAAAGAATGTGGTTTAACAACTTTAGAGACAAGGAGGTTAAGAGGAGATCAGATTGAAGTTTTTAAGATATTGAATGGGTATGAAATTATTGATAGAAATATGTTTTTCTCACTCAAGAAGGATAGCAGAACTAGAGGACATGAGGTAAAATTAGTAAAGGATCAATGTAGATTGGACATCAGGAAGCACTCGTTCTCACAGAGGACAATAAATGAATGGAACAAATTGTCTACAGATTGTGTAACTGCTACCAGCGTGAATATGTTTAAAAACAAGGTTGACACATATATCAGGAGGGCGGGTTATAAGTAGGTGAACATTGTTGGACTCTCGATAAGCCAATGGCTTCCTTGTCCACTTGCCATCTGGGCCTTTGGCTTGGATGGCAAATCTTGTTAAATCTTGTTAAATCCTTGTTCCCTGTTGTACAGGGGTTAGGGTCAGGTACAGTCTCTTCCTCCTTGTTCCCTGCTGTACAGGGGTGAGGGTCAGGTACAGTCTCTTCCTCCTTGTTCCCTGCTGTATAGGGTTGAGGGTCAGGTACAGTCTCTTCCTCCTTGTTCCCTGTTGTACAGGGGTTAGGGTCACGTACAGTCTCTTCCTCCTTGTTCCCTGCTGTACAGGGGTGAGGGTCAGGTACAGTCTCTTCCTCCTTGTTCCCTGTTGTATATGGTTGAGGGTCAGGTACAGTCTCTTTCTCCTTGTTCCCTGCTGTACAGGGGCGAAGGTCAGGTACAGTCTCTTCCTCCTTGTTCCCTGCTGTACAGGGGCGAAGGTCATGTATAGTCTCTTCCTCCTTGTTCCCTGCTGTACAGGGGTGAAGGTCACGTACAGTCTCTTCCTCCTTGTTCCCTGCTGTATAGGGTTGAGGGTCAGGTACAGTCTCTTCCTCCTTGTTCCCTGCTGTACAGGGGTGAGGGTCAGGTACAGTCTCTTCCTCCTTGTTCCCTGTTGTATATGGTTGAGGGTCAGGTACAGTCTCTTCCTCCTTGTTCCCTGTTGTACAGGGGTGAGGGTCAGGTACGTCTCTTCCTCCTTGTTCCCTGCTGTATAGGGTTGAGGGTCAGGTACAGTCTCTTCCTCCTTGTTCCCTGTTGTACAGGGGTTAGGGTCAGGTACAGTATCTTCCTCCTTGTTCCCTGCTGTACAGGGGTGAGGGTCAGGTACAGTCTCTTCCTCCTTGTTCCCTGCTGTACAGGGGTGAGGGTCAAGTACAGTCTCTTCCTCCTTGTTCCCTGCTGTACAGGGGTGAGGGTCAGGTACAGTTACAGTATTGTCGAGCCACTCTTTCTGTTCTTTCTTTCCATAGTTTTTATCAGCAGCCCCCTCCATCTTTCATCCTCCCTCGATCTTCTCATATCCCTCCTATCTATCATTTGTTAATCTGTACAACCTGTTGAAAATATCCCTCAAATGCATTGGATTGCAAAGGATACTTGTGAAGTTTATAATGCTTATTTTTCCATGTAGTGGAATCAAGGGGTAGCATGTCCTAGTAACTAAATTCCCCTGACAGAATACAGTATGTGCATGCACGCATTGATAGCATGATGTATGAATCAAAGATGCTGGAAAGAAGACAGGCTAGTGTCAAGCTGGTGATGCTCTACCCCATCAAAAACTGGTTGACATGACAAAGAACGCACTCACCGCCACACCAGTATGCACCAGAAGAAACGCTTATCGATTCTACCATATATACACCCGTATTGATGCATACATGTTCATTCTTCCCCAGCACAGTCAGACTGTGGAACGAGCACGCACAACAGTTAGCCAGCTGTTGGTAGAGATGCTTAGAAAGTGCCTTTCCTCCCTGCGGTAACATAATATATATATATTTTTTTCATATTTTCACGAAAGTAGGGCCTACGTAATAACTAATGTAGATCTGAACCAGCGCTACACCACCCACTGTCATGCACTAGTACATCCAGCTCGAAAATATTCTAGCCACATTTCACATGCCATGAGCTGTATTGGAAGAAGAAGAAAAGGTGCATCCCATAATTATTTATTGCTGGACATATTGATATGTTTATTTGTGTTTATTTGTTTTCGTGACAGATCTCCCTCGAAGTGTCCTGGTGTTCGACGCTGTCTGAAGAGTGCATGAGTCAGGTTGTCATCATGGCAGACGCCCAGATTCAGATTGGGTCATGTACAAACATGACATTACCCATGATGACTCATAAAGCAGACACCCGAAGTAGGTCTTGAGAAACACTTTTAAAGTAGATAAAAAAGTAGTTATTCCAGTTTTACCACAAAACTCCTGATGTAGTCTCAAAGCAGACATTGACCAATGTATTTGTTTGAATACGACACACTATCCAACATTAGCAGGGGTACTTATTAAGTCATCTATTTATTACCTATTGATACAGACAGTTGCTCAAAAGAAACATTGCATAGAATTAGAATGTATGTTGTGCCTATTTCCTAGTTATTGGATTCAGCACAATACAGACAGTATATAATAGAACAGTTTCACATTCTTTCATACATTGCTATCCATAAGTTTTTAGTGAAACTAATGCACACAGAGTTGAACTTCTACGACACCACCAATGGCACCATGGCTGTGCGATATGATAGTTTTAATTATAATACAACAATTGGGGGTACAGCACTGATAATGGACCAGTAGAGATGGTGAGATGTGTAGCAATTATTCCATCAGCACATTTCAGCTGTTAGCAAGATGCTGGACCAACCTATTGGAGACATTATCAAGTTGGTAGATGCATCTGGTGTTGATGAAGAGTTGGTGATACAGCTGGTTGAAGATATGAGGGAGGCCTTCCAGCATTGGGTGAGAATATATTGTGTTCTTATAACATGAGTGTCCAAACAGTGTTTTGTCAATCAGAACATGTTTGTAGTTAGAACACTGTTGAAGAGAAGCAATGTCATTATGACATAATAGCAAGATAGGACAGAAGAAGAACATGTCAGACATGCACTGAAACAGTGTGAATATCTGTGCTGGGCTTTGAACGTGAAAAGTGAAACTAGACATGGAAAACACCAAAAATAGGAAGCAAGGAAAAAGAAGTCATCATGACAAAAAGATTGTGATGCCATATGTGAACAGTTTGCCGGGAGTATAAGAAACTTGACCAAAAGGTAACACAAAATTGCAAGAAGCTACAAACTCTGTCTGTGACATACCATTTGGAAATTGCAGAGCAGATATGCATCAGAGGAACCAGTGAAAGTTTCAGACTAGACAAACATTAACAGTGTAAAGAAGTAGACCATGTGCAGCACCATTCAAAAGACATCCCTTACAGAATTCCACAAGTCAGCTATGACAGATCACGTTGCACTAGAACAACATGCAATAGCATGGTACAGCTTCAAATTCCTGGCACAAGACGCACAATACATATACCCAAGGCTCTCTACATTAGGAAAGCGGGCCTGTAATCAAGGAGAATAGTACCTCCTGCATGTTTGTGACAGCTTGTTGACTGCTACTCAAACCTGGTGGTCAGTCCTGAAGATGTCCACACCCTGGATGGAATGTCAATAAAAACAAAAACATATTTTTGTTGTGTATTGATAAAAAATATATAGATGTAACAAATGTTTTCATAATTGAAGGAGCATTGTAAATATCTATAAGAATTGTTTTCTATTCCAGCATTTTCATGTTAACGAATCATTACTAATATTTATTTGCCCACTTTGAAATAATCTGCTAAAAATTAAAGAATGTAATTGCCTTTTGTTCTCCCTGAAGCTGAAAAAACAGATTGAAAGTCTGATGGTGAAGATATTCGGGAGTGAGTTCGACCGCTTTGAAAGCTGTACAACTGCAGCAGCGAAGAAATTTGGTCCGTACAGGGTCAATATCTATGACCTGCAACCACCACTTAGAGTTCCTCTTGGGCCAATACCACTGGAGTTCCGTAAGTGTGCAGTATATGTGAATGTTTCTGACATATCTTTTATGGGTGTAGGCAAATGACTTTATACTCTACTGTAGAAATATTACAACAGTTTAATTCATTATACATCTACAAAAAATGATACATAAGTTCTCTGAAGGCAAAATAATTGCTGCATATCTGCAACGTATTTGAGGCGATATTAAAATTAATTGACATTATTGTCAAGCATTGTACATTTTATTTGAAAGAGAAACAATATTAATATATTTTGATGAATGGGATTAAAAAAAATTAAACAGCAGTTCTCTTTTTGCCATACTCTGGATACAAGCTTGTGGTTCCGATTATTTCTCACCGAGTCAGCATTAGGCATCATGGTTCGATCACTGGCACTGCTACATGCATGGTTCCTTTGGGGTAATCCTATTTCAGCAAACTGTTCTCTGGATCCTACAGACAGCTGAGTCAGAACTGTTCTCCTGATCCTCCAAGCAGCTGGGTCAATGAACTGTTCTTTTGATCATCTAGACAGCTGAGTCAGTGAACTATTCTCTTGATCCTGAGTCTGTGAAACTGTTCTCTTGATCCTGCAGACAGCTGAGTCAGTAACCTGTTCTCTTGATCCTGCAAACAACTGAGTCATTGACCTGTTCTCTTGATCCTCCAGAAGCTGAGCCAGTGCCTGTTTTCGTGATCCTTCAGATAGTTTGAGTCAGTGAACTGTTCTCGTGATCCTGCAGACAGCTGAGTCAGTGACCTGTTCTCATGATCCTTCAGACAACTGAGTCAGTGAACTATTCTCCTGATCCTCTAGACAGTTTGAGTCAGTGAACTGTTCTCTTGATCCTCCAGACAATTGAGTCAGGGAACTATTCTCCTGATTCTCCAGACAGCTGGTTATAACTGATGATTTAAATATGCTTTGATGTCCTGTTTTACAGTATTTTTTTCTTCAGGTTTTCGCATTGATGGATTTTACGGAGCAGAATTTGTGTGTAAATTTTGTTTTTTAACAATGAAGGCCACGGTAAGAACGCACACCTTTCATATTACCTTACAACTTGTATCATAATGTCAGGAATTGTGTAGTTGTTGTTGAAACTGCTATCTGCATTATTATCAAGGTAAACATTGATCAGTTGGTTGGCAGTCATACACACTTTATTTACAAGACATTACATGATATCTTGGAATTTGCACAAGGCTAGACCCAATGGGGTTGTCATTCTTAAAAGTTCGATTAACTCAAATCTATGAAAGTTTTCCCTCTGATGTAGCATTATAAATGTTCTTGGGTTTTCAAATAACATTGTATCTAAAACTTCTTTGAAATAACGGAAAGTATATTCTGACAATGTCAGTACCCATGAGTTATAGGACAAAGTGGCTCACAAATAGTTGGAATCGGCTATCAGAATGGTATGTGATGTTTTAGGTCCTGAACAAAACTGCACTACGCATGCACAGAAAAGATGATTGACACTAAACATTGAACATCTATCAGCATGCAAAGTATTGTATGTTATCCTGAAATTAAACATTATTATTGCATTGTGGATAATACAAGTTGAACAGAGTATGACCCAGAAGCATCAATAGCAGTGAAATTTCTGATTTTCTAGGGTACGATCACCCCACAGATTGGCAGTTCTGTGTCGGGCTCGGTTGGAGTGTCATTGGGACCATTCATCGCAGAATTGCGAATAACTGGTTATGTCCTAACAACATCATTTCCGACCACAATCATTGTTGAATTCAACAAGTTCCCCTTGGAAGTGAGGTAACGATGACGTATAATACTGACTTATAAAAAACCAATGATAACCCAACAACAGAAGTTTGAATTCAATACATTGATGAATAGGTAGCCAACGAAAAGTGAACACAGCTGGAGAACATGTAACTCCATCCAAAAGTGGATGGACATGAAACCCTGTTGAAATATCATTAAATGTAGCTGTGCAAATTCGAAATAAATTAATAAGAAAACTGCACTGAAGAAGCAAGTGCTTGATGCGGAAGCTATCGCCGTTGAGATTGCTGACGATCTATGCATTCCGAAGGACCAGACATTGCTGTTGAGTTCAACACCAAGACATTTTGGATGACAAGTTAAGACTCAAGAGTAACTAAAAATCTGGGTATGGGGTTCATGTTTAATAGGGAGTATTTTTATAACATTCCAGTAGAAACATCATCATGTTATTGTTGTTTTCATTAAAAGTACTGCACAATGTTTCTTTCTATTACTCCTGCCAATGACCTTGCTGCCACCTTTGTTATATCGTAACAAACAACATCTGGTGTTTCAGGGCTCGTATGGATCTGAAGATGATTCCGCTGTACATAGACCTGAGGGCTATACTCAGAATTGAGTTATGCTTTTGTGCTTGGTCGTGTTGGTGCTATGAAAAAACGCTACTCAATTATCTGCTATGGCAATCCCAATCAAAAACCATCACTAAAAATATAATCAACTACAATGACGCTGAACCTGACACATCGGTACCAGATTTTGGCATGTACTCAGAAGAGGTAAGTACTTTGCAACAATTGGGGAATTAACACCAAAAATCACAAAAGTTAAATATTTTATCTAATATCTAGGCATTTTTCTTTAGTCTTCATGATACTTCTAATTTTGCCACTTTGCATTTAATCATAGAAATATGCTGCATTTGACTTGCATACATGTCTTTAAATGTTGAAGTGATTTTGTTCATTTACTTCTGTGGAACTTGCCATTTCAGCCCACTGACGAATCAGAGTGCAGACGTCGCACTGTCGGCTCATCGAGTGGCGCGTGTCAGGTGGTACAGCTTGAAGGCCGTGATTACACTGATCCAGCCTTCAACATTGAGTTTGGTGTGGCTGACGACCGCAGCGAAGTGGAACTCTCGTACTGTGTCGGCACGTTCAGCGGTGGCTGTGATGTTGTAGATCATGACACACTAGGTGGAGCATCGACCGTTATAACCCGGGTGGGTGGAAATGATTGCTGTCATTAGGATGCAATGATTATGTTCCAACAATAAATCGTACTTTAAGAAGTCAGCTGGGACAGTTTACAAAATATACAGCTCTGAAGCATGGCTAAAATGTCCATGCTTAAGAGCCAGGGGTATAGTAATGGAGATTGGGGTTTGTTGTAACGTGAGGAAGATGTAACAGATGTGCTATAGACAAAACTACTGATGTAAATTATTTTGCAAGTTAGCAATATGTCCATCAATAGTTTTAAGCTTGTGACGTGTGATATCACGTTAATCTGATGAAAAGGTAAAAATCGGTAATTTGTTACAACTTCGATAGTCTACCTGTTAAGATTTTGTGTGCACATGACTTATCCTATGTTGTTCCAATAGGGGGTCTGCCCATTACTTTTTACATCATTATGTTAGATAGGGCCAACTAAGCCTTATAAGCTAATCACGTATCCTAGATATGTATTAAACCAATCAAAGCCATTAATTGCTTATACTGATATGCTACAGTTTGCCACAATGATAAACATAGATGTTACAACTTGCCTCGCTGCTGTAACAACTTGCCCCGCTGCTGTAACAACTTGCCCCGCTGTTGTAACAACTTGCCCCGCATCAGGGTAAATTGTAACACTTTAGGAGCATTAAGCATTTATTGATGGGCTAGCCTTCTGCGGCAGATATTTGCAGATACAATGACATTAAAAAGTTTCGATTGGGTAACAATTCGAACCACAATCCTTAAATATGCTATTTTTATTACAACTAGCCCCAGTCTCCCCTAAATACGAACAGTAGGGTAGAGGATAATGATGCTCAAATGGTATGTATTACTCAATTATAGTTTAACACACTGCTAAGGTGAGGCTGACATGACATGAAGGAAGACGAAGTGAGGTTATATATAACAAAGAATGCATTTAAGTTCACAAAATAAAATTGGGAAGGGCAACAGAGTGTCTGTGTTTATAGTCATCGGCAAGAACCCAAAGGTTATTACGCAAAATAAGTAAGGAAGACATGTTGTACAACATAGGTACTGAGAACTAAACAATGATCAATTATTGGTACGAATTACCTGATAGCTGTGTGACCAACTGATAGCCTGTTTAAAACTACAATATTGTCCGAGTCATTATCAGACAGTCAATTGTGGTTGAACTTTCTGACCAGTGGCATGTGCTTTCAGAGGATGGTACACAGCCGACCCCTGTACTTCCAAGTGAAGGCACAGAACTCCATGGGACTGTCATCAACGACATCATGTCAACTGCCAACGTATGACATGACACTGCCTGAGGGACGTATCACCCCTGACTTCAGCAGCACCAGTCACCCAGGACTGCTCCAAGGATCTGCTCTCGTACTTAAAGATTCGGTCGTTGTCAGTGAGATGGTAGGATAACTACGCTATAGATCATTGTAATGATATAAATAACCCGCCACTAATTAGTTATCTATGAATTACTATATAATAAATTTGACAGCTTAATGCAAAATGGTTGGTGCTGGTTATTTAAATGAAGGTTTTGCCACTTTAAAACACCCTGTTTATATGCCAAATATTCACTGTTTTGACAGAATTTCATAAACTGACACTTTCACAGTAACAAAGATAAATGAAACCGAGCTTTAAAATATGGGTCATAAATGTTATGTGCTTAGTTATCTAAGTTATTGCAACAATTTAAATGGTACTATGCAACATCTTAAAGTTGTGTACTGCCACATCTCAGTTTTGTTGACAGAATTCGTTTACCAGTTTGACCAAGTAATAATGGTGTACAATCTACATACATGACTTTACAACATTTATCTTCATAGTTTGTTTCATTTACAGATTATTTTGATGCACCTAACTGTAGACAATTCTTATACATAAAATATATTGGAAAAGTTACACTGTCCAAAACAGCCTTCAACACAACCGTTCAAAGTTGTGGACAAACTGTCATAGATGAAAGGTAGTACATGTATTTACAGTAGACTCAGTTAAATACCATGTTTGGTAGAGCCAGTGCACATTTGTTAAACAGGACAGTTGAAGTTGCAAGTCTACAAAATAACTTTCAGATAAGCGCTGTGTATGGCAAGGGTTCCCATGGCACCCAGATAGTCAACTGGCAAAGTGTGTCCAGCATCAAGGCGGTCAGTCGAGTGGACACAGGAAATGATCCTCTTGGACTGCGGCTGTTGGAACATTTTACAGGTATCAGTCACCACCAATTATCTTTATTGTAAAAATAATGGCAATGTTCCACTATGAAACACCTCATAATACTATTGCAATTTGATTGAGGTTGAACCCCTTTTTGGCATAGATAGACCGACCCCATCCGTTGTGTACTAGCTTTGTGTTATCCTATTTTGTATTGCTAGAATGCAGCTAAACTTACTGTCTATTTCGTTAATGCCACACTCGTACTGTGACATAATTTTTGTAATTATGACGGAATGCAACTGTATCCAATTAAGTGGTTGTTTCACCCTAGCCATGTTAATGTAAATTTGCATAGAGCAGTTTCAACCATTTGTTCCTTCCCACAGCCCCAAGAGAAGGTTGCCTTGTCGCTACACCTGTGAAGACAACCCACTACCTGTATGCACAGGCGTGTGCCCGGGAATGCCTCGGTTTACCAACCTCGGTCTGTCTCAGCTTCAACTATGACTACAGCTCCGCCGGTGTGTGCCAACTGATGGGGCATGTGGAGGGACACACGGTCTACGTCAGAGAGGTGGGTCAATAAATGCGAGCATTTGGGATATAGATCTTATAGATGTTGATGTCAAAATTGACCAAATGTCTTTTTAAAAATTTGTGTGACAGGCATTTGAAATTAGGATATTGCCAATTGGTTGAACATTTTTTGTTGTAAAATTTATACCACTTTTTCTGATGCTTGTATTTTTAAGCCAATCAGGAGGTTCCTTCCATCAGTATTTAAAAAAGACAAGAATGTGGCTCTACTACTGACACTTCTAGAGTGGCTCCACTGCTGATGCTTCTAGAGTGGCTCCACACTGAAACATCTAGAGTAGCTCCATGCTGACATGTCTAGAGTGGCTCCACTGCTGAAATATCTGTAGTGGCTCCACTGCTGACACTTCTAGTGTGGCTCCACTGCTGACACTTCTAGTGTGGCTCCACTGCTGACATTTCTAGAGTTTAGACTTGTGTTGTGTTTGGGGGTTCACCAGGTTGTGTTTCATGTAGTAACTTCCTTGTCCTTTATGTTGATTATGAGAATGAGAATAACCCTCCATTGCAAGGCTATCCATACCGACTACCATCTTAGTGGATGTACACTTTCCTTGTGACAAAGTGCACATATCTGGACAAGATTTTCAATTACTTACTTCACTTTTTAGAATGGACGGTTTCACTATTTTGAAAGACGTGGAATTGGACACACAACCTCTGTGAGATTCAGCCAGCTGAAACTGCAGCACAACACCACGGTCTACTTCAACTACCAGCTACGCAATATACTCCGTGAGTCCAACTTGTGTTCACTTTGCATTGAGTCATCACCAAAAGGAAATATGCTATATATTTCCTTGTTCTCTGATTTTGATAAAAATAAAATTTGTCAGAATCCAAGGCAATGATGTAAATTATAAATGTTATTTATTTGCTATTAAAGTGATAATTGAGCAGTGAGTCTAGAAGTTAAAGGGAAATGAAATACAACTGTATGCAGAAACGTTGCAATGCACGGGCATTATGACCTGTGGCTGAGACATAGAATTGATGAAATTGAATAAATCAGCTTACAAGTGCAGAGTGCAGAATGCTATTTTTTGTGATGTCTAGAAATCCTGTATAATTAATAAAAAAAAAACTGGAGGATCCAAGTTATGTTATGACATAATGGTCTAAATGTGTTTTGTTGATAAAAGTTATATAATCAATTGCCCATACCATAATGATGGTTATATGTTATAACAGATTATGAGAACATCATATCGTCACATGGAGTGCTGGTTGACTTGTCTCCGCCGTCTCTGGGCATCATTCTCAATAACTCCTCGGATATGTTCGTGCATGATTCATGTGTTAACTATGTTCCCAAACTCTGGCAGAACAGATGTGCTCCTGAGACCACATTACCCACCCACAGGTAGGACTTGAATCAAAATAATAATATGGAAATGAAAGTTAATCTGAAGCACTGCAATTTTTTTGCTATCTGTAGTTATGGGATGCAGTCATATTTTTCATAATGAATCAAATGTGTGATTAAAACTGGATATGCAGTTGCTGTGTATTTGCGGTTTTCTGGAAGTCAGATTTATGTAACATGGAAATGTTGGAATACTGGCATAAACTGATTATTGCTGCTGTTAACATGAACTTAATATGGTCTGTTTAAAGGGAATGTACAGTGACTTTCATTGGTTAACTTGTAGGGAGCTGTAAATAATTTTTCGTATAACTAAAATGCCTCAATTCTCTTAACTTATCGATCTCAAATTACATTTAAATTATTTACAACATTACACTTCATGTTTTAATTGTTATTGCTGTAGTGTTTTAGAAATTGTATAAATGGGAATTCAAAAATGCATGAACAAAATACAATTGGTCATCCACACTTGCAGAATTATGTCATGTTTTCCAGTTCAAGCGACGACTGTTTTTCGGCCGGACATTGCGACACTAATATGCATTAGTATTTTGTGACATTTCAATAATATATATGCAAAACGTGTTACTACTGTCAACTTTCATATCCTTATATATTTGAAAATGCATAACAGCACTCAAAAAGGATGACATAAAAGTTTTACAACATATAAAAACCACTGAACTGTCTACTCTGGCATGTGAATAAAGCAGTCAATGGAAATTTCTGTACATTGGCTTTAAACAGATGGTTGTACATTGTGGCTGCAGGTCCCTTGTTGATGGGGAGGGGTCATTGACTGTCTTCAATGGTCACGAGCTGATGGTGGACAAACAGTACACACGAGCCAATCGCATCATGTCTGGTAACTAGTTATCAATTCTCTATTTAAAATGATCAGTATTTTTTGTTGTAGCTGTGATTTTTAATATTGTCTTTCAAATATCATGAATGTATTGGTATACGTTAAAACAAATCTGATGATATTCCTTATTTAAAAATTGTTTATATCAGGAGTCATCATCTTCTGCTTTAATAGTGGTGTATAAAATGGTGTTTTATTAAATTTGATTACATATATATGCAGTAATGTTTCTTATGGTCTATCTGTGATTGGCAGATACTATAAGAAGTTTTCTAGCAGATAGTTTGATACTTTTAGCAGTAGCGGAAAATATGTGTTGAAGGGCTACCATTTTTGGGGGCAAAGCATCAAATGAGCTAAGAGTGGAGGTGTCATGTCAGACACGTCGCCTTAGCAAAGGTGTAAAAGGGGCTAGATACTACAGGTGTCATGTCAGACATGTCTGTTTAGCAAAGGTGTATAAGGGGCTAGATACTACAGGTGTCATGTCAGACATGTCTGTTTAGCAAAGGTGTATAAGGGGCTAGATGCTACAGGTGTCATGTCAGACATGTCTGTTTAGCAATGGTGTAAAAGGGGATAGATACTACAGGTGTCATGTCAGACATGTCTGTTTAGCAATGGTGTATAAGGGGCTAGATACTACAGGTGTCATGTCAGACACGTCTGTTTAGCAATGGTGTATAAGGGGATAGATACTACAGGTGTCATGTCAGACACGTCCGCTTAGCAATGGTGTATAAGGGGTAGATACTACAGGTGTCATGTCAGACACGTCTGTTTAGCAATGGTGTATAAGGGGCTAGATACTACAGGTGTCATGTCAGACATGTCTGTTTAGCAAAGGTGTATAAGGCGCTAGATGCTACAGGTGTCGTGTTAGACATGTATGTTTAGCAATGGTGTATAAGGGGCTAGATACTACAGGTGTCATGTCAGACATGTCTGTTTAGCAACATACATACTTTGAGGAAGGAAATATTAACAAAGAGAGCATGGAAAACAAACGAGGGTGGTAGTTGGAGAAGTTGAAGACCAAAATTAAGATAGAGGGATAGTGCTAAGAGAGATCTCAAAAGGGCAGAGGTGAACAGTTGAGAGGGGCAGAGAATGGCAGAAGATGTTGACAGTCGTGGAGAGGGTGGAACAGATTAAGCAATTTGGCCCCCACCTCGTTAGCGACCAAGGGAGAAGAAGAAGACTGTCAGTTGTTGGCTGTAGACTCAGTTCGAAGTTAGCTGTAGACTCTGTCAAATGTTGGTTGTAGACTCTGTCAGTTGTTGGCTGTAGACTATGTCAGTTGTAGGCTGTAGACTCTGTCGTGTGTTGGTTGTAAACTCTGTCAGATGTTGGCTGTAGACTTAGTCAGTTGTTGGCAGTAGACTCTTGTCAGTTGTTGGCTGTAGACTCTGTCAGGTGTTGGCTGTATACTCTGTCAGTTGTTGGCAGTAGACTCTTGTCAGTTGTTGGTTGTAGACTCTGTCAGTTGTTGGCTGTAGACTTCATGTGTTGGCTGTAGACACTCTCAGATGTTGGCTGTATATTCTCACTACATGTTCTTTGCAGCAAACTGGGATGGTATCTATGACAACGAGACAGGAATCTTGATGTACACGTGGGCCGTGGGAACAACACCATGTGGAGATGACATTGTACATCACAATGATCCCCATGAACACTTGGCGTCTTCCTCCGAATGGTCGAACATTGGTGTCGCATTCCCACTCAGACTGGCTGGTAAGTAATCCAGTTACATGTTACTGTTTCTTCCTTATGCCAGTTATAACAGTTCTTATGTTCTAACCTTTTTGAAAATGTATCATTGTTCCTTTATCATTCCACTAATGATTGTAGTACAGGTGTATACCTAGAGCTAAGTATGCCTCGGTGTGTCCAGATGGCTGTCTGTCATCTTTATTGTGCTGCCTCTTTTCTTAGTTTTTCTACAGTCTATATATCTTTTTGTCTCTCTCTCCCTCTCTTTCCACAACACTTTCCATCACTCATACTAATGATTCAGAAAAACAAAACAATCGTAATTTGTAAAATGGACGCAACTTACTTAGGCCATTTTTCTCTCAGATGATAAATATTACGTGACGGTGCGAGCCATCAACAACATTGAATTTGGTCCTCTTGCACTGACTGTGTGCCATGCTCAGCCTTATACCGTCGACACCACGCCCCCTATCATCTATGCTGTCGATGCCGTCGCATATGATGAAGACACCTTCCTCATTTCATATCACGTCAATGCCACGTATGTATTCATTTATCTGTTTGTTCCATAATCAGGATTAAAACTTTCCAATCAGGATGTCAATTATAAGTTCCACACTTTAATCCATCACTGGTGTTAATGTACTCTATGTGTACTTTGTGTGTACTGTGTTTAATTGCTTACCAAGACCATTGCAATTTTCAAAAGGTGATTGCAGAATATATATTTTGCAGCTGTGCTGCTGTTGTGACACAGCTGTGCTACTGCTGTGACACTGCTGTGCTACTGTTGTGACACAGCTGTGCTAATGTTGTGACACAGCTGTGCTACTGTTGTGACACAGCTGTGCTACTGTTGTGACACAGCTGTGCTACTGTTGTGACACAGCTGTGCTAATGTTGTGACACAGCTGTGCTACTGCTGTGACACTGCTGTGCTACTGTTGTGACACAGCTGTGCTACTGTTGTGACACAGCTGTGCTACTGCTTTGACACTGCTGTGTACTTTACTTGATCAGATTCATTTCCCATAACTTTTGTGTTAGGTAGGAGAGGCAAAACCTAAGGAAACAATGATTCAAATTGCACTAGCTGTGTGTTTACATTTAAAGCAGAAATGTCTATGGATTAATCTGCTCCATTTCAATGAATTTGTTGCAGTGACCCAGTGTCTGGTATCAAGAGTGCAGAGATGGGTCTCGGTCGAAGCAGAAGGGACACGTATGTCCTCAGCTGGACGGCTGTGGACAACTACACTCACATCCAACATAACTACCAGATTCCCGATGGCATGGCAGTCTGGGTGAAGATACGAGTCTCCAACAATGGTTTGGTATCATTCTTAAAGTAAAAGTGTCACTTTCATTCTACAAGTGAAAGTGTCACTCATTCTAAAAGTGACAGTGCCACTATCATTATAAAAGTGAAAGTGGCCTCATTGGATGTACATATGTATACAGGGACAGCATGCACTTTATTTTGTGGACATGGTCCTCACTGTTACAAAAAGGCTAACTTTTTATTATCATTGTGATATAGGGTTCCTGTTGTCTGAATTATATTACTACTAAGTATTCTAAATACTTGCTGTATCAGAAGTTTACAATTCTTTTAAACAGATTGAACTATGCTGACCTAATTACTCACACCAAAGGTTGCATGGTGTGTGTATATGTGGCTTTGTTGAATGTGACTTCACTGTATGTTTTTGTGGAATGTGACTTCACTGTATGTTTTTGTGGAATGTGACTTCACTGTATGTTTTTGTGGAATGTGACTTCATGGTATGTTTTTGTGGAATGTGACTTCACTGTATGTTTTTGTTGAATGTGACTTCACTGTATGTTTTTGTTGAATGTGACTTCACTGAATGTTTTTGTTGAATGTGACTTCACTGTATGTTTTTGTTGAATGTGACTTCACTGAATGTTTTTGTTGAATGTGACTTCACTGTATGTTTTTGTTGAATGTGACTTCACTGAATGTTTTTGTTGAATGTGACTTCACTGAATGTACATAGTTTCTCCCCTGTACATAATGTACATAGTTTCTCCCCTGTTCATGTACGTGATGTTGTTGAGTTGATTAAGTGGTTGTGATGTTTCAGTTGACCTGAGGGCGATTGGCCACGCAGACAAACCAATCATAGTGGACAGATCTCCACCTATTCCAGGGCTTGTTTATGACGGCGACAAACTGAATACGGATATCTCCTTCCAATCATCTTCCTCCCAATACTGCGCCAACTGGAACGGGTTTGGAGACCCAGAGAGTGGACTGAGTAAGTTTTTAGAGTGTGAAGATATGTTCAAGTTATGGCGGTCTGACCCCCTTTTGTTGCTATCAACAGCAATGTGCAGAATGTTGATTTAAATCAGTAAATTTAAATATTATATTTTTTAATGTTGGGGTATTAGAAACAAAATTATATAAAATATGGCAAATGTTGGGAAATCTGTTATTAATCAGCATGATGTACAACTGGGTCCTGTTGGGAAAACTGCCCACTAATTAAATCAGTCATCAGAAATTTAACACTAATTTCTTCTCGGCTGTCAGTTGTGATATTAGATGACACACCAGTTTCGTCTCAGCTGTCAAAGATGTTTTGTATTGTTAGTCAGTTCATAAGATGTTTTGTATTGTTAGTCAGTTCATAAGATGTTTTGAATTGTTAGTCAGTTCATAAGATGTTTTGTATTGTTAGTCAGTTCATAAGATGTTTTGTATTGTTAGTCAGTTCATAAGATGCATGTGTGTGGTTTGTTTTCAGCCAAATATGTGTTCACCGTGGGGACTTCTGCTGGCTCAGATGACACTGTTCCTTACACACGACTGTCATACGATGTGACAAGTCAGTGCATGGACACCCTACACCTTCAACACAAAGCTGTCTACTTTTGTAGTGTCACTGCAGTTAATGGTGGCCTCATTGAACGGAACGTCACTGTGAACTCAAATGGGGGTAGGGTACAATTGTAAACATGTACTTACAGGCATTCAGGTTTCTATATCAATGTTTTATTAAATCAGTACAGCAATATAAGTTGGATTAGTACTTACGTATACAGATGGCTTATGCATGGCAATATGGTTAATTGCATTCCTTTATAGGCTATATATATATTATATTGTACCTGACTTGTTTGACTAAGCCGTATCTATGCATCAGTATTGAGACAGCCACACACGCATATACATGCATGCTACATTCATGCATGCATGCATGCACGCACATATAGGTTCACACACAAATATTATGTTATAAATACAGTTATACATTTGTCAACTATATGAGTAATTATGGTTTAATGTATTATTCATATGACCTGTCACATCAAAAATTTAATCAGTATTTTTGCAGTACTTATCCATCATTCTGAGTAATTAGTATCAACCCACATCTACTGCAGTGTCCATAGACCTGACGCCCCCAGTGAAGGGTGTTGTGAAAGATGGCAAGGACCCCAATGAGGATATGAGGTACTCATCAAAGGCATCCACTGTTGCCAGCACCTGGAAGCAGTTTTCTGACCCAGAATCTGGTTTGAAAAACTATCTGGTGAACATATACAGAAAACCTGCAGGTAAATATGTCATGTTTCATGTGTGGACCCCTACTTCATCTACTCACAGAAAATACGAACATTCAGCAGTGTCATTCATTAGTTGTAAGTATTTTGTCTAAAACAACTCCAATAAACCAATGTTTTATGCCCCTGAGGTAGGGAATAGTCTTTTCCACGAGTCTCCACAATCTGTGATTGAAGTAATACATACTGCGCCATCTGTCAACTCCCTGGAGACATCACTTCTATGCTAATAGACCCTTAATGTTTTAGGCCCCAACAGCAGGGAGGTTGTACTACACACAGAGAAAATAGCTCCATCTGTCAACTCGCTTGAGAGACATCACTTCCATCTACATCACGGCGACTTTGTCCGTGTCGATGTGACAGCAACAAACAGAGCCGAGACAAACAGCTCAGTGACATCGGACGGAGTGACAGTAGATCTGACAGACCCCAAGATGTTTCAGCTTGTCGATGGTGACAACTTGCAGCGTGACTTGGAATACACAGTGAGTGTGACAGCTTCTCCTGGAAAAGAAGACAAAGCTGTAACAATAACTATGTATAGTAATTTACTTGACTTATAAAAGAGCATATTGACCACTCACTGTCCTCTGGGAAGTTGCACCCCTCCATCCTGCTCTGTTTACTGCATGTCGTTCTGCCAGTATCACTGCTGATCTGGTCACACTCCATCTCTTCAGTGTCCTTCCTCTCATCCACTGTCTGTCCTTTGAAATCTTGTTTGTATACTTGCCTGATGATGTCTCTTGGCATATGGCAAACATGTCCAAACCACTGGAGTCTTCTGTTTCTGATGACATCTGTGATGATTCAGGGGTGAAGTTGTCCTCTGTGATCTTAATATTTTGTAGTCTGTCTGCCCTGGTAACACTGCTGATAGCCCGCAGGCAGCGCATCTCATAAAACCTCAACAGATTGTGTCTCTTGTGATCGCAGTGTTCAAGTCACCGCACCATAGATCAATATTGGCATTATAAGGGTATAATAATTATATGTGTTCATTGTTTCACAGTTGTAGTTACATTTGTACAATGGAGCGAAGTTGTCCATAGCTGAAGTGCCTGATTAATTGTCTTCTTTCCAAGGACTCGATCACTCAGTTGACATCTTCCTGGTCATTTGTTGACCCCGAGTCAGGGATTGACCACTACAAAATATCAGCTTACGAACTGCACCACAACAAGATGACTATGATTTATCCCACCGGGTCAGTATAACTGTATTTGTGGAGCAATAGCTGTTGTTCATTTTGTACGTTTCTAAAGTGTTTGTTTGTTTGTTTGCTTTGCTGGTTTCTTGTTTGTCTCAGTCATTCCGCAGATTTTAGACAGTGCAGACGCTATATAGATAACTTTTAGGAAGTAGATATGTTTGAAAACTCCATCTTTGACTGTGTTATGGCAAAAGAAGAGGCAGAATACCAGTCAAAGCAGCTTGTTTTGACAACAGACACGATGTAATGATCATCATGGTTTCTAAGATGAATATGGGCAAGATTTTGTTTGGCTTAATAATTCACAATATCATGCCCCACAAAGCTCTAGGCCGGCAATGTGCCAACTACTCGTTCAAAAGAATGATTTTAAAACATAATAGCGATTGCCATATGTAATGCCGGAACGAGAATGTTCATAAAATATTACTTTTATATAAAATTATTGTAGATGTGAAATCTGGGTGCAATGAATGTAGACATAACCTATTAACTGGTTTCTTACAAGACGTTCAGCGGCACCAATGTTAACTGTTAGTGCTGCTTTATAACAGATTACATTGACTTCAGTAACACAAGTATAAGTTGTGAGGCCGCTCAGTCACACAATGTTGCAAATCGTTAGGTCTCGGTGGAAGATTGTGCCAGCCAGTGCCACCACGTGGATGACAGATGAAGCTCTGAGTCTGAAGATCGGTGCACACTATAAGATGCGAGTGACGGCAGTGAACAGGGCAGGGCTGGCCGCTGTCCACTACACCAATGGTCTGTTGGTTGACCCAACACCACCAAAGGTATCCTTGTTTTTGTCATACCAGATGAGTATAACTGACCAATAATATAACCGTAATATTACATTTAATTAAAATTATAAGTAAAGAGTCACAAGAAACAATTTGAAAAAACAGTAATAAGTTTAATATAGGATTAAGGATATTAAAAATATAATTACCTCAAAATTATCACATTTCCCACAATTTTACACTTATGCACTACGTAACAGATTCCATTCAGCTATATGGATGAATATCTGCCAAGTCTGGTGGAACTACAAGAATGAATTCCTTTGTGTGCAGTGATAGGAACATGGTTGAATACTTTCCAGTGATGTCAAATTTACTGGTGTTTCAATGACAAGATGTAGCAGTAGGTGCAGTTTAACAGTCTCTCACTGTTATAATGTTTATAAATATGAATTTGCTTCATAACAATAAATAAGTGCGATTTAGAAACACCTTAGTCTTGCATGGCACTTCTCCACTGAGCATAAACTTATCATGTTCAGTGGCAAAGTTCACAAGGCTTTCAGCAACCGGGCGGCTGAGGTCCCGCTACCAGCGAGCCGGTTTCATACGAGGGGCGTTATGGGAATATTTCATAACAAATACATGTCAACTACAGAAATGACAGACTCGTTTGATCATCGAATCATACTCCATTTATAATAGAAATCGTTGTGCGGAAACTTGTATTTCAGAGGCAGATGAGCTAATCATGTAGATGGTAAACAAGTATTAGGAGCTCTTCAATGCATCCATTCTTGCTTTACTGCTAAGTGCTGCTTGTAATTACACAGAGTTTACTTTTGGCACACGTTACACCAGATGCCATATACATGACTGAACATTATGCCATATTGATACTTTCTACCTTTCATCGGACTCTCAATCAAATCAAGAGAACCTAGACTAGAATCCACTTGCTGCTGTTTTGAAGCTTGGTCAGTTTCGTTCAATCAATATTGTCTTAGTGCACTTCACTGTATAGCGGAGTACCTGGCTGTAGATAGTGGTGGATATATGAACGAATAGTCTTCACTCAGTAATTGCAGCATGACTTTCTGCTTCCCAGAGAAGTTGAATTATAAACAAATCTGCCACCAGGGATGAAGCGTAAAACGCTCTGAGCAGTCCCAAGGACGGGATACCACGCTATATAAGAATGAACCTTTTTCACGTTTATCTTTCTATTTGTAGATGACATTTGTGCATGCAGGCGTCCTCTTGGGAGATGCTGAGGAACTAGTCAATGACTACATTGTTCACAATGATGAACATGGCATCGAGGCCTCGTGGGGAGCCGTGGATAGCGAAAGTGACATCAGTGAATATTATGTTGGCATAGGAACTGCAGAAGGTAAAGTTCATTGTCTATGTTGTTTGTAGCTTATACACTTATACAAATGTGCAAAACAAACATTTACAATACAATGTAAATACTATAAAAAATAGATTTGTTGTGTGAATATAATCATCACTAATCCTACATACCAAAGATATACTTTATACTACATAACACAGTTTTACAATAAAAACGATCATGGCTTTTTACGTTGAATTTCAACTCTTATTATTTGTTCTGAAATCTACAACATTTGAAGGGTTTCAGGGCAAAATGCAATAAACGCCAGTTCGGGCGAGGTTTCTGAATGGGCAAAAGTTCAGAATTGAAATCTGTACAAATTTCAGCCCTTGCTACCGTTTGCTTTAATGTTGGATTCTTTCAATATTCCAATATCAAAAGTGAGTTGTAAAAAATTGGTCTCGTTTTGTCCTGAAATCCTTCAATTTTTTGTGCATGCACATGTGCATGCACGTGCTTGTCTTCTATTTCCAGCAGGGCTCACTGTTGAGTGTTGGTGCTAACTTGAGTGGATTTATTACTTGAAATTTGTATTTGTGACAATTCCATTCGTTGCCGGCTTATATAATCCTTATTTCTTGACTGGGAATTCACCCTTGTATTTTTTTCCATGTCCATCCGTCACATTGCAGGACAAACAGATGTGGTGGCGTTCCGCAGCGTGGGACTGTCACAAGACGGTTACATTGACAAGGTGTTCTTGGCTCTGACAAATGCCACAACCAACTCTCCTGTTTACTACGTCGTAGCGAAGGCGGTGAATGGAGCCGGCAGAGAGAGCGCTCTTATGTCTTCACAGTGAGAACATTAATCTTTACTGTTTACTACTGTAAAGTTATATTGCTAAGACAATGGTGAGCTGATTTCAGTTGTAACTGGACATTTTGTGGGAACTTTAGTGAAATACATTTGTGTTCAATTACTTTTTATTATAAACTTATTCATTAGTATAAACATGTATTTTCACCAACAAAATTACCTTTAATTAACATTAATTTTTGAAAACTATAATTAAACAGCTGCTTGGTGTAGCAATAGATTGTGTGATTTACCAGTGCATTTATGAATAAACTAATGCAATTATTAATTTTTAGTCCAATCAAGATGGTGTCTGGAGATGTGGCTGGTGTGGTCAGTGATGGGCCGGACACTCAGCTGGACATTGACTACCAAATGGACAAGTCTGAGGTGACAATGACCTTCAGTGGCTATGAAAGTGAAAGAGATGGCGTGGCTCACTATCAGTGGGCAGTTGGCTCAGCTCCAAGACTCGATGACGTCATGCCATACTCATATATCAACCTGGTCGAAGAGGACGGTGGCACAGATGGAACTCTGGGTAAGATGACACATCATTTATTGTGCATTAAATCATTTCTTTTAAATGATAAACAGTGAATTCAAGTTAAAACAGCAGGTTTATTTTTAGGTAGGTGTCTTTTGCTAAATTGTCGGACATAAAAGAGCGTTATGTTGGGCCAAGACTCAGATTATGTTGTTTGTTACATAATTAGAAAGGAAAATGTTAATTCTTACCTTTAATATTTATCTAAAGTGTGTATTGTTGTGTGGCTTTTCTTCAATGTTGAATATCTTTAATGGAAATTAAAAAGTGGTTTCGGTGGTACACAATCAGCCAGGATTTCAGGAATTATTTCAGAAAATTGTTACAGCTATAAACAAAGTTCTCTCAAAAAGAATCAACCCCCATTTGTTCGAACCCCCCTGAGGGTGGACATGGGAGACGTTTTAGTCAAGGATTTTAGTCAATGATAATGCTAAGTATCACGTTACCTCTCATTAAGGTGTTGGCAGTTTTGGCAAGGGTCATGGCCAGGTGGCGCTGTCTGCTGGGGTTAAGTACTACACGACAGTCCGAGCAGTGACGGGAGCTGGTGGCCTGCTTGAGTCTGCCTCTGATGGCTTCCTGGTCGATGTTACTGCACCAGCCCCTGTCATCAAGTATGTCGGAGGCCAGGCGTTGAATCTGACTGACGTGGTTGAAGCAGTGCTGTACCAGAAAGAGGCTGACTCGTTCACTGCAGCCTGGGACGTCAGTGATCCAGAGAGTGGCGTCACAAACGTGTGGTTTCATCTGGGCTCGTACCCAGGTAGGGAGATTGTGTTCGGGGTTGGGCGTCAGTACCCAGGTAGGGAGACATGGTGAGGGTTGGGCGTCAGTACCCAGGTAGGGAGATATGGTGGGGTTGGGTGGCAGTACCCAGGTAGGGAGACATGATCGGGGTTGGGTGTCAGTATTTTAGTTGAAAATCCCTGTTTAATTTTATAGCATGAAATACAGTGAATAAGTTTTAAGAATAATAATGAAATATTCCCTCAAATTTACCTATATTTTAATACAGTATTTATCACTTTGGATGGAAATGGGGATCTGGTGTGAAAAGATCGTTGATAGTTAACATGGCCCACTCAACATTATGGAGGTGAAGAAATTACCTCAATTATTGAAATAAAAATGTTCATATTCATGACATGCAGCGCCTAGTCTGTTGTGATTCTGCTACAGATGCTGCAGACATTCACCTGTCAACGTGGGTTGGCAATGTGACTAGTTTAGAGAATGGATATGTGTCGCCCGACAGACATGGGGTGCCCAACATTCTCACCCTGGACGCTGTTAATGGGGTAGGGTTTTTTCTTCCTACAAACCACATTGGTCTGTGTATTCTACCTTGGTCTTGTCTCAACTGAGTAAATCTTTGGATTTTTTTTACCGTCTTGAAACAGGCATGTTGTGGTCCACCTGAAGATCTTATGAGGTGTCAATTTACTCAATCTCAGGACAGGAGTTTCCTAATGCAAAGGCCAATTCATTATTTTCAGATATATTTGTTATAATCATCTTAGATAAATTACCTCATGGAAACAGGCCCATCCTCGGGGTTTTGAAGAGGGAGTTCGGGGGTATACAATCAACCAGGGATTTTAGGGATAATTTCTGAAAATGTTTACAGTTCAACAAAGTTCTCTCACAAAGAATGAACCCCTGTTCGTTCGAACCTTCCTGAGGACGGGCATGGGAGGCATTTTAGTCTGGAAGTTGTCCGTATCCTGTAACTGTTATGTAGTGCTTGCTCAGCAACAAGGAGATTCTGTGTTTGGACCCTGGCTGGTAGGCTACACTTGCCATAATTGCATAAGAAATATGTACAATTTAACAGCTAGCTCACCTAAATACTTTAGGTATATGATAAGGAAACTGGAGAAATGTATCCTTTAGAAGTTCCAGTCTTAACAAAGGGATAACAACTCTAGTAGGAGGTGAATGTTGCGAAGTTGGGGCATTTTAGTTAGAGCACTTTCATCCTGTTAGAGTGAAACAAAAGGCATGGTTTTGGAGTTACGCGCTTAAAAGAGATAATAAAAACTAGCCATGTGCAACTAAAATTAAGAAATATCACACCAATGGTTTACTCAGAATGTTTTCTAAAAGTGGGAGATGCCGATCATTTCTCCAGTTGATTGAGCGCTGACATGTTAACCAGTGAGATCAACAAGCGCATGCGCAGTTCTATGAAAATCGGGTAACCTAGACTATTATGCTGGGAGGCTAGCAGTCTTGAACAAATGTGTTATTTTGCCAGAAAGAGGACACGTTTAGTAAATAAAGGCCAAAATATGTTACATAAATTGAGTTTGAATGCAAACAGCATTGCCATATCATATTGGAAAATATAGGAATAGGTGTATACAAATATATTTTCATTTGGCGTGCGAATTTGCTAGACGTTTGAACTCATGGCATAGGATTATCTGACAGTATGGCACAGCCCATAAAATTAAAATGATGTGTGTTCAATAAGGTTTTCCTAGTAAACCACTGGCATGATTGACTAAATTTGAGGGCAATACATCAGAATATTTAGGGCAGTTATTTGTAACTCCTGAAATGATAGCAAAGAAAATTAAGAAGATGAAAGATAATAAATCACCTGGAGTTGATGGGATACCACCAAAACTGCTAAAGGAAATTGTTGATCAAATTAGTACACCACTTGCAAACTTATTTAACTTGCCACTAGAAGAAGGAATAGTTCCTTCAGAATGGAAAGAAGCAAACATTACGCCGCTGTTTAAGAAGGGATCGAGGAAGAAGCCAGAAAATTACAGACCTGTGAGTTTAACATCAGTTGTATGTAAATTACTTGAAACATTAATTAGAGACCACATGGTGGAATTCCTCATAAAACATAAATTAATAAATACATCTCAACATGGATTCCTAAAAGCAAGGTCATGTCTAACCAATCTCTTATGTTTTTTAGAAGAAATTACAAAGTGGGTAGATCACGGGTCACCAGTGGATGTTGTCTACTTAGATTTTCAGAAAGCTTTCGATAAAGTGCCACATCAAAGATTGTTACATAAACTAAAAGCCCATGGTATAGGCAATGATGTAATCAACTGGATAGAAAAGTGGCTTACACACAGAAGACAGAGAGTAATAGTAGATGGTAAAATTTCAAACTGGAAATCTGTTTTGAGTGGGGTACCACAGGGATCAGTGTTAGGCCCTATACTGTTTTTAATATATGTAAATGATTTGGAGGATGACATATCTAGCAAAGTACTCAAATTTGCAGATGACACAAAAGTATTCAGAAAGGTTACTAATGATACAGATAAACAAAGTTTACAGGATAATCTAGAAAAATTAGTTAAATGGTCAGAAAAATGGCAAATGTTATTCAATTTTGGGAAGTGTAAATGTATACACATAGGACATGGAAATATGGACGAGGAATATAAAATGGGGGATGCTGTACTAGGTAGAACCACACAAGAAAAGGATTTAGGAGTAACATTTAATGCTGACATGAAAGTTTCAGAGCAATGTGGGATTGCTGCTTTCAAAGGAAATCAAATTCTAGGCCTAATTAGGAGAACTATCACGTATAAGGAGAAACATCTAATTGTACCCCTGTACAAAGCAATAGTTAGACCACATTTGGAATATTGTATTCAAGCATGGAGGCCATATCGTAAAAAAGACATAGATAAGCTAGAAAGAATACAACGAAGAGCAACTAAGATGATTCCAGAATTAAGAGACCTTAGTTACGAAAGTCGCTTATTACAATGTGGTTTGACAACACTAGAGACCAGGAGACTAAGAGGAGACCAAATAGAAGTGTTTAAAATAGTGAACGGTTATGAGGATGTTGATAGGAATATGTTCTTCAAACTTAAAGAAGGCAGTAGAACCAGAGGACACAAAGCAGCATTAGTTAAGGAGCAGTGTAGGTTGGACATGAGAAAGTACTCATTCTCACAGAGGGTGATAAATGAATGGAACAAACTGCCAAACGATTGTGTTAATGCTAGTAGTGTGAATTTGTTTAAAAATAGAATTGACAGATATCTGATAAGGGCGGGCTACACATAGATGAGAAAATTGTTGGACTCTCGATAAGCCAATGGCTTCCTTGTCCACTTGCCATCTGGAACTTGTTGTTCGAGATGGCAGTCTTGTTAAATCTTGTTAAATCTTGTTAAATGATATTCTTAGTTGTAGTTGCAAATGGTTATGTTTTAATAACTCTTATAGGTGCATAGGCCCAAAACCATGACTTTTGTTTCCCTTTAAAAGACATGTATGCCATTGACATTGTTAAGTGTGAGCTTGAATGATAAACAGTTCAGAAGAGTGTTGTTAAGCTTTGACATGTAACCTAATACTTGTCTCAAGTGACTAAGTCCCAATGTCTTGTTGACCAGGCTGGGTTGACAGCAACACAAATGTCACCAGCTCTCATAGTGGACACTTCTGCACCTCTTGACGGCACAGTCAGCTGTCCAGAATTTGTACAAGGTTTGTTTATATAGTTTTTTTGTAACTTCCTTCAGTAATAGGATGATGTTGTTGTCACAGCATTTGTGTTGTCATCAGACTCTGTATGTCACATGAAACCACTTCCTTCAGTAATAGGATGTGTTGTCACAGAAAGACCTTGTATTGTCATCAGACTATGTGTGTCACATGAAACCACTTCCTTCAGTAATGGGATGATGTTGTCACAGAAAGACCATATGTTGTCATCAGACTCTGTATGTCACATGAAACCACTTCCTTCAGTAATGGGATGTGTTGTCACAGAAAGACCTTGTATTGTCATCAGACTATGTGTGTTATATGGAACCACTTCCTTCAGTAATGGGATGATGTTGTCACAGAAAGACCATATGTTGTCATCAGACTCTGTATGTCACATGAAACCACTTCCTTCAGTAATGGGATGTGTTGTCACAGAAAGACCTTGTATTGTCATCAGACTATGTGTGTCATATGGAACCACTTCCTTCAGTAATGGGATGATGTTGTCACAGAAAGACCATATGTTGTCATCAGACTCTGTATGTCACATGAAACCACTTCCTTCAGTAATGGGATGTGTTGTTGTCACAGAAAGACCTTGTATTGTCATCAGACTCTGTGTGTCACATGAAACCACTTCCTTCAGTAACGGGATGGCAATATTGTCACAGAAAGACCATGTGTTGTCATCAGACTCTGTGTGTCATATGGAACCACTTCCTTCAGTAATGGGATGATGATGTTGTCACCGAAAGACCATGTGTTGTCATCAGATTCTGGTTGTTCTGTCAGGAGGAGACTCCCTTGAGTGTAGTTGGAGTGGCTTCATTGAGAAGGAAAGTGGGGTTGAGTTCTACAAGTTTGGCATTGGCAAGGTGGAGGGTGATGACAGCATGTACGAGTTCCACCGCGTTGAAGCTAATGACAACTCACACAAGGCTACAGGTAGGTTTGATGTGAGCAAAGGTTGTGTGATGTTTGAGTTGGAGTATTGTATGTGAAATCTAATTGTAGTCGATACATGTGAACGAATAGTATTCACGCAGAAATTGCAATGTGGCTGAAAGCTTCCCAGAGAAGTTGAGAATGTGTTGGACTGGATACTGTGCTTAGGTCGTGGTGGGGTGGTCACAGGTTTGTGGGTGACCTTGTGGCGAAATGGCCCCACCTGTTTGTAATTAAATGTGTGTATTGGTGGTGGAATGTCTGTATTCTTTGCATTACATGTTCATGACGACTTCTTGATGCATATATGTTATCGTCATGCTTGTAGGAATGTGGGCTCTGAGAAACTTGCCGGACGGGGCTGTACATGTGTTCAGTTCCTGTCTGGTTTGCTTTGAGGAGCTCACATTCCTGTTAATGTTCTTCCCAAAGTGGCTGCGTGATAAGCAGTCCACTTTGCAATAAAAAACGTCATTTATTTGGCCTGTTTCAATTCACTGCTACATCGGACTTGTGTTGGTTGTTGCATAAATAATCTTATCCTTTTAAGATCATGTTCAGTGAATGATGCTGCCACACATAATGTGAAACAGTTTCATTTGGTTGATTCCTGTGTCTAGGCCTGAAGAATGGTGGTTTGAAGCACCAGGAGACATACTATGTGACAGTGACCGCTGTCAACAAAGTGGGATTGAAAACAACAGCGTTTTCAAAGCCTCTGCTGGTTGATAATACTCCTCCTAAGGTGTGTGAACACTTACCTTTGAATTAATGTGAGAACTGTGATAACAGTCTCACTGCCAGTTAACTCATACAGTTTAAAGAAACAGACCACTAGTGCCAAGAGTTAACTCATACAGTTTAAAGAAACAGACCACTAGTGTCAAACATAAACGAAGAGGACAACACAAAAATAAAAAACGCTATAAAGGAAGTTAGTAAAGGGGAATGTATCATAATGGGAGATTTTAACCATGGACACATACAATGGAATTCTCTAGAGAGCACAGGGATTGAGGATCAACAATTTCTATGTTTAATCCAGGATAGCTTTCTTACTCAGCACGTACTAGAACCAACCAGGGGAGAAAATGTATTAGATATAGTTTTGTCATCACAAAAAGAATTAGTGGACAATGTAAAAATATTTGAACCATTGGGTAATAGTGACCATAATCAAATACATTTTGACATCAATGTAAAATCAGAAAGTAAAAATAAGAAAACGTACAAGAGAAACTTCCACAAAGGTAACTACAAAGATATGAGAAAATACTTAGCACAGCTAGATTGGAATAACATGCTGATGAATAAGACTGCAATTGAATGTTGGAATATTCTAAAATATGAAATTGAGAGTATCATTGATAAATTTGTTCCCTTCCGAAAACAAGGAAAACGGTGTAGAAAGAAACACTTGTCAAAAGAGGCAATTAGAAAAATAATGCTAAAACAAACTATGTGGAGGGTTTATAGTAGTACCAGAAAGGAAGAAGACTATGCAAAATACAAAGAGGCACTTAATGCAGCTACAACTGAAATCAGACAATCTAAAAGAAGCTATGAGCAAAAACTGGCTTGTAACATAAAAACTGACAGCAAGAGTTTTTATGCATATGTCAGGAGTAAACAAAACGTACAAGACAAGGTTGGACCTCTAGAAGACAGTGCTGGAAATATAATATCACAGGGGTTTTTAATGGCGGAAGACCTAAATGGTTACTTCAGTTCAGTGTTTACAAAAGAAGATATTAGTTCATTACCAGTTGCTGATGCTAAATTTCAGGGGGCTAAATCTGACTATTTAGGACCGTTAGTTGTAACTCCAGAATTGGTAGCTAGGAGAATAAAGGCAATGAAGGATAACAAATCACCGGGAGTGGATGGGATTCCTCCAAAATTACTAATGGAAACAGTAGATCAAATCAGTATACCACTTGCAAGAGTATTCAACTTGTCATTAAAAGAGGGAGTTGTTCCGTTTGAATGGAAAGAAGCAAACATCATACCATTATTTAAAAAGGGTTAGAAATAAGTCAGAGAATTACAGACCAGTGAGTTTAACGTCAGTGATTTGTAAATTATTAGAAAGGTTAATTAAAGACCATATGGTGGACTTCCTCGTTAAGCATAAATTATTAAATTCATCTCAACATGGATTCCTTAAAGCGAGGTCATGCTTAACAAATATGTTATGTTTTTGGAAGAAATCACTAAGTGGATAGACGAGGGATCGCCAGTAGATATTATTTACTTAGATTTTCAGAAAGCTTTTGACAAAGTGCCACATCAAAGATTGCTACTTAAATTAAAAGCCCATGGTATCGGGGATAGCATAACTGACTGGATAGAACAATGGCTGACTGACAGAAGACAACGAGTTGTAGTAGATGGCGAAGTTTCAAATTGGAAATCGGTTTTGAGTGGGGTACCTCAAGGATCAGTATTAGGACCTATATTATTCTTAATTTATATCAATGACTTGGACGAGAGTATAACAAGTAAGGTACTGAAATTTGCGGACGACACAAAACTGTTTAGAAAGGTTAATACTGATGGTGATAAACAACATTTACAAAACGATCTAGACAGATTAGTGAAATGGTCTGAGAAATGGCAGATGCTGTTCAATTTTGGGAAATGTAAATGCCTACATACAGGACATGGGAACTTGAATGTAAACTATAAAATGGGAGCTACTGTTCTTGGTACTACTGTAAAAGAAAAGGACTTAGGAGTTACAATAAGAGCTGATATGAAAGTTTCAGAGCAGTGTGGTATTGCAGCTTCAAAGGGTAATCAAATTCTTGGATTGATTAGAAGAAACATAACATACAAGGGAAAAAAGTTAATTATACCTCTTTATAAAGCAATAGTTAGACCTCATTTAGAATACTGTATACAAGCATGGAGACCATATCGTAAGAAGGATATAGATACGCTTGAACGCATACAAAGGAGAGCAACTAAAATGATTCCAGAACTTAGAGACCTTAGTTATGAAGAACGCCTGAAAAAATGTGGTTTAACAACTCTAGAGACAAGGAGGTTAAGAGGAGATCAGATTGAAGTTTTTAAGATATTGAATGGGTATGAAAATATTGATAGAAATATGTTTTTCTCACTCAAGAAGGATAGCAGAACTAGAGGACATGAGGTAAAATTAGTAAAGGGTCAATGTAGATTGGACATCAGGAAGCACTCGTTCTCACAGAGGACAATAAATGAATGGAACAAACTGTCTACAGATTGTGTAACTGCTAGCAGCGTGAATATGTTTAAAAACAAGGTTGACACATATATCAGGAGGGCGGGTTATAAGTAGGTGAACATTGTTGGACTCTCGATAAGCCAATGGCTTCCTTGTCCACTTGCCATCTGGGCCTTTGGCTTGGATGGCAAATCTTGTTAAATCTTGTTAAGAGTTAACTCATACAGTTTAAAGAAACAGACCACTAGTGTCAAGAATTAACTCATACAGTTTAAAGAAAGAGACCACTAGTGTCAAGAGTTAACTCATGCAGTTTAAAGAAACAGACCACTAGTGTCAAGAGTTAACTCATACAGTTTAAAGAAAGAGACCACTAGTGTCAAGAGTTAACTCATACAGTTTAAAGAAACAGACCACTAGTGTCAAGAGTTAACTCATACAGTTTAAAGAAACAGACCACTAGTGTCAAGAGTAATTACTGCACATATTGGACAGTGTTGGCATATTTCCTCAGTTTTACATTAAATTAAAGTAAATTATTTGTTAAATATTAACATATCTTAACTACTTTGTAAGAATGTTTTAATATATCTGATTTGTCACAATTGATAAATTTAACACATTTTACATATTTTAATTATTATCAGTAGTGAATTTTCAAAAATACATGTTTTACATTACTTGTATAATGTGTGGAGTTTAGGGAGGACTCGTGATAGAGTTGCCTGACACGTGCATCACTTCAGTAACTGGAGCAGTCAGGGTGGATAGAAATGGAACTCAGCAGAACACAGGTAAGTTGTTTTCTTTAAAATGTTAATTATGCCTCATCAGTTTGGTTCACTAGGAACATGGTCAGCTATTCTGGGTTGGCAGGGATGGTGACTGACTTGAATTTGTTGGATGTTCAGATTTCTGTGACATCACACAACCTAATCTGCTCTCATCACCATATCTAACTATTGTGATGATAACTTTAACAACGAGTACTCCGAGAGGCAGCAAGACAGCTGCTGACCTACACCCCATTATAGTCTGATCACTCACTGGCATTAAAGTGAGGTTAGCTTGTCTGTTCCTAGAACTGCAAATTCAATACTTTGTCCATTGATACATATTACATATTTTGTATACTGTTATTTGGGTAACTGACTCTTGTGTGTTGTGCTTGAATAGCTGCAGCTTTTGCAAGAAAGGACGTTGTTTGTCAGCGGGCATTGACACAGGTGATTGTAGCCTGGCAACCATTTGAGGACCCTGAAACACAAGTCACAAGGTACTTCACACACATGATGCATTTGTATGTAGTTCACGAAACATAGCCACTGCAACTACAGAGAACAACCATGCTCCCAGAGCAGTCTGCCAGGGGTGAAATGTAAGGCACTGTGAGCAGTCCTAACGATTGGATACCATGCTGCCTTGTGAAAAAGGGGCAGGGTTTGAGAATAGATTAATTAGAATATTGGACTACCAGTTAAGAAGACTAGGGTTTAAATCCTATTTGAAGCCTGGACAATTTAGTTCACTTCCCATTGTTCCACTTCAAACAGTGCTATAAACAACTACTTGACACCTGTTGCTAAGGAGTCCACCTGCAACACTGGTATTGTATTTTAACCAGGGGAAATGTAAATTAAAATAAAAACAATAAATCCATATCCTATCCAATGAAACTAGATTAACCATCAGCTATATGGGCCAACGTTGGATTTAATTAAGTCCTCTTTAATGCTATGACAAGTTCATATGCACTCTGCACATACTTGTGGATACTTCCAGTAACCATACAATCTAACAATGGTGTATCAGTTATTATTAAGATGGTGCATGATTCTTGCTTTCAACAGATATGAAGTAGCACTGGGATCCACGCCTGGTGGAACCCAAATCCATCCATTTGAGGATGTCTCTCCCGGGACGTTGTCTGCTGTCATCTGTCACATTGACCTGTCACGCCAACGTAGGGTGTTTGCCACTGTGAAGGGGTACAATGCAGCAGGACTTCATGGCACCGCGACCTCCAATGGTGTCTACGTGAGTCGCATCAGCGCCGGCCTTGAACCACTTGGAGCCTCCTATGTTTATGACGGCAGTGACGGCAACCCGGACATGTAAGTGGCGCATTTCTACACAAATCGTGATTTTGTAATTATTCCTTTTCAACATTACAATTTGGATAATTTACCAATATGACATTACAGTAACTGAACCACAACCAATATCATTTTCAATTTAAATAATCTTGGATGGGTAGAACGAACCAATTTGAAGCTGACAACATTATTCTAAAACCAATTAATTAGATTTCCATATCACCATAGTGTTCTTTTCATCATTTTATGTCTCTTAATTGGTCAACTAGAGTGAAGACAGAGGGGTGATTGGTCAAGAATAAGGGGTCAGGAGTAAGCCACAAATAGAAAATATTAAAATGTTAGCTGTTAGCTTCCTTATAAATATGCCCTCTGGTTTGGATTGCAAATCTTGTTGAATAATGACCAAATATTACACTGAAACACCTGCTAATTTGTGTACACTAATTGAAGTGGGGTGAAGTGTAAAACACTTTCAGCAGTCCCAAGGACTGGAAACAGTGCAAGATTAAAAATGTACCTTTACACAAATAAATTGTTTACTGTGATAGTTATTGGACAAATAATTCAGCAACTTTTGGTTGCAGTGAGTTCCAGGACCACAATGACGGACTGTCGGCCCATTGGGACGTCAGTGGAGATCCATGTCCCATAGAGAAGTTTGAGTGGGCCATTCACAAGTTTGATGGCACTGTTGTCCTTAACATGACACGACTACCAGTAGGTAGGTGGGGAGATATGTCACACACTGTCGTGGCATGATTTTCAGAAAAAATTAAGTTAGAAATTAATATTTATAATATGTTGGTAGCTTGACAGATATCCATAAGTATTTTCCTTCATAAGCAGCACCATAATCGGTCATTGAAAAGTCACTGAATTTGATGACGTCAGTAAGATTTTATTTTCATTGTCAACACCAGACATGTTCTGTGTATGTTGTGTGTAAATCTTTATGAAAACATTCTTCGCACTGCCTCTGTAGATGCGCAAAAGGCGGAAGCCGATGAGTTGACCCTGAAAGATGGAGAATCCTACTTTGTCGTTCTGCGAGTGACCAACAAACTCAGGTTTGTCTATACTGTCCACTCTGATGGTGTCACGGTGAAGCTGGAACCACTGTTGCCCGGCAACGTGCGGGATGGTGACATCGTTGGCACTGACCTCAATTACCAGCCTTCAATCACAAGTCTTTCAGCCAATTGGGATGGATTTGGTAAACCGAAGCAGGACGACAACGGACCATTGATTAGCAGTAGGTGTTTCAAGTGAAGAGTTGTGTTTTGATAATTCAGCTGCCACAGTTAAATTAAATCATCTGATAACTACACTTGTGTAAGAACATAACTTAGCTGGGTGTTGCCACCATGTTGCATAAAACATTCATGCACATATAACAGTAAGATAAGGTCTAAAAAATATTTGTGTTTCTGGTAACAGGCCGACAAAAATTAGATAGGGTAAACAAATTTTGGCTGATACTTCATACTGTTGTGTTTTCGCAAACCTCACAAACTGGTTGGTTCCTCATCTGATTAGCAGCAATTTCTCTGTTCTTCTCATCCAAGTGCGTGCTGTACAATTTAAAACAATCAGCCAGAGCCTTGATTTTGTCATGCGTGAAAGCTGCATGGGTTGTGCTCAGTCTTGGTCGAGAACACAAACTATAAAGTGCTTCTGAGTGATTGTTCACTTGCCCACTCTCCATAGGATTTGCTTTTATCGTTTTTCTATGACATTCATTGTAGCCTTGGAACTGGTCAAACACTTGACCATGGGCTGCTTGAGGCTGGCATCACATAATACCTTGGTGTTACTTTGTGCAGTACCAAAAAGCATCTGTAAAAAAACATAAATACACACACATTTCCCCATAAGAGAAATATTTATAATTTCAACAAGAACTCTATGCTGTTAGCCGTGTTTATGGAATTGTATAAGGTATAATCATATAACCAGTGTGAAATAAGGTGTGCATGTGCTACAGAAGTGAGTCATGTTGATGGAACAATTGGGGAACATCTCAAGATTGAGCATTACGAGGTAGCAGTCGGCACTGATCGTAGATTCCACAACACCAGAAGCAACATCCGTCCCTTCATCAACGTTGGTCTCAATGTCACATGGACGTTCTCCGACTTGAAGCTCATTCCACGTGCAGCCACCTATTACGTAACTGTGCGGGCGTACAGTGAGTCGTCCTCCATGGTCGAGGTCACCTCTAACGGCATCAAGGTCGGCTACGGCAGCCATGTTGTTTCTACTGGATCACTGGAGCTCTCCAAGTATGTCACTGGATAGACACCTCAATTTATTGCTAGTATTTGACCATGAAACCAGCCAATTCTGACAACTTAGAACAACACATATTTTGTACAATGAATGGAAGTTTTGGTTTCTTGGCTTATTTCATAGATATTGTTGACCTCAAAAGGACTTTGGAGATTTCAGCAAAGTTTCTTGTGAAGTGAACAATGTCAAACACATTTTGCATTGTTCATAAAACAGCTTTCAGGGGTAACATGAATCTCTTGAAAGCAAACTGTAGTTCATGAGAAGTTGAGTGGGAACTGAATCATGTCCTGGTTATACATCTGATGTCCGTTGTTTGCTGCAAGCAGGATTCTGCTACATGTGTCAGCCACTGACTGGCCCTGGCTGGTCCGTTATGCACCAGTAAACATGTTTGCAGATACAGTTCATCGGCAACACATCTGTCATTCTCCTGGAGTGGATTCAAGTTCTTGCTGCCTGTCAAGATGTACTACTGGGGAATGGGCACATCAGAGGCTGCACTGACGTCACTGTCTTGTCACTTGCTGGTGGGTCTCTTCCAAACATGCTGCCATCCAAGAGTAGCAGAAATATTGGAATATTTTTTGCTTGCTCTCTAATTTTTACTTCAATAATTAGTTTTTTAAAACAATGCAAATTTCATTTGAATTAGATTTCATGCAACCCGAGTTGATTATTGGATTCTTTCAGAGCATCAGTTCATAAATTTGGAATTAATTTGACCACAAAAGGGTTAAACTTAACTTCAAACTTAATGAACATAGCTACATGGGGTTTGAACAAAAGAAAGCACTTATCGGTATCCTCACTCATAATGATGAATGAATTGAACACATTATCTACTGACTGTGTAAATGCTTCAGTTTTAGTATGTCTTGGAAGAGAATTTAGAGATATTTGACAAGGACGGGCCACACATAGATGGAGAATTGTTGGACTCTGTCCACTTGTCTTTTGGAGCCTATTGCTTTAGATGTACATAGATATATATATATATATATATGTTCCTAGTGTCCTTGTTGTGTAAATAGAAGTGTCATTTGTGTTGACACAGATACATCGTGAAGAAGACGGGTCAGTCGTCCACATCTCCAATTACACACAACTGTTTGACGTCCATCTGCTGACCAGTGTCAATCTGGATACGTACGTCCAAGTAACTGACCTGAGACTGGTGCAAGGGGACACCTACCAAGTAGTCATCATAGCAGTGGACGAGAGCGGTGGTTGTGTGGAGACATCTGGCTCTGTTACCGTGGATACCACGCCCCCACTGGGCAGTCAGATTGGTGTTGGACCAGAGAGTGACATGGTCAGTCTGTTGTATTATTCACATGGTTTTTCTTACTTTTATTTCTTTACAATTTTTCCCATCAGCTAATGGTGTCAACGTGGTACCCACATGATTATATACCAAATGGTTCTTCCTGTTAAAATGAATGTATAATGATTTTCTCTGGTTAACTGGGATGACCAAATGCAAGATCATCACTTCATTGGAGAAGCATATTGTTCTGGAAGGCGAAGAACTCGAGACTGTGGGAGAGTTCTGCTTCTTGGTAGCATAGTACTGTCTAGAGAGAGAGAGATGTTAGTCGACACATAGCCTTAGTATCGGCAGCCTTTGGTAGACTCAGAAATGGCATATTTTTCAACAGAAGCTTCTAAAAAAACTGAAAGCCACATTATATGGAGCCCTTATACTGCCAATATCAGTCTATGGTGCAGAGGCTTGGACACTACGATCACAGGAGATACAATCTCTTGAGGTTGTTGAGGTGCACTGCCGGCGGGCTATTAGAGGTGTTACCAGGGCACACAGACTACATAATATCAAGATCAGAGAGGACACCTTTACCCCTGAATCTATCACAGATGTCATCAAACACAGAAGACTCAGGTTATTTGGGCCTGTTTGCTGTGTGCAAAGAGATAACATCGTTAGGCAAGCATACAAACAAGACTTCAAAGGACAGCAGGAGAGAGGAAGACCACTAAAGAGGTGGAGTGACAAGATCAGGAATGATACTGGGCTCCTGCTATTGCCAGCAGAGTGGCATGCCATAAATTATATAATAATGTATAAAATACTTCTATTGCACTAAAATCCTCATGAGACCCAAGCTCGGCAGTGCACTAAAACAAAAGGGGTTAAGCAGTTCATAATCTATAAGCAGTTCCAGTTGTAGACAGTTGGATTGGTATGCTGGGGGAGCTATGGAGGATAAGCAAGTTTAAACAGGTGGCTTTTTTTGGTTTCCGGCAAAATGTTGTTATATTTCCTACAGACACTAACAGAATGGAGGGGTGCAACATCCCGGAGGACAGCGAGGGGTCACTATGGCCTATGCTTTTAAGTCAAATAAGTCAAGACAAGTCGCCCCTACAACTGTCCCCACGTATATTAATAGGGAAGACTTAGTGAATGTGTCTGCACATCATAAATAGATACACATTCAGAAGGCAGGTAATGCCAACATTTCATTACTATATTTTTGTGCAAGATATAATGACGGTAAACCGAGCTCAGGGATAGAATGTTTATTACAAGAAAATGGATGTTATGTAATGTGTGAATTACAATGACAAATGCTATGCAAATATTCAAATCATAGCACATTCAAATCATAGCATATATTACAGCAAAGGTATGACATCCAGAAATAGCTGTGGCATTCTGAATCGCCAGCTACAGCTGTTACTTGCGACTACACACTTAGAATCTTAAGACAAAGTGAAACAAGTGCTAATAAATGTTAAACTAAAGTTTAACGTACATAGTTAATACAATTTTGGCAACAATATTGTGCTGTTTACTAGTCACTCTATGTACATGCATTCACATAAGATTCGTTGACACGTCAACAGTCCCTGTTATAATAATCATCTAGTGCAATAGGATTGATGATTGATTGTAATAATAGTATCATAAATTACAATTCTCAATAGTGAATGTCAGTTTCCAATGTGGGATGCCACTGTAAGCACTACCAAGGCAGAGGGAGGGAAAATGGGTGGGAACAGAACTAGTGCAAATTAATAGCTTGCACTCTCTTTGACAATAAAAATTTGAATGGCAGAGTGGTTCGAATAATTTAAGCTGGTGTTAGTCTGAGTGAAGGCACGTGACTTGTATATTAGTTCACGGATGGTCACTGTCAAATGAGATTATATCCCCCACAAAAACCCAGCCGGCAGTGTGTACCACGTCTGCCAACTGTAATAACCTTTGTAACATCAGATCTTTGTAATGTTTAAATAAATATATTTTTCTGTTGACCCTGACAGAAACTGTTGTATGCGTCGTCTCGAGACACTCTGACCGCCTGGTGGAGTGGCTTCACTGATCCAGAGAGTGGCATCAAGAGTTTCAATGTCCGCTTACTCAGTGGAGATTCCTGCCTCATCCACGGAGTTGACAACCTGACGACTGTCATTGACTGGACTGAGTTGTCAGCTAACTCTTCGTCTTATGACTTCACTCACCTCAGTCTACAGGTATTTAGTGTAGTTGTGACTGAGTTGTCTTCTAACTCTTCATCTTATGACTTCACTCACCTCAGTCTACAGGTATTTAGTGTAGTTGTGTCTGAGTTGTCTTCTAACTCTTCATCTTATGACTTCACTCACCTCAGTCTACAGGTATTTAGTGTAGTTGTGTCTAAGTTGTCTTCTAACTCTTCATCTTATGACTTCACACACCTCAGTCTACAGGTATTTAGTGTAGTTGTGTCTAAGTTGTCTTCTAACTCTTCATCTTATGACTTCACTTACCTCAGTCTACAGGTATTTAGTGTAGTTGTGACTGAGTTGTCTTCTAACTCTTCATCTTATGACTTCACACACCTCAGTCTACAGGTATTTAGTGTAGTTGTGTCTAAGTTGTCTTCTAACTCTTCATCTTATGACTTTACACACCTCAGTCTACAGGTATTTAGTGTAGTTGTGACTGAGTTGTCTTCTAACTCTTCATCTTATGACTTTACACACCTCAGTCTACAGGTATTTAGTGTAGTTGTGTCTGAGTTGTCTTCTAACTCTTCATCTTATGCCTTCACTCACCTCAGTCTACAGGTATTTAGTGTAGTTGTGTCTGAGTTGTCTTCTAACTCTTCATCTTATGACTTCACTCACCTCAGTCTACAGGTATTTAGTGTAGTTGTGTCTGAGTTGTCTTCTAACTCTTCATCTTATGACTTCACACACCTCAGTCTACAGGTATTTAGTGTAGTTGTGACTGAGTTGTCTTCTAACTCTTCATCTTATGACTTCACTCACCTCAGTCTACATGTATTTAGTGTAGTTGTGACTGAGTTGTCTTCTAACTCTTCATCTTATGACTTCACACACCTCAGTCTACAGGTATTTAGTGTAGTTGTGACTGAGTTGTCTTCTAACTCTTCATCTTATGACTTTACACACCTCAGTCTACAGGTATTTAGTGTAGTTGTGTCTGAGTTGTCTTCTAACTCTTCATCTTATGACTTCACACACCTCAGTCTACAGGTATTTAGTGTAGTTGTGTCTGAGTTGTCTTCTAACTCTTCATCTTATGACTTCACTCACCTCAGTCTACAGGTAATTAGTGTAGTTGTGTCTGAGTTGTCTTCTAACTCTTCATCTTATGACTTTACACACCTCAGTCTACAGGTAATTAGTGTAGTTGTGCCTGTTTTATATTGCAAATAATATCAGAGTATTGTTCACTTGTTGATTAAACAATAAGAGTAAGTGAAGTGTGAGTTGATAGTAAACTTAAAGATTTAAGTTTCAGCAGAAGAACAATTTCCAACTTGTAATTGGTTGGATGATTGATAAATCTGTTACTCTGATGTTTGTAGGTGATGGTGTTATTAATGTCAATACTGCTGTTTTTTTATAAATCTTCTGACAGATTAAATTAGTATGAGAATTGACGTTTGTATTAGTATGTGTGGTTGTTATATCCAGGTATCTGCAGTATACTTCATTGACTTTCAAGCAACTAATGGTGCTGACCTTGAACTCCACAAACTCAGTCGACCTGTGCTACTGGACGATGCTTCGCCCATTGGGGGCGCTGTCAAACACGGAGACAACTTCAAAGAAGGCGCCACATACCAGGGCTCAGTGACAGAGATTAAAGGTTGGCCAGATAAGTTACTCACTTTTCTAATGCTGCAGCCAAACATTACAATATTTGGTTGGGTTTCTGTAATTTTTTACTGTTTGCAACAGGAAATACGGTATAATTTAAAAGATAAATGTTACAGGAAAAGTTTTGGTTTTTTAGAACATGGTTTTTTAACGCCTCTCATAAGAGCAAATTGCCCGTATGAAAGCCTGCTCTGCCCATATGAGATTTTTATGAATCTTCAATTTTAATATATAATATTAAAATTAAACTAAGAAAAGACCAACTTAATAATTAGTTTTAAAACTTTCTCAGGCGCAGCGGCCAAAAACACTCAACCCAGTGTTTGTGCATAGCCATTTTGGCATAGTATTTTTGTGTCCCACCCTGTTGTTGATTGTCTGTCGTAAGTTGTTTACTTCAGTTGTATTTTGTTAGAACAGTCGTATTGCTAAAGCATTTGCAATCTTCCAAATGCTGATTCTATATAATTTTGAATTGAAACAAAAACATTCCAGTCACAATATTCACAAAACACAATTAGTAGCGATCTTGAAAATTACATGGCTACATTTGTTTCTTTGGGTTGATGGTAATGACATCGAAATAAAAAATAATTATTCGTTTATTTTTTCATCAATATTCTCTAAAGTTCACTTCATGATTTGAAAATCCAATAAGTGTAATACTGCAATTTTAACAGCATATTTCATTCACAAATTCAGCGGTTGTCGGAATATCCTCATAACTCATCCTCAAACACAACTGATGACCATCTTAAGCTAAACCAGTTGTCAAAAATGTTGCTCGTATGAAACTTCGCACTGCCCATATGAACTGAACCTTAGAAAAACCCTGATCTCACACATTAATATATTTCATTCAGTAGTAGTTCTGTATTTAGATTTAACTTCATTATAATGAGCTCAGGCATGAAAAAAGCAGCATTAGTTATCAATGCAGTGCAGCAAAGAACAACTAACCTCCTAAGTAAGCTGCCTTGGATGAGTGTCATCTATGAAGGTGAAACTGTCTCTGTCTTGTCCCAGGAGTGTTCCTCTGTGTGTTGTCAGCCTTGGATGAGCGTCATCTATGAAGGTGACACTGTCTCTGTCTTGTCCCAGGAGTGTTCCTCTGTGTGCTGTCAGCCTTGGATGAGCGTCTTCTATGAAGGTGACACTGTCTCTGTCTTGTCCCAGGAGTGTTCCTCTGTGTGCTGTCAGCCTTGGATGAGCATCATCTATGAAGGTGACACTGTCTCTGTCTTGTCCCAGGAGTGTTCCTCTGTGTGCTGTCAGCCTTGGATGAGCGTCATCTATGAAGGTGACACTGTCTCTGTCTTGTCCCAGGAGTGTTCCTCTGTGTGCTGTCAGCCTTGGATGAGCGTCATCTATGAAGGTGACACTGTCTCCATCTTGTCCCTGGAGTGTTCCTCTGTGTGCTATCAGCCTTCGATGGGTGTCGTCTATGAAGGTGACACTGTCTCGGTATTTTCCCAGGAGTGTTCCTCTATGTGCTATCAGCCTTGGGTGAGTGTCATCTATGAAGGTGACACTCTCGGTATTTTCCCAGGAGTGTTCCTCTATGTGCTATCAGCCTTGGGTGAGTGTCATCTATGAAGGTGACACTCTCGGTATTTTCCCAGGAGTGTTCCTCTATGTGCTATCAGCCTTGGGTGAGTGTCATATATGAAGGTGACACTGTGTCTGTCTTGTCCCAGGAGTGTTCCTCTATGTGCTATCAGCCTTGGGTGAGTGTCATCTATGAAGGTGACACTGTGTCTGTCTTGTCCCAGGAGTGTTCCTCTGTGCTATCAGCCTTGGGTGAGTGTCATCTATGAAGGTGACACTGTCTCTGTCTTGTCCCAGGAGTGTTCCACTATGTGCTATCAGCCTTGTGTGAGTGTCATCTATGAAGGTGACACTGTCTCTGTCTTGTCCCAGGAGTGTTCCTCTATGTGGTGTCAGTCTTGGATGAGTGTCATCTATGAAGGTGACACTGTCTCTGTGTTGTCCCAGGAGTGTTCCTCTATGTGGTGTCAGCCTTGGATGAGTGTTATCTATGAAGGTGACATTGTCTCTGTCTTGTCCCAGGAGTGTTCCTCTATGTGGTGTCAGCCTTGGAAGAGTGTCATCTATGAAGGTGACATTGTCTCTGTGTTGTCCCAGGAGTGTTCCTCTATGTTGTGTCAGCCTTGGATGAGTGTCATCTATGAAGGTGACACTGTCTCCATCTTGTCCCTGGAGTGTTCCTCTGTGTGCTATCAGCCTTCGATGGGTGTCGTCTATGAAGGTGACACTGTCTCGGTATTTTCCCAGGAGTGTTCCTCTATGTGCTATCAGCCTTGGGTGAGTGTCATCTATGAAGGTGACACTCTCGGTATTTTCCCAGGAGTGTTCCTCTATGTGCTATCAGCCTTGGGTGAGTGTCATATATGAAGGTGACACTGTGTCTGTCTTGTCCCAGGAGTGTTCCTCTATGTGCTATCAGCCTTGGGTGAGTGTCATCTATGAAGGTGACATTGTCTCTGTCTTGTCCCAGGAGTGTTCCACTATGTGCTATCAGCCTTGGGTGAGTGTCATCTATGAAGGTGACACTGTCTCTGTCTTGTCCCAGGAGTGTTCCTCTATGTGCGGTCAGCCTTGGATGAGTGTCATCTATGAAGGTGACACTGTCTCTGTCTTGTCCCAGGAGTGTTCCTCTATGTGGTGTCAGTCTTGGATGAGTGTCATCTATGAAGGTGACACTGTCTCTGTGTTGTCCCAGGAGTGTTCCTCTATGTGGTGTCAGCCTTGGATGAGTGTTATCTATGAAGGTGACATTGTCTCTGTCTTGTCCCAGGAGTGTTCCTCTATGTGGTGTCAGCCTTGGAAGAGTGTCATCTATGAAGGTGACATTGTCTCTGTGTTGTCCCAGGAGTGTTCCTCTATGTTGTGTCAGCCTTGGATGAGTGTCATCTATGAAGGTGACATTGTCTCTATCTTGTCCCAGGAGTGTTCCTCTATGTGCGGTCAGCCTTGGATGAGTGTTATCTATGAAGGTGACATTGTCTCTGTCTTGTCCCAGGAGTGTTCCTCTATGTGCCATCAATGAGGGAGACTGGATGTTCACTGCAGATCTACTCAATGACTGGTCCAGACTCCCACTGGATGCCGCTTGTACACAAATACTTACATGATTATCAACAGCATAAACAAGATGGTGTTGCCTTCCAAGATTACCAGGTGGGTTACAAGGGAGTTATGCTATTGTACTAATTAACTAGTTATACATATGATTCACTTCACAACAGCTGCTGTGACTAAACCTGGAAAATTCAGTTCATTCGTCATTCACATGTTGTCACAGGTCACTCTGCTTTCTTGGCTATAGACAGTGGTGGATGTGAATGAATACTTTTGATGCATTAATTGCATTGTTGCTGAATGCTTCACAGAGCATTTGAGTTGGTGTCAGTATTAACAGGCCTGCCAGGGGTAAAGTGTAGAGCACTTTGAGCAGTCCTATGGATTGGACCGCTGTGTATAAGAACACACTTTTCCCTTTTGTGATGGATGTGTAATTGTTTGGAGTTCAAGCAAGGAATCTCTAATGCTTCTGTTACAAGGGGAAGGATAATAAATAAATTGACATGCAAAATATTGGTATAATTTGTAAATTTTGGTCTTAGAAATCAACAATGTGCAAGATTGATTTATTGCCATCGCAAACTGCAAGTTCAAGATGGCAAGTGGACAAGGAAGCTTATCGAGAGTCAAACAATTTTATAATCTATGTATAGCCCGCCCTTATCATGTTTAAAAACAGTCATTTCTGTTTTTAAACATACACTACTAGCATTAACACAATCATTTGACAGTTTGTTCCATTCATGTGTTACTCTCTGTGAGAATGAGTATTTTATAATATCCAACCTACACTGTTCCTTAACTAATGATGCTTTGTGTCCTCTGGTTCTACTGCCTTCTTTAAGTTTGAAGAACATGTTCCTATCAATATCCTTTTCTTTTGTTGTTCTACCTAGTATAGCATCCCCCATTTTATATTCTTCGTCCATGTTTCCATGTCCTATGTGCATGCATTTAAACTTCCCAAAAATTTAATAACATTTGCCACTTTCCTGACCATTTAACCAATTTCTCTAGATCATCCTGTAAACTTTGTTTATCTGTATCATTTGTAACCTTTCTGAGTACTTTTGTGTCATCTGCAAATTTCAGTACTTTGCTAGATATGTCATCTTCCAAATAATTTATATATATATTAAAAATAGTATAGTTCCTAATACTGATCCCTGAGGTACCCCACTCAAAAAAAGATTTCCTGTTTGAAATCTCACTAACTACTATTACTGTGTCTTCTGTGTGTAAGCCACTTTTCTATCCAGTTGATTACATCATTACATATACCATGGGCTTTTTGTTTAAGTAACAATCTTTCATGTGGCACTTTATCAAAAGCTTTCTGAAAATCTAAGTAGACAATATCCACTGGTGACCCATCATCTACCCACTTTGTAATTTCTTCAAAAAACATAAGAGATTGGTTAGACATGACCTTGCTTTTAGGAACCCATATTGAGTTGTATTTATTAATTTATGTTTTACAAAGAATTCCACCATGTGGTCTTTAATTAATGCTTCTAGTAATTTGTATACAACTGATGTTAAATTCACTGGTCTGTAATTTTCTGACTTTTTCCTCGATCAATTATTAATCAGTTTCGGTGGTGCCCCTTAAACTCCAGGTGATTTATTATTTTTGTTTCATGTTCTTAATTTTCTTTGCTATCATTTCACATGTTAAAAATAACTGCCCTAAATAATCTGATTTTTCGCCCTCAAATTTAATAACAGGAACTGGAAGTGAACTGGTATCTTCTGTGGTAAATACTGAGCTGAAATACTCATTCAGGACCTCTGTCATTTGAAACCATCAGAAATTATGTTTCCACTGTTGTTTTCCAGTGGTCCGACCTTATCTCGAACTTTCTGTTTACTTCTTACATAAGCATATAAACTCTTGCTGTCATTTTTTACATTACCTGTCAATTTTTTTCAAAGGTTCTGTTGGATTTTCTAATTTCAGTTGTAGCTAGGTTATATGCCTCTTTATAGTTTTTATAGTCTTCTACATTTCCAGTGTGTTTATATACCCCACAACATCTGCTTGTGGGCAGTTTTTCTAATAGCCTTTTTTGGTAGGTGTTGAGATATAAAACAACACTTCAAATGTGTTTTTGTTAGCTGGACTGTCAATGAAACATGGCAATTGTTTAAGATTGTGATCTTTGTTTAGGGCAGTTTTGTTTGTTTAAATAGCACACTCCATGTTGTATAATGTCACCACATTCACAATGTACATAGCCAAAACGTTGTATATCGTCACCACAGTGTGACAATGCTCCAGAGTGGGACCATGCACTAATGAGGAAGAAGAAGAAGAAGAAGAAGAATGCAAATCTTCCTGGATTCCAAATTGTGCTCAAGTTAAATGTGAATTCTGGAGCAAACGGTTTTATTGTCATGTGTATGGTCAATATTTATATCAGCATGTAGACTTGTTATAGCAAAATCTGTTTGATATGTATTTTTATTTGGTCTCAGCTGCATTACACAGGAGAAGGTTTGAGTGTTACTCTGCGACGAGATGTACAAAAGGCAAGGATGTTATCTGGTGCCCTTCAGGCAGACGCTGATGTTGAAAGCGGAGGAACATATTCAGTAAGTGAAATATCCTTGGCAGATAGACATCTAGTGATAAAAGGTTGGCTTGTAATTGATATATCATTCTGAAGAGTGTTATTCATGTTATGTCAGATGTAAATATTATATATATATATAAATATAATAATATATATAAAAGACAATAACAAGACATGGAATTGGCTTCAGGAAACTCACCAACAGCAACAAACAAATATATGTTCCGCTGTGTGCATGGCAACATTTATGTTGTATGTTATCATTTACAAAACTTTTTAATTTGTTCCATTTTCTGTTATGGAATATAGGGATTATATTTAAGACAATCAATACTTTTTAAAAATAATCACTTGCAAAAATAGGTTCGTAGTGATCAGTTGTAATGATCAAAATAAGAATATCAGCCACAAAAAAAATGCTGATAGTGGTTTGATACATCTGTTGTTTTTCTGTCGGATAGTTTCACATCCAGGCAACAAGTGGGTCTCTACGTACTGTCACGTCTGTTGTTTGTTTGTGTGCAGTTTGACATCCAGGCAGCGAGTAGGACTCTACGTGCTGTCACGATTATTGTTTGTCTGTGTAGTTTGACATCCAGGTTAGCGAACGGGGCTTTACGTGCTGTCACATCTGTTGTTTGTCTGTGTACAGTTTGACATCCAAGTAGCCAGTGGGGCTCTACGCGCTGTCACGTCTGTTGTTTGTGTACAGTTTGACATCCAGGCAGCGAGTGGGGCTCTACGCGCTGTCACGTCTGTTGTTTGTGTACAGTTTGACATCCAAGTAGCGAGTGGGGCTCTACGTGCTGTCACGTCTGTTGTTTGTGTACAGTTTGACATCCAGGCAGCGAGTGGGGCTCTACGCGCTGTCACGTCTGTTGTTTGTGTACAGTTTGACATCCAGGCAGCGAGTGGGGCTCTACGCGCTGTCACGTCTGTTGTTTGTGTACAGTTTGACATCCAGGCAGCGAGTGGGGCTCTACGCGCTGTCACGTCTGTTGTTTGTGGACAGTTTGATATCCAGGCAGCGAGTGGGGCTCTACGCGCTGTCACGTCTGTTGTTTGTGGACAGTTTGATATCCAGGCAGCGAGTGGGGCTCTACGCGCTGTCACGTCTGTTGTTTGTGGACAGTTTGACATCCAGGCAGCGAGTGGGGCTCTACGCACTGTCATGTCTGTTGTTTGTGTACAGTTTGACATCCAGGCAGCGAGTGGGGTTCTTCACGCTGTCACATCTGTTGTCTTCTTCGACGGCCCTAAGGGGGTGTTTGTCGACTACACCCCTGTCTTGTTGGATGGAGACACATCAAGGCTGGCTGACAGTGGCTTGCGCAGTAACGGACTGAGGATTGTGGACACTGGTCTGCCAGGAGACACAGCCCTTAATCTCCCAGAAGATGAGATGCACAAGGGGAGAGGGTTTGGCTTCCAGATATTCCCAAGTGAGTGGTAGGAGGGCACCGTGAGGACAGGTTTATGGGGTGGAAATACATTGGGTGTACCATGTAAGAGTAATATATTTGGTAATGTGGATATTATCTTTACTGCTAATATTATTCAAGGAAGCAGGGTTTAGTATTTCTCAGAGGTAAATCCATGTGAGGGTTCACCTAATTTCTGGGTCTAATTAACAGAATCTTTACCCAAAGGTGCTTCTGTACTTATTCCGTGGCCAGATCTCTTGCTCTTATAAAATTTATCATGAACATTTTGTTGTATAATTTTAAACATGTCAACCTTTACAATGGCCGTCGTCATTGTCAGATGCGTCCTACAAGGGGCAGTCATCAGACTGGGTTGTGCTGTGGTCAGCCAAGTTAAACAAAAGTTTGCACACAATCAGCAAGCTGAGATTTGACCCAACAGAGGATACACACACGTATAAGTTGGTCATAAATGAAGATGCATCCATGTTTGATGAGGTGAGTACAGAAATCAACAGTGGAAGTTTGACCAACTGTATATTAAGTACTATTGTCTTCACCAGCCTGTCTTCGACCAATAAATAAAATTAACATAAATACCCTTCATGGTGATCTTGCAAATTCCGATCTTTTGATCCAACCTAAATCTACATTATGCAAGCTTATTAATCAGTACCATGAAACATTAAGTAAACTCCTGGATAAATATATAAACAAACTAAAAGTGTACAAGTTTTCCCTCCATCACCATGGATGTCACTAGAAATAGTTGTAGCAAAACGTTGTCGTCGATATCTCGTTCTCCACTTGATTGATCCAGTTATTATGGTGTTGTCTTTGATAGTCAACTTTCGCCAGCATATTTCTCAAGTATGTAAATCCTGTTTCTATCATATTCGTGATCTCCGTAGAATTCGGCATCACATATCTATATCTACTGCTAAAACAATATCAATGGCATTAATTAGTAGCTGCCTTGACTGTTGTAATTCATTACTAAATAACATTGCTAAAAGAAAGTGGCTAAACTCCAACGAGTACAAAATTGTCTGGTACTCAGGGCGCCTCAGCATTCACCATCATTACCACTACTTATTCAGTTACACTGGCTTGAACCTGTTACTTATCAAATTAATTTTAAGCAGTCCACACTTACATATCATGCTCTATCTACACAACAACCATCTTACTTGGCTAGTCTCCTGCATCTTTCAAATATCCCTAGGCAGCTCAGATCATCAATTTCACAACGACTTATTGTGCCTAAAATAAAACTTAACTTGGACAAACGTACTTTCTCTGTTGTTGCTCCTAGGGTCTGGCATGAACTATCTTCCAAAGATAACTCAAGACATTTATTCCAAATTGCATTTCCACCATAAACCTTCGGTTGTCCCTCATTCTGATAATGACTGGCATGTCCCTGTTCACGATTATGCTTAATGATTCTGTTTCGTTGCAGCTCAGGTTCGTGAGGATATAGGCACCATAGAAGTTAATTATTATTACTACTGCTACTGCTTACAGTATTCATCTATGTATTAATATGCTCGGGCAGTCTGGCAATATCTTCTCCCAGGTGCCGAGGTCCACTCGCCTCTTTCTTTGTTCATTTACCTGCTTGAACCCTTGGCCTCTGATCTACCAGTTGACGATGTATTTAAAAAATCCAAAGGTAATTATTTAGAGTTATTTACTTAATGTTTGCTGCTCCCTTGATTTACTTTTCACCCTGTCGGAGAAATATGGACAAATTGATTGATGAGCCACTCTCCAGAAGGTATCACTGGCTTCGTCCATGCATCATATATTTGTCATAGTCAGACTCAGTGGCTGTTATTTTGTGCAGTTACTGTATGTGACGTCTCTGTTGCTGGGTTCTGCAGGTGAACTGGGAGTTCAAGTTGTATGTTGACGAGAGACAGCAAGCGCTCCTGGTCGGAACAACTGTCTCCCGAGACACTCACGTCACCATTGGTGTCTACAACCGTCACGGTTGGGTGGCACCGCTGGAGAATGTCTTCTACCCACCGGAGACAACTGCCTCCTTCCGCAAACTTACGTATGTACCACTCTCGTGATTAGAACAGTTTTCTCCCATTCTTCAAAGATTGTATACACATCACGCTATGGCCCATGGAACTACCATCCCACCTTGGGCAAATAACTTTGTGCAACATTTGTTTACTTAACTCTACTGACCGTGTCAGATAAAACACTAGCCACCCTAGTGCCATTCTCTGCCACAGCACTGAAGTCTTGTCTCCAAGTCCACTGAAGTCTTGTCTCCAAGTCCACTGCTGTTTGTCTGTGAAGCCTTTATATGTTACATGTGGCTGAGATTGAGAAAAAAAACTTCTCTTGCTGCAAATGATTTTCTAGTTCACATGCCTAATGGTGCAGATTTGTCTGAGTAAGAACAATAACAAATGTCATATTGGTCTCACCTCTGTTGATGTGAGTCTCCACTGCAGGTTTCCTCCCTCATCCACTCAGCTTTGTCGTTTCGGAGACCCATTCCATGGAAGAGGTCACCCAGTAGTTGAGTTCCAGGCGGCCATTGGAACTACTGCCTATGCTGATGATGTAGCCACATTCCAGAAGGTTGGACTGTTTTGTCAAAGTTTCATATTTGTCATCAGATATAAATATAGCCTATAAGTTTTCTCAACATGCCTGATTCTGTTGTCTAAATTAAATATAATCTTTGTCAACCATACTTGAGCTCTAGATTTTGAAGCACTTAAAATGTCATTCAGTGAGGGGAAAAGATATATTGAAAATATAATAAATAGTGACCATTTAAACACATTCAAACATCACATCAGATCACTCAGCCATACAACAAATTCAATGGGATATCCAACAATAACAGTAGATCCTGATCACTAAAGCCCTACCTGTCCACATCTGACTGTGATGGTGTTTAAGATCAGTTGAACTCTCTAGATCCTGATTACCATGGCCCTGCCTGTCATCATGTGACTGTCCTCATCTGACTGTGTGATGGTGTTTCAGATGAGCTCTCTACATCCTGATCACCAAAGCCCTGTCCTCATCATCTGTCTGTATCATAGTGTTTCAGATCAGTTGATCTCTCTAGATCCTGATTACCACAGCCATGTCCTCATCATCTGACTGCGATGGTGTTTCAGATCAGCCGACCCTGTCTTCCCTGCAAGAGTGTCTGTGACCAAGTTGTCTGTACACCGTCCTGTCAGGCTGATGAGACACAAGTCATCCACTTTGACCTGACAGACCTGGCCCTTGAGCCGTGGCAGACAGCTGTGAACAGCAGTGATAGTCTCTTGCAGCCATACTTTGTGACGGTCAAGGCTATCACTGGGTCCGGCCGCTCAGTGATGGTGTCTTCAGCTGGGGTCTACATTGATACGACACCACCCATCATTCAGATGATATTCCATATAGACTTCTCCTGGAGTAAGTCCGAGCCCACGACCTTCCAGGGAGACAACTCGTCTATTGCCATCTATTATGAAGTGGTCGACAGAGAGAGTGAGGTAGTGTATTGTGTGCTTCATATGATTGAAATCACTTGGCTTTCATAGATTAATTTGACAGTAAGATATGTTGTGTTAAAACCTGAGTTGAAGTAACCAGTATACAATAGGATACCACACGAAATCATTAATCCATAAGCTATGTACATTGCTTTCAGCACTGGAATATTATACAATTGAGTATTTATTCTCAAAACACATGCATTTTATCCCAGTTGTATTTCTCTTTCCAGTAGGCTACAGTAGGCTACAGTAGGTACAGTAGGCTACAGTAGGCTACAGTAGGCTACAATAGGCTATACATGCTAAAAGTCATATCTGCATGTGCTAATAACAAGATAACTCACAAAACAATAACACTACAGGACAATGAAGATCACAAATAATTCAGATGTGACACAATGACACTTGGATTAGGTGATGGTAAAAACACAAACTAAAAAGTTCAGACACAGAAATATGAAATGTTGATTATTTAGTGTTGATTATTAGTGAAAGTCTTGGTGAAGGACGAGGGAAGTACAGTGAATCCACCAATGATTGGACATGATGAACTTCACAAAGAAACCAAAAATGCATGATAATGAGAGCCTACTTTGATTTAATAGACTACAGGATGTATTAGACATGTAATCATGACATTTAATCAGTTCAACTGTAAAACAACAATGAAATTGTTGTCCCATGTGACACTGATAAGAACAGTATGTTCTGGTTCGTTGAAGCGGCAACATCTCTCTTAAATAATATCTCTTAAACAAAATTTGTTGTAGGTGGTCGAAACATGGTGGGCTATTGGCAGTTCACCAGGGGGCACTGACCTTCAGCCCTTCGTCAACATTAGAACTAAGTCATTTGTGAGCAACACTTCCCTCGAAGGCATGCTGTTTGAGAATCACACCTACTACGCGACATTGAAGTGTGTCAACGGTGCTGGACTAACTACAACCAACTCATCGCAAGGTCACACTAATAGCATTACTCTTTAATAGTTGCTGTGTTTATGAAAGTGTGGCAATATGTATTCTTCTATGTTAATTTAACTGCCAGTACAACCATTCTCAGTTCTGTGAGACAAATTGTCTTGATTGTGAAATACTTCTATTTTAGCTGCCAGTGCATCCATTCTTTGCTCAGGAAAACAAGTAGTCATGCATAACAGTGAAAAACTTCCATATTGACTGACAGAAAACTGCTTGTTAAATCTGTCAATGTATTTTGTTATTTCTCTCTGTAAGATATTAAAATCCTAAAACTACAACCCTTTGCTTGATATGTATTGACTGTGTAGACTTGATATCATTATTCCAGGCGTCACCATCAAAACAGTGTCACCAAATGTAAACAACATAACTACATCAATGGAGGACACGGAGCCATTTGATGACACGACAACTGACGTTCCAGCGGTGAAGACGTCACGACAGGACAGCATTGGTGTCACCTGGGACACACCACCCAAGGATGAGAACATCGACGGCATGTGTAAGTTCTTGGCTCACTGTCAAAATGTGTAAAAGCACGAGTAAGATATTTTGGTTTTGCCATCACAATAAATTGGTTGCAATGACAACTAGTATGCTATATTTGATGTTTTGATGGAAGAACTTAAATTTATAATCATTCACAATTTCTTATTTCTGCGTAGACTTCAGTGTTGGCAGCAAGAATGGATCAAATGATATCTACCCGGAGGAGCAAGTGGGCATTGGAGAGATTGGTGGAGGAGTCAGTCTCACCTCGGAGGGCATCAAACTGAGTGCAGAGGGCAACATGACAGTCAACTACAGCCGCAGCAGCAGCAGTCGCAGGAAGAGAGACACAGCAAGCAACTTCTACATGGAGCCGGGCAGGTCTGGCTTTCTTACTCCATCTACCAGTACAGCAACTGGGAAATACTGAGTGGGCCTGGGTCGTTATAATAACAGCTATGATCACCATCATTGATATATGTATATGACAGTATTTACAGGCAAAACTTGAGAAGAAATATTTAAAAGTGTAGCATATGATTGGACAGTAGGCATCAAATGCCTGACTCCACTGACTTGTCTGTCGTGTTTGTTCACTGTGTGCATTTGTACACTGTATGAGTTTTGTACACAGGACACTGCGGATACACCTGCGAGCCTGCTCCAAGGCCCACAAGTGCAGCGAGATGCCCGTCAAACCCATGCTAATTGTCCGTGAGTATTTCTACAAATGCAGATGTTAACTATTTTTTCTTACGATCACATTCATTGCAGTTGAGTGTGATTTCACCAGAAAAATACGACATGACACAACTTTAGAATGTCCCCTGTAATGGTCACATCCGAGGTCCAGACCCCTTGGACGTGTGGGTATGTGGTCATCAGTGCTTAGTTTCTGCCACTGCTCTATTAAACAAGAGATTTCTCTTTTCATTATTATAACGTTGATGTTGTTCAAGGACTAGGTGGTTTGTTGTAAATGTGTACTGTGTATCCAACAATAACAGCTGCAGTACCAGCTATTGTGGTGCTACAAACAACACTGACAGTAACAGCTGCTGTACCAGCTATTGTGGTGCTACAAACAACACTGACAGTAACAGCCTCTGTACCAGCTACTGTTGTGCTACAAACAACACTGACAGTAACAGCCTCTGTACCAGCTACTGTTGTGCTACAAACAACACTGACAGTAACATCCTCTGTACCAGCTATTGTTGTGCTACAAACAACACTGACAGTAACAGCCTCTGTACCAGCTACTGTTGTGCTACAAACAACACTGACAGTAACAGCCTCTGTACCAGCTACTATTGTGCTACAAACAACACTAACAGTAACAGCCTCTGTACCAGCTATTGTTGTGCTACAAACAACACTGACAGTAACAGCCTCTGTACAAGCTACTGTTGTGCTACAAACAACACTGACAGTAACAGCCTCTGTACCAGCTATTGTTGTGCTACAAACAACACTGACAGTAACATCCTCTGTACCAGCTACTGTTGTGCTACAAACAACACTGACAGTAACAGCCTCTGTACCAGCTACTGTTGTGCTACAAACAACACTGACAGTAACAGCCTCTGTACCAGCTATTGTTGTGCTACAAACAACACTGACAGTAACAGCCTCTGTACCAACTATTGTTGTGCTACAAACAACACTGACAGTAACAGCTGCAGTACCAGCTATTGTTGTGCAACAAACAACACTGACAGTAACAGCTCCAGTACCAGCTGTTGTTTGTAGTACAACAACAGCTGGTACATGTTGTTTGTAGTACAACAAGTATAGTAACAGCTGCAGCAACTGTAACAGCTGTTGTGACAGTAACTGTGACACCAACAGTGCTGTAGCAGTGTCAGTAACAGCTGTTGTGACAATTGTGCTGCCTAGTTCAACAACCCCAAGTCCATTTTTTTAAATTTAGTTTTATTTGATCGACAGGTGCCACATACTAATATCAATGATTTCATGCACCTAAGTCCTGTTATCCTCGTTTTAGTGGGTGCCCTGAATGGCAAAATACACTGGGTGAACAACCTCTTAACCGACCCACCACGACATGTAACTATGGAACTATTGATGAAGTTGAAAGGAAAGCCATGTTTACAGACTTTTTGGGACTGGGTAGCTGTAACCTGCAAAATGTGCATCTGTTTTTTTTTTTTATATATATATACGAAGCACGTTAACTGTGGAATATACTGTTCAAACTTTGAATGCGTTTTTCTCCCTTATTACAAATATGTACTTAGGGGGTTGTTGAACTAGGCAGCAAATTAATGACACTAACAGCTGTTGTGACAATTATAATGACACTAACAGCTGTTGTAACAGTAATAGCAGCAGTAACAGCTTCTGCGATAGTAATAGTGACAGCAAAAGTAAAACAGTAAAAACTGATTGGGCAATAATAGTGACAGTAAAAACTGCTTGGGCAATAATAGTGACAGTAAAAACTGCTTGGGCAATAATAGTGACAGTAAAAACTGCTTGGGCAGTAATAGTCACAATAAAACAGTGTCAGTAATATTGACAGTACTGGTGACAGTAATGGTGACATAGTAATAGTGGCACTAACAGTTGTCACAGTAATTGTGACAGTAGCACCGGCTGTGACATTAATAGTTACAATAACAGCTGATGTGACTAGTTGTGACAGTAACATTTGGTATGACCTGCAGTGTCACTAATACTGGCAGTAACATGGTTTAGTTTCCCCTATTAATGTCTAACAAAGATGTTATGTGGTGCTGTTGTTGTCTGTAGGTGACACCGACACTGTGGCTAAAACTGAAGCAGGTAAACTGACTCTCAAGTTGGTGACATCTGGTGACACAAAAAACACTGTCATTGTGAAGGCTACAAAACGTAAGTTGACTACATCAGCTGTAGGACCAGTTCACTAAGTTCTTGTGTTCATTAGTGTCATCAAGAACATAAGCATTATTAATGAAAAAGATACACTGTATCCTGTAATATATTAATTAATGTTATATACCTCTATATATACTTCTACCTACATCTACAAATTGGATGATTCTTACACAATTGTATGTGTTGGAAATCCACTTACAACTCAATCCCCAACTGATTTAGCCTATCGCGAATCCAGTTTGTTGAAGTCCAAATAGGTGGTGTGTCCATCCTTAACTGATTTAGCCTACCACGAATCCTGTTTGTTGATGTCCAACAATAGTGTTTGAATAGTTTAAGTTACATCCTCAGTCGATTTAATAAGGCTAAAAAATACTGGATAATCAAAACACTGCGGATCAATGCTGATCATGAACATGACATCCATCCTCTTGCCGGTCACATGACAAAGTTACTCAATTTCACCAAGGGTTTTCAGCATTTCAGTATTCACTTCAATTAATGTTTGACCAAACATTAAGTAATTTAATAGTTTGTCTGATGATGTCACAAAAACCATATACAGAAGCTACACAAACGGGCTAGCATGTTGCAGTGGATACTAGGTAGGTTTGATATTTCACAAAATGAAAATTGAATTGAGGAAGGACATTTAAGTGATGTAGTTTGTAAATGGCCAGTCAGTCGTTTCCCACACATTATCACTTATGATAAGTGTACTTTCTCCATAGCCCAGTCGGTCTTTACACAGACATTGCAGCTGACTAGAAGTGTAAAGTGATTCTTGCTCTCACAGCCCAGAGCAGTGACACGATGCTGACCGGTGGCTTTCTGCTGGACAATGACTTGACTGCCCAGTACCAGTCAGTGGCGTCACACACGTTCAAGTCATTCATTGTCGACCCAGAGTCAACCAAGGACAAGACGGACAGATATTTAAAGAACAGGTGGGAGATTGGCTTGTGAAAGAAAGACTGTATAATGTTGTTGTTGTAGACTCCATTTATGAGTATATACATGTATGTATATATATATATATATATATATATATATATATATATATATATATATATATATGTATGTATATATATATATGTATATGTATATATGTATATGTATATGTATATGTATATATATATATATATACATATATATATATATATATATATATATATATATATATATATATATATATATATATACATGTATATACTCATAAATGGAGTCAACAACAACAACATTATACAGTCTTTCTTTCACAAGCCAATCTCCCACCACATATATATATATATATATATATATATATATATATATATATATATATATATATATATATATATATATATATATATATATATATATATATATATATATATATATATATATATATACATCATGTAAGTGATGTGCATAAAAACTCATAATGAAGTACTGCAATTCATTTTGTAAAGTTATGCTAGACAATTGTATGTTAGTAATGACATATTTTACAAGTGTAATCAGAATAAATTCATTTTCCTGGCTACGTATGAATCAATGTATGTACAGTACATATGTACGTATGTACGTACGTACATATATGTTGGTAGTTTTCAAACTACTTCAAACTATGTTTATGAACAAAAAAGAGCATCATGTTTAAACTGTAACAAATGTGTAAATATAGGGGGCCTTCATTATTATTACGTCTCATCCATACATAGTTGCAACAGGTTTGTGATGCTTCATTTGTAATATATGTCATGTCTGATTAAATTATGTTCTTTTGCAAACTGAATTACTTCATATGTTTTTATAAATCACATCATTATCATACAACACCCTCAGATCCCTGTGTTCAGTATAGTTAACACTGACAGACTTTCAATGTACTGTGCTATTAACTGTCTCCAGGATAAACCGATGGGACGGAACAACTGTGTTTGTGTCAACCCTCCCCGACCAGACGGTCGATGGACCACTCAGCATCACTATGCCGTTTGACAAAACTCGGGTGGAAGACTTCATGCAAGACATTCATCCTCGGATACTGCGCTGGTGTGCAGGTTAGTGACTGTTCTACTTCTAGTTGTTTCCAGCACTTGGCAATGTTTTATATCTATAATGTGGTTAATTACAATTGTGAGGTGTTTCGAGGTCTCATTCAACTAGCCTGCCTTTTTCAGAACGTTATCACGAAGCTGAATTTATATACTGATATTGAGGGTGGTCACTGCCAGGGTGCATGTCGTCTCCAATGGTTCTTTTATGTCTCCAATTAAGCGAGACGGAACCGACATTAATGTGATCATCTGAGTCACAAGAGATACATAGTCTCAAAGGTTGAGAGACAGGTTTTATACCAAACATACATGTGCTAACCACTACACTACTGCCCCTCTCATTGTCTTGTCATCTCCTCTCTCATGAAGGCTGTGTCATTCTCCAGACCTGTCTCGTTGAGTAAGTCAGTCACTTATGGCAGTTACAATAAATATGCTCCACACAAATCCAGGAGATACTTCCAGTCAAAGCAAGATTGCCATCCAAAGCTTTTCCATATGGCAAATGGACAAGGAAGTCAAAGGCTTATCGAGAGTCCAACAATTTTTCATCTATGTGTAACCCGCCCTTCTAAGATATTTGTCAATTTTGTTTTTAAATATTCACGCCGCTAGCATTTACACAATCTGTAGATCATTTGTTTCAATCATTAATTGTCCTTTGTGAGAATTAATACTTTCTGATAGCCAATATACATGGGTCTTTACTAACGCTATTTTGTGTTTTCCAGTTCTAATTCCCTTAAGCGTTAAACAAGATTCTATCAGTATTTTCATAACCATTCAATATCTTAAAACTTCTGCTAAACCACATTTTTAAGACGTTTTTCTTAAGTGGGATCTCTCGGTTCTGAAATAAATTTAGTTGCTCTCCTCTCAATTCTTTCTAGTTTATCTGTGTCCTTACAATACAGCCTCCAAGTTTGTATACAGTATTCTAAATGAGGCTTAACTATTGCTTTATGCAGAAATATAATATAATTAGTTATTTTTCTTTATGTTTATATTGTTATATTCTAATCGACACAAGTGTCTCTTGTGAGAAGACAAAGGAAACAATATTTCCATGACTGTTACACAGAGGAGGAGATGTGGATTGACGCTAGTCGAACTTGTGACATGGATGACAACAACCGACAGATCGATTGGGCAAAAGGTCTCATCACTGTCAAAGTAAGTATGGCTGCTCAATGGTACTAACAATCGGTCATGATGATTTAGACAGAATAAATGAGAATAAAATAGCCGAATTTATTATGGCACAAAAGATGTACAACTTCCAACATGCATAGGAGACTTGGAAATAACTGACACTGATTTATAGCTAAATAACTAACATTTGTCAGTTACAGTTAACTACTGAAAGAGATTCTGATATATTTGTTTACCCGCTTGACTGGGCAACTGGGAAGTTTTTGTTGGTTGATACAACACAGGTTTACTTTGTTCAATGTAATATTTTTGAAATATGTCATTGGTTAAGTTCCAGCATAAGTTTTTCTGATGATTGCTGGTGTATCAAGTAAAGGTTATTATGTGGTATTTGCAATACATTGTGTTTGTGTGACAGGTGTGTCACAGCTCAAGTGTTTGTGGTCTCACTGACAAGAAGCACAGCAGAAGGAAGCGGGCAGCAACTGCACTAGTCAGTAGTGGTGCTGCGACATACAGTGTCGGTAGCACTAGCAACAGAATTGTCAACACACCACCACGCATTATATCTGAGCAAGATGTACCAATACTCGAAGATCAAAAGATTCAATACAAAATAAGAGCAGAAGACGCAGAGGGCGACCACCTGTCATTCCTGCTTAATGAGACAGCGTCAAGACCGATGGGCAATGTGAGCCTGGCTCTAGATGGCATGTTGACTTATACTCCGTGTGCCGACTGCTACGGGCAAGACACAGTCTACTTCACTGTGCGGGAACAAAGGGTCAATGATGATGAGCCAGCGTTGTCTGTTGAAGGGAAGTTAGTAGTCAAGATAAAAAATTTACAAGATCCACCAAGCATTCGGATGTTTAACAGGGGACGTGATGTCATTCCGCCATCATCTGTTGCCATGGTAACCATGGAGGAAAACACTGGGAAGAGTTCTGCTTCTCCGGATATGGTTTACATCCTTGCTGCATATGACGCTGACTACAAGGATCCCAGCAGGCAAAATGACGTTGAAAATACGTTGTTTCAACGTCAGGTACCACGTTGTAGCAATGTCGGAAACTAGTTGGATTTGAAAGTTGTATCTACGTCGGGTTTCAACGATGTATCGACGTCGGGTTTCCACGTTGTACCAATATTGAAAACTAGTTGGATTTGAAAGTTGCATTGACGTCGGGTTTCCACGTTGTATCAACGTCGGGTATCGACGTCGTAACAATGTTGAAAGCTAGTTGGATTTGAAAGTTGTATCTACGTCAGGTTTCAACGATGTATCGACGTCGCAACAATGTTGAAAACTAGTTGGATTTGAAAGTTGTATCTACGTCAGGCTTCAACGATGTATCGATGTCGGGTTTCCACGTTGTACCAATGTTGAAAACTAGTTGGATTTGAAAGTTGGATCGACGTCGAGTGACAACGTAGCATCGACGTTGGGTTTCAACGTTGTTGCAATGTTGAAAAGTAGTTGGATCGACGTCAGGTTTCAACGTTGCAACAATGTAGAAAATTTATTGGATTTCAACGTTGAGTCAACATTAGATCGTTACTGTTTTCTGATAACCAACTAAAATTGTCTACAGGTGTTACTATGAAAATTTAGTTCCCCTTCGTCAATGCTATGTATGTCGGTGTCTACACGTGGGTCTGTAGCGTAAATCGTGTACTAGAAGAGCCTGACTCACCGGTGTTGCACTTTTTCCGTCGAAACAGTCAATTAACATGATCATTAAATACGTTTTGAACAAAACAAAGACAGATATTCACCTTCTTCAGATACATGAGACATTTTATTTAACAATGTGTATATCAATGAACCCATGGAATACAATGTAGACCATTACATCACTCTTGTTTGCCCAATTTGCTGTATTCAGTATCATGCAGACATTGAAAAGAGCACAAGGAGATCACTAATCACCAAGTTGACATTTTTTTTTCAAAACTGTCATTAAATATTATGTTTTGATAATAAAACAAACATTAACAAAATAAAGATATTCACTGTGTTCTGATACAACAAATATGGTTTCATTTGGCAATGTGTACATTCCTGAACCAGTGGAATACATTCAATGTAGATTAATTCCTCTAGTAACCAGTATTCAGCAGCAGACATAATTATTATGTGCTTTGGTATTGTTAATTGTAACAGCACACAACAGCTGTCATAAATATGGGGGTCAACTCTATTTCGGAATGTATTTTCAAGAGCAGATCGGAATTGGAATCTTTTTTGGATTTGCTTCATTGAATGCAGGCTAGTCTATTAATTTCCTGTACAATCACTACAAATGTGCAAACAAATCAGATTTGTTTGGTTCTATTTCAGTTGATAGAATGTTACCCTACATGTCTGGTAACAGCCAGGTAGTTGTAAAGAATGTACAGACAATGGCTAAGCCATTATTGAAACAATGTGACAAGACCAGTAAGCTGACCAATTCATGGCTTCAGAAACACCAGCTCAATAAAACAATGCACAACAAGCAAGTTAAATACTCCTTTATGTTGTGTTTGGGGATCTACTATGTATATGGCTTCCACACATTCTTATCACACACAAGAGGCACAATTATAAATTTGTATTTAGAGCAGGAACTACAACTTATTTTGATAACAAAGAAAGCTCACAACACCATATCATCCATTAAACTGCGCCGACCTTAAAATCCGAAATGTAGTAATGGGCATTAATGGCAAGCTGACTTAAATTTCAATGGACCCCATGGAGGACAAAACATTTTCAGAAAGTCACCTTCCGACCTCATTTTTTATTAAATCACGAAATAGTTATAGTGTGATAACTAACACTAAACACTACCAATGCAAGCAAACCTATTACTTCAGATTTATCACGAACACTGTTAATCCATTCTGTCTAGTTGTTCCTCGGTCTTCACCACCAGTTTGGTCGAGTGCGTACTTCGGCTACACTGAGAGCGCTGCATCCACCTCTGATTCAGTTCATGTCTGCTTCTTCAGGTCACTCGCTTAAAAGGAATTAAATAAAGGTATTAACCGACACATCTATTTACAACGAAGGTCAGATGAAACGAATACAAAGCACACTGCACAAGCCCCAGTCAGTCAACATGGCCACGGGCTATGGCTGCTCTATTGTCCGGTAAATTCCCGATGCAATTTATAAATACTGCAGTTTTATTCCAATGGCAATGACTTTGATAGTTATATAATAAGAGTGTGCAATTTATACATGACACTACATGGCCACATTTCACTGGAACAAGTGCAGGGTATGATCGAAAACGAGAGGAATGCGACGACACCGAGTTTTGCGATAGACTATACATCGGAAAATGTGCTCAGATTCAAATCGGTGAAAGCATGCAAAATACATCACGACAAAGACAACATTATGGTCGTGTGTGTTCCGTACAAACGATAGAACTAAACAGTTCAACAAATAAAAGCGGATGGTGACACTTACTCGCATATATTAGTGGATTGTTTCGCTTCCATCGATTTCGTTCGTTCGAACTCAAGGCAGCATGGCGGCACGCGCAATGCATGCTGGAATACGGTAGATATGCCGCTGACTTACTCAATACCAAAATGTGTGGTGAAAGCTGCCTTAAATTACCTAACATTACAAATATAAAGAGTCTTATTATGTGTAATTTTAGTTAAGGCATCTAACACCGCACGTGTTGTGTTGTCTTAGAGAATAGAGATGTTATAGTTAACATTCGCAACTTGAAAAAATATAAAATTGCAACATTGTATGAACGTCAAATGTCCAAGTCCTTATAATGGCGATGACCTTATAATTGAGTTGCCGACGTTATTTAAACGTTGTGCCAACGTCACATATATCCACGTCGTTATAACGTTGATGATCAGACATTGTAAAACGCCATATTTATATGTATGTACCTAGTTGGTTGGGCTGTCGACGTGATTGCAACGTTGTATGGACGTAAATTGTTCACGTCATTCTAAAGTTGATGATCAGACGTTGCAAAGACGTTGGGTTGGGTTGTCGACGTGATTACAACGTTGTGCCAACGTCATATATATCTACGTTGTTATCACGTCGATGACCAGACGTGGTAAAAACGTTGTATTTATAGATGAAACTATAGTTGGTTGAACTGTCGATATGATTACAACGTTGCATGGATGTCAAATTTCCACGTCCTTATAACGTTGATAACCAGACGTTGTGAAGACGTTGGGTTTGGTTGTCGGCTTGATATCAACGTTGTGTCGACATCAAATTTCCACGTCCTTATAACGTTGATAACCAGACATTGTGAAGACGTTGGGTTGGGTTGTCGACGTGATTTCAACGTTGTGCCAACGTCATATATATCTACGTCGTTATCACGTCGTGACCAGACGTGGTAAAAACGTTGTATTTATAGATTAAACTAGTTGGTTGAACTGTCGATATGATTACAACGTTGCATGGATGTCAAATTTCCAAGTCCTTATAACGTTGATAACCAGACGTTGTGAAGACGTTGGGTTTGGTTGTCTACTTGATTTCAACGTTGTGGCGACATCAAATTTCCACGTCCTTGTGACGTCGATGACCAGACGCTGAGAAAACGTTGCATTTGTGTTGTTCGACGTCGCAACGTATATACAACTAATTATCAACGTCATACCGACGTTGTATGCCGGCTGGGATGATGTATCATTGAAGTTTGCTCCACCTCGACATGGTAATCTGACACTGTACCGCCAAGTAAAGAAGGTCACCCTCATTGAGCAAGACTGCTCACAACCCTGGGATATACACCGCCCTCTGTGGGATAAACTTACCAAAGTCATATCTAGTTTGGCCACTACACCACAGGTGTTACTGCCAAACCCATGTGGAACAGTCTTAATGACGCGCCAGCTAGCCTGGGTTGTCACAATGTTCAAATACAGGCCATTTGAAGGTTACTTTGGTGAAGATGTCATTAAGGTAAGGCACATCTTGAGGTGTTCCATGAATTCTAAAACATTTGGAGATATTTGTCAAAAGGCAACATTACATGTATAAATGTAACCCACCACACATACACAGACACACCACACGGACACGCAGACACACACGGATACACACAGACACACACGGACACACGGACACACAGACACAGACACACACGGACACACAGACACACACACGGACGCAGACACATGCACACACACACACGGATGCACAGACACACGGATGCACAGACACACGGATGCACAAACACACACACTTCAAAACCCCTTAATGTGAGCATAATTCAGATTTCTCCAAGCACAAGTTACTTTTATGTGATGCTAATGATCTGTGACTTAGGTGCAAGCTGAAGATGGTATAGGCCATGATCTGTTGACAATCAAAGTGTTCGTTCTGAAGAACCCCTGTGTGAACCAGGGAGTCTGTGAGGGGCCAGAAACTGACCCCAATTGTACTTCAACCAACAGAACCACAGGTGGGTAAAACATGTTGAAAAAAGTCTGGACAAATCTGAGCAGGGTTATCACTTATATTAAAATGTAAATCAACTAACAATAATTCAGTCAATTTAAGATTTGAATCATTCACATTAATGTTATGTAAATAAGGCCTACATAATCTAAAGAATATACAGGTTGTGATTGATTTTGCCGTCCATTGCAGGGTTCGACAGTTACAGATGTGGCTGTCCTCGAGGCTACAGCGGTGACTATTGCGAGACAGACATTGACGAGTGTCTGTCATCGCCTTGTTCAGCCAACTACTCATGTGTCAACCGTGTTGGTGGCTACGAGTGTTTCTGTCACCCGAAGTGGCCGTGTCACGTGACTGCCCCACTGCTGGCGCCATGGCACATTGTGATGATCTCTGCTGGTGGCAGCCTCTTCCTGATCCTTCTGGCACTTGTGGCTGCCTACTTCTTCTGCAAGAAACCGTACGTTTACAAATAGTTCAACTGAAAGGTTTCAGGACTAAACAAGATAAATCCGTTTTGGGTTTTGAGAAAAACTTACTTCTGTGTTTCATCCTCAGAATGTAGATGGAAATTTGTACATGATATTGGAACATCATAAAAATCCAATATCAATGCAAATGATAGCTAGGGTTGACATTTCTATTGCAGATTTCAATTCTGAAATTTTGCCCATTCAGAAATGTCGCCCAAATTGGCATTTATCATGTTTTGCCCCGAAACTTTTCAACTACATTCTTCATGTCTTCATAAATCTGTTTCAAGCAGTCACCAATAATATCTACGTATTACATTTGAAACAAGGCCATGCATGCAGTATACAATACTATATCTGATTCACACACATATATAGTACTTACTACTACTGATTCACACACATATATAGTACTTACTATGGCAGACCAGACGACTTGGCAGTTTTCAAGTATTGTGCCAGAGCCTGCGTCATGCAGAAAAGTGTAGCAATACGAGAAGGAGCTGTAAATAAAAAATGACCTTATCTTGAAATGCAAAAATTCTATAAACAATTTGTGGTTAAATGCTTCAAATAATGTTTCTTTGCCCAATGCAGTGCCACTAAGTCCAGAGGAGAGACGTCCAGTGGGTCCTTGTCAACTCAGTCAACTGTCCACCATGGTCCATTCCGTGGCCGATGGTTGTATGGGTCTCCAAGTCTAGAGCAGCAGCAGCAGAGGCAGCAGAATGTCAACTCAGCATTCAGTGGAGACCACACATTGGACTACAGAATGCCTGATGTGTACGGCCGACAGAATGAATACCTGGACTCTCCGAGAGCTAATCCGCTGCTGACACCTCTCTATCGCAAGGTGGGATATCTGCATTCTTGAAAGTGAACACGCCTATGATTTATATTAAGTGACATAAGGATATTTCCCTGTAAGTTATATAATTTGGAAAAGTAGCTGTATGTTTTATTTGTCATATGATGTAGTGACACCTATCATCAGTTATATTATATCAATGCCAATTACACACCAGTTATACATACCAATCAATTCCAATTTCATCTCAAAAATACCAATTCTAAGATACCAATGCCAATTATCAATTGCATATCAAAAAATTACATTTACATTACAACAGTAAATTTTATTTTTAAACATATTCACACTACTAGCATTAACACAAACATTTGACAGTTTGTTCCATTCATTTATCACCCTCTGCGAGTGAATACTTTCTCATGTCCAACCTACACTGTTCCTTAACTAATGCTGCTTTGTGTCCTCTGGTTCTATTGCCTTCTTTAAATTTGAAAAACATGTTCCTATCAATATCCTCATAACCGTTCACTATTTTAAGCACTTCTATTTGGTCTCCTCTTAGTCTCCTGGTCTCAATTGTGGTCAAACCACATTCTAATAAGTGGCTTTCATAACTAAGGTCTCTCAATTCTGGAATCAATTTAGTTGCTCTTTGTTGTATTCTTTCTAGCTTATCTGTGTCCTTCTTACGATGTGGCCTCCATGCTTGCATACAATGTTCCAAATGCGGCCTAACTATCGCTTTGTACAGGGGTACAATTAGCTGTTTATCCTAATGTGTGATAGTTCTCCTATAAGGTTATTACTTTTTGAAGCAGCAATCCCACATTGCTCTGAAACTTTCATGTCAGCACTAAGTGTTACTCGTAAGTTCTTTTCTTTTGTGGCTCTACCTAGTATAGCATCCTCCAAATATATGCATCCCCTAGATATATGTGTCATAATGATTTATTGATTGTTTGTAGCTAATAATTTGAGTTAAAAAGAAATTACACAAATTCCAATTACTTTTGAAAACAAAACACCAATTCCGGATTAGAATTTGGTGTTTCAATTCATTTGTATTTGACCCCAAGTCTAATTGTGACCTCTCTGTCTTTGTATCCTACATAGCAGGTCCATTTTTGGTAAAAACCTGATTATATTGCACATAATATGTCAGGTAAAACGAAACATGCATACTTTCTGAAAAAAAATTCAAATCTTAAATAAATAATGGTTACTACTGAGTATATCTCTGTAATAGCAGTTGTTTGGCATCAGTACAACATATCCTTATTAATTGAATTCAACCATTTCAGCCTGGGCCCCGCTTCCCACAGCCAAAGAAGGCTCTCTTCCGACCGATCAGACGCTCGCGGGCAGCAGAGCCATTCCCTGACTACGACTGAAGACGACTGCCATAACTTGGCAACTGACATGAAGGCTGACTACAACATGATGTATTGATAACACACTTCTTCAACTCATTGTGCTAGCTGGTCATTGAACAGGTGTAGGAATATGCAGAATACGCCCAAAATATGTATTTGACTACTATTTTGAGGATCATGTGCATGTAACTGTTATATATGGACATTTGTTGCTAACCCACTTGCAGTTTACTTGCCTAAAGTCACACTTGTACCACTAATGCTGGGTGCACACTACAAAACTTCTGTTGCGAGTCACACGTTTGTGCGACTCACTCATGATTAAATTTTCAAATTGGTTCAACCACGGTTGTGCCTGCCAAATCAACACGACTCGGGTTGTATTGGGTTGTGGACCAGCATGCATTGCACGACTGGTCCATTTCAAGTCAAATAAACACAAGATTCACAACAAAAGTTTAGCAATGTACGCCTAGCATAAGACGTCCAGCCTCCAGCTCCAAGTATCTCTACGCTGTGGCTCAGTGGTTAGAACACTGGACTCTCAGTCGAGAGGAGGTAGTTTCAAATCCTCTTACTGTCATCTCAAAGCTCGGGGAATTTCTTTTACCTCATGTCGCCTCAGTTCACTCAGCTGTATAAATGAGTACCTGGCTGTAGACAGTGGTGGATATATGTGAACAAGTAGTTTATGTATAGTAATTGTGGCATGGCTTAATGCTTCCCAGAGAAGTTGAGTTGGTGTTAGAATGAACAAGTATATCCCTGGCTGTCCTATTTCACAAAATGTTGCATCTGAACAATTTTTGTTTTTTGGTTTATCAGATGCATTATTAAAATAGCTTCAAAATGACAATGTCATATTCATTCTCAAAGTTATTATGACTTTTTGCTTTTTTCATCTGTATTTGAATGGGTTGAGATTAACAAAATGATATTCAGGCTGTACTGGTATATTATGTTTGTGTGGCTTCAGATTAGCGAATGATATGCACCTTATGTTTGTGTGGCTTCAGATTGGCAGAATGATGCACATTATATTTGTGTAGATTCAGATTAGCAGAATGATACACATTATATTTGTGTGGCTTCATATTAACAGAGTGATGCATATTATATTTACTTGGCTTAATATTTGCAGAATGGTACGTATTATATGTGTATGGATTGAGATTAGTGAAATAATACTCGATATAATTGTGTGACTTGTGATTAGCAGGATGATACACATTTTATTTGTGTTTATCCATAACTTAATTACTGGTAATACAACTACATCTCAACTATGAGAAATGAAAACAAAAATTGCCAATTTGAATTTTGCATTATATAATCTGATTGTCAAAATTATAATGAATTTAACTGTTATTAAAAATCAATGTTGTACATTTTAGATATTAAGGAATTTGTCTGTTTTAATAAATTGTAATGCTTTTCGTGTTGGCTACGTCTTGTAGACACGTGGTTTGAATTTATGCCATAATGTTTACTTTGTTACAAGTTCAACCGCTTAAGCCACTCACTTGTTGCATTGTCATTTACTGTGTCAATATTAATAAAAACAAAGGGCTATTAAAGGTGGACAATTGTTCTAGTCATATTTCAGTACGTTGTCGGTAGGTAGATTGAGGTAACTTGCAATAATTTAAGTGACTGAACAACCAGAAAGATCTTTAATAATAGTCATTCAATATTGTCCACTGGAATATAAAGCAAAATTATTTGTGCATGTTAATTGTGTGATACCGAAATGTTTTCCCATGAATATTATTGTGTAATTGTGATACAGTATTATATCCTGATGTAAAAATTTAGCTCTGCATTAAGTCCTAATAACGAGGACAGGAGTATCAACAATTGTAGAAGGGTGTCAGAAAGGAGTTGGGATTTTAGACATGTATGAAAGCTTTGTTGGGATAGAAAATGTATTTATGAGGAATAGACTTCAAACAAAAAGGCAGCAATCCTTGGCGATGAGTTTCTAAGAACAGTTGTTGAAAACAATGGAAGTATATTAATAATTTAAAGTAGATATTCAGGGCATCTTACGGAATCTTAGCAAAACAAAAACCCCAGATGGCAAGTGGCTTATTGAAAGTCCAATAATTATTCTTCTATGTGTAACTCGCCTACCGTGACATATTTAGGGGGAGGCCATGGCCCCTCCTTTGACTTATTGAAAGTCTAATGATTATTCATCTATGTGTAACCCACCCTCTGTGACATATTTAGGGGGAGGCCATGGCCCCTCCATTGACTTATTGAAAGTCTAATGATTATTCATCTATGTGTAACCCACCCACCGTGACGTATTTAGGTGGACGCCATGGCCCCTCCTTTCGTTTAAATTTTATCCCATATTTTTCCTTTGTGCAGCTACCCAGCTACATGGTATGGGTGACCAGGTTTGGCCTCCCTCCTTGAGAGATCCTAGATTCGCCACTGCCCAACCTGATGAGATTTGTCAATTTTGTATCAGATTATTCTAAGCTTCTTTCGCACTGCTAGGATTTGCAAAATGAGTAATTTTAAATTCATTTCACATAATTCTTTTACTAATGCTACTTCGTGTCCGCGATAGTTCATCTACTTTCCGCATTTTTATTAGTTAATGTTATTATCATGAAATTAACTATTCGTCACTGGTTATACTTAAGACTCATCTACGCACGCACTCCTCTTGCGCGCGCACGCGCATATACACACACACTCATTACGCATGTTATAATTTATATAAGTACATAAGGCAGATGGCAGCACACAGAGAATCGTGTGCTGAATTTGGCGTAAATAAAAAGTTTACAGTTAGTAACTACTAATAATGTAATAGAAAAGAGAGCTGAACATATCTACTCTGTCACGCGTTTCAATAAAAACAGATGCACATGAACGCTCGTGTATACGCGCACGCCCGCACACGAACGCACACACACTAGCATCAAATGTCTGGCCTACATGTAGCATTTAATTGTAGACTTGTGCACATCATTAGTTTAAATGTGCATGCTTATATGTGTAATGTATGCACCATTGTATAGCGCACCCTAACAATTTGGATGGGACGCTATATAAGAAACTCATTATTATCATTATTATTATCTTCATTCTGGACGAAGTGCACAGAATAATGCATTATTCTGATGTCAGCCTCTCGTTAAGTGAACAAGTTGGGAACACATGTGAGTGAACCCTGCATAACTGACACATCTGTTGTATTCTTCGACGGCCCTAAGGGGGTGTTTGTCAACTACACCCCTGTCTTGTTGGATGGAGACACATCAAGGCTGGCTGACAGTGGCTTGCGCAGTAACGGACTGAGGATTGTGGACACTGGTCTGCCGGGAGACACAGCCCTCAAACTCCCTGAAGATGAGATGCACAAGGGGAGAGGGTTTGGCTTCCAGATATTTCCAAGTGAGTGGTAGGAGGGCACCGTGAGGACAGGTTTATGGGGTGGAAATACATTGGGTGTACTGTGTAAGGGTAATGTATTTGGTAATGTGGATATTATCTTTACTGCTAATATTATTCAAGGAAGCAGGGTTTAGTATTTCTCAGAGGTAAATCCATGTGAGGGTTCACCTAATTTCTGGGTCTAATTAACAGAATCTTTACCCAAAGGTGCTTCTGTACTTATTCCGTGGCCAGATCTCTTGCTGTTGTAAAATTTATCATGAACATTTTGTTGTATAATTTTAAACATGTCAACCTCTACAATGGCTGTCGTCATTGTCAGATGCGTCCTACAAGGGGCAGTCATCAGACTGGGTTGTGCTGTGGTCGGCCAAGTTAAACAAAAGTTTACACACAATCAGCAAGCTGAGATTTGACCCTACAGAGGATACACACATATATAAGTTGGTCATAAATGAAGATGCATCCATGTTTGATGAGGTGAGTACAGAAATCAACAGTGGAAGTTTGACCAACTGTATATTAAGTACTATTGTCTTCACCAGCCTGTCTTCGACCAATAAATAAAATTAACATAAATACCCTTCATGGTGATCTTGCAAATTCCGATCTTTTGGTCCAACCTAAATCTACATTATGCAAGCTTATTAATCAGTACCATGAAACATTAAGTAAACTCCTGGATAAATATATAAACAAACTAAAAGTGCACAAGTTTTCCCTCCATCACCATGGATGTCACTAGAAATAGTTGTAGCAAAACTTTGTCGTCGATATCTTGAAAGAATTTGGCGACGAACTCGTTCTCCACTTGATTGATCCAGTTATACTAAACAGCTACAGATATGCAGTCACAAGATGTCAGAAGCAAAGTCCAGTTACTATACAAATGTTATCTCAATAAATTCTGAAAACCCTTGCCAGATGTGGAAATCCATAAATACAATTCTACATTGGCAGAAATTAGAAGCACTGTCTAAGCATTTTTCATTGGATACATTGTGTAGTTCTTTTTCAAAATACTTAGATAAGATTGCTCGCATTCGATCGAATTTTGTCATTAATGATAATGACTGATTTTCCTGAACCACCACTTTCTGAAAATACACTACAGTGTTTCACACCTGCAACTACTAGTGAAATTCTCATTATCATTAAACAATCTCCTAACAAATTGTTTGATCTTGACCCATTTTCAACGCTTCTTCTAAAAAGCTGTATCAATCAACTCATCTTTCCCATTACTACTATCATAAACCTTTCAATGCAGAGCACAGTTGTTCCACGGGATTTCAAACAAGCTCTTGTAAATCCTCATTAAAAAACAAACTGTAAAAGTGATCTAAAGAATTATCGTCCTATCTCTAATCACAGTTTTCGGTCAAAAGTATTGGAAAAAGTAGTTGCTAATCGCCTTCATGAACATATTTATAAACATCACTTATCAAATGATCTACAGTCTGCATATAAATGATTTCACTCTACCGAAACAGCTCTTCTCAAAATACACAGTTGACAACATGGACAATGGCAAAGTCACAGCACTCACTTTACTAGATTTCTCAGCTGCTTTCGATACGATTGATCATTTAATCCTTTTACAACGCCTTCATCGACATTTTGGCATTTATGGCACAGGTCTTCGGTGGTTCAAATCATATTTTTCAGACAGATACTAAAGCATTAACATATCTGGCACACTATCTTGCCAACAACACCTTCCATTCAGAGTGCCGCAAGGATCCGTCTTTGGCCTTGTTCTGTTTAGCTTATATACTACGTCTCTCAGCCAAGTCTTTACTAATCAATCTCGATCATCACCTGTATGCTGATGACACACAAGTTTACATATTACTTTCACAATCAAATGCACAAGAATCTGTTTCGACAAGAATCTGTTTTGACTTTAAGTGATTGTTTCACTGATATCTTGTTGTGGATGGAATCAAGTAAGCTAGTGCTTAATCCAGATAAAACAGACATTATTATTGGTATTATTGGTATTATTGGCACTAAGGAACAACGAAATAGGGTCATCAGCCATTTTCCAGTTAAACCGCTTGGCAGTGATACATTCCCATCAGATACTGTTCATAATCTAGGTGTTGTCTTTGATAGTGACTTCAACCTTCGCCAGCATATTTCTCAAGTATGTAAATCCTGTTTCTATCATATTCGTGATCTCCGTCGAATTCGGCATCACATATCTATATCTACTGCTAAAACAATATCAATGGCATTAATTAGCAGCCGCCTTGACTATTGTAATTCACTACTAGATAACATTGCTAAAAGAGACTTGGCTAAACTCCAACGAGTGCACAATTGTCTGGCACGTGTGGTACTCAGGGCGCCTCGGTATTCACCCTCACTACCACTACTTAAACAGTTACACTGGCTTGAACCTGTTACTTATCAAATTAATTTTAAGCAGTCCACACTTACATATCGTGCTCTATCTACACAACAACCACCCTTCTTGGTTAGTCTCCTGCATCTTTCATACATCCCTAGGCAGCTCAGATCATCAATTTCACAACGACTTATTGTGCCTAAAATAAAACTTAACTTGGGCAAATGTACTTTCTCTGTCGCTGCACCCAGGGTCTGGAATGAACTCCCCATCACTTTGAAAACATCTGAAAGTAGCTATCTTCCAAAAATAACTCAAGACATTTATTCCAAATTGCATTTCCACCATAAATCTTCGGTTGTCCCTCATTCTGATAATGACTTGCGTGTCCCTGTTCATGATTATGCTTAATGATTCTGTTTCATTGCACCTCTGAGCTCAGGTTCCTGAGGATATAGGCACCATAGAAGTTAATTATTATTACTACTGCTACTGCTTACAGTATTCACCTATGTATTAATATGTTCACTTTGGGGGCAATATCTGGCAATATCTTCTCCCAGGTGCCGAAGTCCACTCGCCTTTTTCTTTGTTCATTTACCTGCTTGGACCCTTGGCCTCTGATCTACCAATTGACAATGTATTTAAAAAACCCAAAGGTAATTATTTAGAGTTATTTACTTAGTGTTTGCTGCTCCCTTGATTTACTTTTCACCCTGTCGGAGAAATATGGACAAATTCTCTGTTGCTGGGTTCTGCAGGTGAACTGGGAGTTCAAGTTGTATGTTGACGAGAGACAGCAAGCGCTCCTGGTTGGAACAACTGTCTCCCGAGACACTCACGTCACCATTGGTGTCTACAACCGTCACGGTTGGGTGGCACCGCTGGAGAATGTCTTCTACCCACCGGAGACAACTGCCTCCTTCCGCAAACTTACGTATGTACCACTCTCATGATTAGGACAGTTTTCTCCCATTCTTCAAAGATTGTATACACATGACTCTATAGCCCATGGAACTACCATCTCACCTTGGGCAAATAACTTTGTGCAACATTTGTTTACTTAACTCTACTGACCGTGTCAGATAAAACACAAGCCACATTAGTACCATTCTCTGCCACAGCACTGAAGTCTTGTCTCCAAGTCCACTGAAGTCTTGTCTCCAAGTCCACTGAAGTCTTGTCTCCAAGTCCACTGGTGTTTGTCTATGAAGCCTTTATGTGTTACATGTGGCTGAGATTGAAAAAAAAGAAAACATCTCTTGCTGCAAATGATCTTTTAGTTCACATACCTAATGGTGCAGCAATCAGCAATATGTTGTGAGCAAATGAGTGATATGGAGATTTGTCTGAGTAAGAACAATAACAAATGTCACATTGGTCTCACATTGGACTCTCCACTGCAGGTTTCCTCCCTCATCCACTCAGCTTTGTCGTTTTGGAGCCCCATTCCATGGAAGCACTCACCCAGTAGTTGAGTTCCAGGCGGCCATTGGAACTACTGCCTATGCTGATGATGTAGCCACATTCCAGAAGGTTGGACTGTTTTGTCAAGGTTTCATATTTGTCATCAGATATAAATATAAGCCTGTAAGTTTTCTCAACATGCCTGATTCTGTTGTCTAAATTAAATATAATCTTTGTCAACCATACTTGAGCTCTAGATTTTGAAGCACTTAAAATATCATTCAGTGGGGGGGAAAAGATATATTGAAAATATAATAAATAGTGACCATTTAAACACATTCAAACATCACATCGGATCACTCAGCCATACAACAAATTCAATGGGATATCCAACAATACCAGTAGATCCTGATCACTAAAGCCCTACCTGTCCACATCTGACTGTGATGGTGTTTAAGATCAGTTGAGCTCTCTGGATCCTGATTACCATGGCCCTGCCTGTCATCATGTGACTGTCCTCATCTGACTGTGATGGTGTTTCAGATCAGTTGAGCTCTCTAGATCCTGATTACCATGGCCCTGCCTGTCATCATGTGACTGTCCTCATCTGACTGTGTGATGGTGTTTCAGATCAGTTGAGCTCTCTAGATCCTGATTACCATGGCCCTGCCTGTCATCATGTGACTGTCCTCATCTGACTGTGATGGTGTTTAAGATCAGTTGAGCTCTCTAGATCCTGATTACCATGGCCCTGCCTGTCATCATGTGACTGTCCTCATCTGACTGTGTGATGGTGTTTCAGATCAGTTGAGCTCTCTAGATCCTGATTACCATGGCCCTGCCTGTCATCATGTGACTGTCCTCATCTGACTGTGTGATGGTGTTTCAGATCAGTTGAGCTCTCTAGATCCTGATTACCAAAGCCCTGACTGTCCTCATCATCTGTCTGTATGATAGTGTTTCAGATCAGTTGACCTCTATAGATCCTGATCACCAAAGCCCTGTCCTCATCATCTGTCTGTATGATAGTGTTTCAGATCAGTTGACCACTCTAGATCCTGATCACCAAAGCCATGTCCTCATCATCTCACTGTGATGGTGTTTCAGATCAGCCGACCCTGTCTTCCCTGCAGGAGTGTCTGTGACCAAGTTGTCTGTACACCGTCCTGTCAGGCTGATGAGACACAAGTCATCCACTTTGACCTGACAGACCTGGCCCTTGAGCCGTGGCAGACAGCCGTGAACAGCAGTGATAGTCTCTTGCAGTCATACTTTGTGACGGTCAAGGCTATCACTGGGTCCGGCCGCTCAGTGATGGTGTCTTCAGCTGGGGTCTACATTGATACGACACCACCCATCATTCAGATGATATTCCATATAGACTTCTCCTGGAGTAAGTCCGAGCCCACGACCTTCCAGGGAGACAACTCGTCCATTGCCATCTACTATGAAGTGGTCGACAGAGAGAGTGAGGTAGTGTATTGTGTGCTTCATATGACTGAAATCACTTGGCTTTCATAGATTAATTTGACAGTAAGATATGTTGTGTTAAAACCTGAGTTGAAGTAACCAGTATACAATACGATACCACACCAAATCATTAATCCATAAGCTATATACATTGCTTTCAGCACTGGAATATTATACAATTGAATATTTATTCTCAAAACACATGTATTTGATCCCAGTTGTATTTCTCTTTCCAGTAGGCTACAGTAGGCTACAGTAGTCAACAGTAGGCTAAAGTAGGCTACAGTAGCCAACAGTAGGCTACAATAGGCTATACATGCTAAAAGTCATATCTGCATGTGCTAATAACAAGATAACGCACAAAACAATAACATTACAGGACAATGAAGATCACAAATAATTCAGATGTGACACAATGACACTTGGATTAGGTGATGGTAAAAACACAAACTAAAAAGTTCAGACACAGAAATATGAAATGTTGATTATTTAGTGTTGATTATTAGTGAAAGTCTTGGTGAAGGAAGAGGGAAGTACAGTGAATCCACCAATGATTGGACATGATGAACTTCACAAAGAAATCAAGAATGCATGATAATGAGAGCCTACTTTGATTTAATAGACTACAGGATGTATTAGACATGTAATCGTGAGATTTAATCAGTTCAACTGTAAAACAACAATGAAATTGTTGTCCCATGTGACACTGATAAGAACAGTATGTTCTGGTTCGTTGAAGCGACAACATTGTAATATCTCTCAAACAAAATTTGTTGTAGGTGGTCGAAACATGGTGGGCTATTGGCAGTTCACCAGGTGGCACTGACCTTCAGCCCTTCGTCAACATTAGAACTAAGTCATTTGTGAGCAACACTTCCCTCGAAGGCATGCTGTTTGAGAATCACACCTACTACGCGACATTGAAGTGTGTCAACGGTGCTGGACTAACTACAACCAACTCATCGCAAGGTTACACTAATAGCATTACTCTTTAATAGTTGCTGTGTTTATGAAAGTGTGGCAATATGTATTCTTCTATGTTAATTTAACTGCAAGTACAACCATTCTCAGTTCTGTGAGACAAATTGTCTTGTATTCCAGTGAAATACTTCTATTTTAGCTGCCAGTGCATCCATTCTTTGCTCAGGAAAACAGGTAGTCATGTATAACAGTGAAAAACGTCCATATTAACTGACAGAAAACTGCTTGTTAAGTCTGTCTATGTATTTTGTTATTTCTCTCTGTAAGATATTAAAATCCTAAAACTACAACCCTTTGCTTGATATGTATTGACTGTGTAGACTTGATATCATTATTCCAGGCGTCACCATCAAAACAGTGTCACCAAATGTAAACAACATAACTACATCAATGGAGGACACGGAGCCATTTGATGACACGACAACTGACGTTCCAGCGGTGAAGACGTCACGACAGGACAGCATTGGTGTCATCTGGGACACACCACCCAAGGATGAGAACATCGACGGCATGTGTAAGTTCTTGGCTCACTGTCAAAATGTGTAAAAGCACGAGTAAGATATTTTGGTTTTGCCATCACAATAAATTGGTTGCAATGATAACTAGTGTGCTATATTTGATGTTTTGATGGAAGAACTTAAATTTATAATCATTCACAATTTCTTATTTCTGCGTAGACTTCAGTGTTGGCAGCAAGAATGGATCAAACGATGTCTACCCGGAGGAGCAAGTGGGCATTGGAGAGATTGGTGGAGGAGTCAGTCTCACCTCGGAGGGCATCAAACTGAGTGCAGAGGGCAACATGACAGTCAACTACAACCGCAGCAGCAGCAGTCGCAGGAAGAGAGACACAGCAAGCAACTTCTACATGGAGCCGGGCAGGTCTGGCTTTCTTACTCCATCTACCAGTACAGCAACTGGGAAATACTGAGTGGGCCTGGGTCGTTATAATAACAGCTATGATCACCATCATTGATATATGTATATGACAGTATTTACAGGGAAAACTTGAGAAGAAATAATTAAAAGTGTAGCATATGATTGGACAGTAGGCATCAAATGCCTGACTCCACTGACTTGTCTGTCGTGTTTGTTCACTGTGTGCATTTGTACACTGTATGAGTTTTGTACACAGGACACTGCGGATACACCTGCGAGCCTGCTCCAAGGCCCACAAGTGCAGCGAGATGCCCGTCAAACCCATGCTAATTGTCCGTGAGTATTTCTACAAATGCAGATGTTAACTATTTTTTCTTACAATCACATTCATTGCAATTGAGTGTGATTTCACCAGAAAAATACGACATGACACAACTTTAGAATGTCCCCTGTAATGGTCACATCCGAGGTCCAGACCCCTTGGACGTGTGGGTATGTGGTCATCACTGCTGAGTTTCTGCCACTGCTCTATTAAACAAGAGATTTCTCTTTTCATTATTATAACGTTGATGTTGTTCAAGGACTAGGTGGTTTGTTGTAAATGTGTACTGTGTATCCAACAATAACAGCTGCAGTACCAGGTATTGTGGTGCTACAAACAACACTGACAGTAACAGCTGCTGTACCAGCTATTGTGGTGCTACAGACAACACTGACAGTAACAGCCTCTGTACCAGCTACTGTTGTGCTACAAACAACACTGACAGTAACAGCCTCTGTACCAGCAACTGTTGTGCTACAAACAACAGTGACAGTAACAGCCTCTGTACCAGCTATTGTTGTGCTACAAACAACACTGACAGTAACAGCCTCTGTACCAACTATTGTTGTGCTAAAACAACACTGACAGTAACAGCTGCAGTACCAGCTATTGTTGTGCAACAAACAACACTGACAGTAACAGCTGCAGTACCAGCTGTTGTTTGTAGTACAACAACAGCTGGTACATGTTGTTTGTAGTACAACAAGTATAGTAACAGCTGCAGTAACTGTAACAGCTGTTGTGACAGTAACTGTGACACCAACAGTGCTGTAGCAGTGTCAGAAACAGCTGTTGTGACAATTGTGCTGCCTAGTTCAACAACCCCCAAGTCCATATTTTTGAAATTTAGTTTTATTTGATCGACAGGTGCCACATACTAATATCAATGATTTCATGCACCTAAGTCCTGTTATCCTCGTTTTACTGGGTGCCCTGAATGGCAAAATACACTGGGTGAACAACCTCTTAACCGACCCACCACGACATGTAACTATGAAACTATTGATGAATTTGAAAGGAAAGCCATGTTTACAGACTTTTGGGTACTGGGTAGCTGTAACCTGCAAAATGTGCATCTGTTTTTTTTTTTATATATACGAAGCACGTTAACTGTGGAATATACTGTTCAAACTTTGAATGCGTTTTTCTCCCTTATTACAAATATGTACTTAGGGGGTTGTTGAACTAGGCAGCACATTAATGACACTAACAGCTGTTGTGACAATTATAATGACACTAACAGCTGTTGTAACAGTAATAGCAGCAGTAACAGCTTCTGCGATAGTAATAGTGACAGTAAAAACTGCTTGGGCAATAATAGTGACAGTAAAAACTGCTTGGGCAATAATAGTGACAGTAAAAACTGCTTGGGCAGTAATAGTCACAATAAAACAGTGTCAGTAATATTGACAGTACTGGTGACAGTAATGGTGACATAGTAATAGTGGCACTAACAGTTGTCACAGTAATTGTGACAGTAGCACCGGCTGTGACATTAATAGTTACAATAACAGCTGATGTGACTAGTTGTGACAGTAACATTTGGTATGACCTGCAGTGTCACTAATACTGGCAGTAACATGGTTTAGTTTCCCCTATTAATGTCTAACAAAGATGTTATGTGGTGCTGTTGTTGTCTGTAGGTGACACCGACACTGTGGCTAAAACTGAAGCAGGTAAACTGACTCTCAAGTTGGTGACATCTGGTGACACAAAAAGCACTGTCATTGTGAAGGCTACAAAACGTAAGTTGACTACATCAGCTGAAGGACCAGTTCACTAAGTTCCTGTGTTCATTAGTGTCATCAAGAACATAAGCATTATTAATGAAAAAGATACACTGTATCCTGTAATATATTAATTAATGTTATATACATCTATATATACTTCTACCTACATCTACAAATTGGATGATTCTTACACAATTGTATGTGTTGGAAATCCACTTACAACTCAATCCCCAACTGATTTAGCCTATCGCGAATCCAGTTTGTTGAAGTCCAAATAGGTGGTGTGTCCATCCTTAACTGATTTAGCCTACCACGATTCCTGTTTGTTGATGTCCAACAATAGTGTTTGAATAGTTTAAGTTACATCCTCAGTCGATTTAATAAGGCTAAAAAATACTGGATAATCAAAACACTGCGGATCAATGCTGATCATGAACATGACTTCCATCCTCGTGCCGGTCACATGACAAAGTTACTAAATTTCACCAAGGGTTTTCAGCATTTCAGTATTCACTTCAATTAATGTTTGACCAAACATTAAGTAATTTAATAGTTTGTCTGATGATGTCACAAAAACCATATACAGAAGCTACACAAACGGGCTAGCATGTTGCAGTGGATACTAGGTAGGTTTGATATTTCACAAAATGAAAATTGAATTCAGGAAGGACATTTAAGTGATGTAGTTTGTAAATGGCCAGTCAGTCGTTTCCCACACATTACCACTTACGATAAGTGTACTTTCTCCATAGCCCAGTCGGTCTTTACACAGACATTGCAGCTGACTAGAAGTGTAAAGTGATTCTTGCTCTCACAGCCCAGAGCAGTGACACGATGCTGACTGGTGGCTTTCTGTTGGACAATGACTTGACTGCCCAGTACCAGTCAGTGGCGTCACACACGTTCAAGTCATTCATTGTCGACCCAGAGTCAACCAAGGACAAGACGGACAGATATTTAAAGAACAGGTGGGAGATTGGCTTGTGAAAGAAAGACTGTATAATGTTGTTGTTGTAGACTCCATTTTTGAGTATATACATGTATGTATATATATATATATATATATATATATATATATATATATATATATATATATATATATATATACATATATATATATATACATGTATATACTCATAAATGGAGTCTACAACAACAACATTATACAGTCTTTCTTTCCCCACCACATATATATATATATATATATATATATATATATATATATATATATATATATATATATATATATATATATATAAAATAATATATATATATATATATACGTCATGTAAGTGATGTGCATAAAAACTCATAATGAAATACTGCAATTCATTTTGTAAAGTTATGCTAGACAATTGTATGTTAGTAATGACATATTTTACAAGTGTAATCAGAATAAATTCATTTTCCTGGCCACGTATGAATCAATGTATGTACAGTACGTATGTACGTACGTACATATATGTTGGTAGTTTTTGAGCCAAAACTTCAAACTATGTTTATGAACAAAAAAGAGCATCGTTTAAACTGTAACAAATGTGTAAATATAGGGGGCCTTCATTATTATTACGTCTCATCCATACATAGTTGCAACAGGTTTGTGATGCTTCATTTGTAATATATGTCATGTCTGATTAAATTATGTTCTTTTGCAAACTGAATTACTTCATATGTTTTTATAAATCACATCATTATCATACAACACCCTCAGATCCCTGTGTTCAGTATAGTTAACACTGACAGACTTTCAATGTACTGTGCTATTAACTGTCTCCAGGATAAACCGATGGGACGGAACAACTGTGTTTGTGTCAACCCTCCCCGACCAGACGGTCGATGGACCACTCAGCATCACTATGCCGTTTGACAAAACTCGGGTGGAAGATTTCATGCAAGACATTCATCCTCGGATACTGCGCTGGTGTGCAGGTTAGTGACTGTTCTAGTTCTAGTTGTTTCCAGCACTTGGCAATGTTTTATATCTATGATGTGGTTAATTACAATTGTGAGGTGTTTCGAGGTCTCATTCAACTAGCCTGCCTTTTTCAGAACGTTATCACGAAGCTGAATTTATATACTGGTATTGAGGGTGGTCACTGCCAGGGTGCATGTCGTCTCCAATGGTTCTTTTATGTCTCCAATTAAGCGAGACGGAACCGACATTAATGTGATCATCTGAGTCACAAGAGATACATAGTCTCAAAGGTTGAGAGCCAGGTTTTTATACCAAACATACCCATGTCCGGTCCATGTCTTGAACTCAGAAATCTGTCATGTAAAATGGATGTGCTAACCACTACACTACTGCCCCTCTCATTGTCTTGTCATCTCCTCTCTCATGAAGGCTGTGTCATTCTCCAGACCTGTCTGGTTGAGTTAGTCAGTTACTTATGGCAGTTACAGCAAATATGCTCCACACAAATCCAGGAGATACTTCCAGTCAAAGCAAGATTGCCATCCAAAGCTTTTCCATATGGCAAATGGACAAGGAAGTCAAAGGCTTATCAAGAGTCCAAAAATTTTTCATCTATGTGTAACCCGCCCTTCTAAGATATTTGTCAATTTTGTTTTTAAACATTCACGCCGCTAACATTTACACATCTGTAGATCATTTGTTTCATTCATTAATTGTCCTTTGTGAGAATTAATACTTTCTGATAGCCAATATACATGGGTCTTTACTAACGCTATTTTGTGTTTTCCAGTTCTAATTCCCTTAAGCGTTAAACAAGATTCTATCAATATTTTCATAACCATTCAGTATCTTAAAACTTCTGCTAAACAACATTTTTTAGACGTTTTTCTTAAGTAGGATCTCTTGGTTCTGAAATAAATTTAGTTGCTCTCCTCTCAATTCTTTCTAGTTTATCTGTGTCCTTACAATACAGCTTCCAAGCTTGTATACAGTATTCTAAATGAGACTTAACTATTGCTTTATGCAGAAATATAATTAGTTATTTTTCTTTATGTTTATATTGTTATATTCTAATCGACACAAGTGTCTGTTGTGAGAAGACAAAGGAAACAATATTTCCATGACTGTTACACAGACGAGGAGATGTGGATTGACGCTGGCCGAACTTGTGACATGGATGACAACAACCGACAGATCGATTGGGCAAAAGGTCTTGTCACTGTCAAAGTAAGTCTGGCTGCTCAATGGTACTAACAATTGGTCATGATGATTTAGACAGAATAAATGAGAATAAAATAGCTGAATTTATTATGGCACTAAAGATGTAGAACTTCCAACATGCATAGGAGACTTGGAAATAACTAACACTGGTTTATAGCTAAATAACTAACATTTGTCAGTTACAGTTAACTACTGAAAGAGATTCTGATATATTTGTTTACCCGCTTGACTGGGCAACTGGGAAGTTTTTGTTGGTTGATACAAAACAGGTTTACTTTGTTCAATGTAATTTTTTTGAAATATGTCATTGGTTAAGTTCCAGCATAAGTTTTTCTGATGATTGCTGGTGTATCAAGTAAAGGTTATTATGTGGTCTTTGCAATACATTGTGTTTGTGTGACAGGTGTGTCACAGCTCAAGTGTTTGTGGTCTCACTGACAAGAAGCACAGCAGAAGGAGCAGACGGGCAGCAACTGCACTAGTCAGTAGTGGTGCTGCGACATACAGTGTCGGTAGCACTAGCAACAGAATTGTCAACACACCACCACGCATTATATCTGAGCAAGATGTACCAATACTCGAAGATCAAAAGATTCAATACAAAATAAGAGCAGAAGACGCAGAGGGCGACCACCTGTCATTCCTGCTTAATGAGACAGCGCCAAGACCGATGGGCAATGTGAGCCTGGATCTTGATGGCATGTTGACTTATACTCCGTGTGCCGACTGCTACGGGCAAGACACAGTCTACTTCACTGTGCGGGAACAAAGGGTCAATGATGATGAGCCAGCTTTGTCTGTTGAAGGGAAGTTAGTAGTCAAGATAACAAATTTACAAGATCCACCAAGCATTCAGATGTTTAACAGGGGACGTGATGTCATTCCGCCATCATCTGTTGCCATGGTAACCATGGAGGAAAACACTGGGAAGAGTTCTGCTTCTCCGGATATGGTTTACATCCTTGCTGCATATGACGCTGACTACAAGGATGATGTATCATTGAAGTTTGATCCACCTCGACATGGTAATCTGACACTGTACCGCCAAGTAAAGAAGGTCACCCTCATTGAGCAAGACTGCTCACAACCCTGGGATATACACCGCCCTCTGTGGGATAAACTTACCAAAGTCATATCTAGTTTGGCCACTACACCACAGGTGTTACTGCCAAACCCATGTGGAACAGTCTTAATGACGCGCCAGCTAGCCTGGGTTGTCACAATGTTCAAATACAGGCCATTTGAAGGTTACTTTGGTGAAGATGTCATTAAGGTAAGGCACATCTTGAGGTGTTCCATGAATTCTAAAACATTTGGAGATATTTGTCAAAAGGCAACATTACATGTATAAATGTATCACATACACATACACGCCACACACACACGGACACACAGATACAGACACACACGGACACACAGACACACACGGACACACACGGACACACACGGACACAGACGGACACGGACACACAGACACACACGGACGCAGACACATGCACACACACACACACGGATGCACAGACACACACACTTCAAAACCCCTTAATGTGAGCATAATTAAGATTTCTCCAAGCACAAGTTACTTTTATGTGATGCTAATGATCTGTGACTCAGGTGCAAGCTGAAGATGGTATAGGCCATGATCTGTTGACCATCAAAGTGTTCGTTCTGAAGAACCCCTGTGTGAACCAGGGAGTCTGTGAGGGGCCAGAAACTGACCCCAATTGTACTTCAACCAACAGAAGCACAGGTGGGTAAAACATGTGTACTTCAACCAACAGAACCACAGGTGGGTAAAACATGTTGAAAAAAGTCTGGACAAATCTGAGCAGGGTTATCACTTATATTAAAATGTAAATCAGCTAACAATAATTCAGTCAATTTAAGATTTGAATCATTCACATTAATGTTATGTAAATAAGGCCTACATAATCTAAAGAATATATAGGTTGTGATTGATTTTGCCGTCCATTGCAGGGTTCGACAGTTACAGATGTGGCTGTCCTCGAGGTTACAGCGGTGACTATTGTGAGACAGACATTGACGAGTGTCTGTCATCGCCTTGTTCAGCCAACTACTCATGTGTCAACCGTGTTGGTGGCTACGAGTGTTTCTGTCACCCGAAGTGGCCGTGTCACGTGACTGCCCCACAGCTGGCGTCGTGGCACATTGTGATGATTTCTGCTGGTGGCAGCCTCTTCCTGATCCTTCTGGCACTTGTGGCTGCCTACTTCTTCTGCAAGAAACCGTACGTTTACAAATAGTTCAACTGAAAGGTTTCAGGACTAAACAAGATAAATCCGTTTTGGGTTTTGAGAAAAACTTACTTCTGTGTTTCATCCTCAGAATGTAGATGGAAATTTGTACATGATATTGGAACATCATAAAAATCCAATATCAATGCAAATGATAGCTAGGGTTGACATTTCTATTGCAGATTTCAATTCTGAAATTTTGCCCATTCAGAAATGTCGCCCAAATTGGCATTTATCATGTTTTGCCCCTAAACTTTTCAACTACATGCTTCATGTCTTCATAAATCTGTTTCAAGCAGTCGCCAATAATATCTACGTATTACATTTGAAACAAGGCCATGCATGCAGTATACAATACTATATCTGATTGAACATGAACAGGTGTAGGAATTTGCAGAATACGCCCAAAATATGTATTTGACTACTATTTTGAGGATCATGTGCATGTAACTGTTATATATGGACATTTGTTGCTAACCCACTTGCAGTTTACTTGCCTAAAGTCACACTTGTACCACTAATGCTGGGTGCACACTACAAAACTTCTGTTGCGAGTCACACGTTTGTGCGACTCACTCATGATTAAATTTTCAAATTGGTTCAACCACGGTTGTGCCTGCCAAATCAACACGACTCGGGTTGTATTGGGTTGTGGACCAGCATGCATTGCACGACTGGTCCATTTCAAGTCAAATAAACACAAGATTCACAACAAAAGTTTAGCAATGTACGCCTAGCATAAGACGTCCAGCCTCCAGGTCCAAGTATCTCTCCGCTGTGGCTCAGTGGTTAGAACACTGGACTCTCAGTCGAGAGGAGGTAGTTTCAAATCCTCTTGCTGTCATCTCAAAGCTCGGGGAATTTCTTTTACCTCATGTCGCCTCAGTTCACTCAGCTGTATAAATGAGTACCTGGCTGTAGACAGTGGTGGATATATGTGAACAAGTAGTTTTTGTATAGTAATTGTGGCATGGCTTAATGCTTCCCAGAGAAGTTGAGTTGGTGTTAGAATGAACAAGTATATCCCTGGCTGTCCTATTTCACAAAATGTTGCATCTGAACAATTTTTTTTTTTTAGTTCATCAGATGCATTATTAAAATAGCTTCAAAATGACATATTCATTCTCAAAGTTAATATGACTTTTTGCTTTTTTCATCGGTATTTGAATGGGTTGAGATTAACAAAATGATATTCAGGCTGTACTGGTATATTATGTTTGTGTGGCTTCAGATTAGCGAATGATATGCACCTTATGTTTGTGTGGCTTCAGATTGGCAGAATGATGCACATTATATTTGTGTAGATTCAGATTAGCAGAATGATACACATTATATTTGTGTGGCTTCATATTAACAGAGTGATGCATATTATATTTACTTGGCTTAATATTTGCAGAATGGTACGTATTATATGTGTATGGATTGAGATTAGTGAAATAATACTCGATATAATTGTGTGACTTGTGATTAGCAGGATGATACACATTTTATTTGTGTTTATCCATAACTTAATTACTGGTAATACAACTACATCTCAACTATGAGAAATGAAAACAAAAATTGTCAATTTGAATTTTGCATTATATAATCTGATTGTCAAAATTATAATGAATTTAACTGTTATTAAAAATCAATGTTGTACATTTTAGATATTAAGGAATTTGTCTGTTTTAATAAATTGCAATGCTTTTCGTGTTGACGTCTTGTAGACACGTGGTTTGAATTTATGCCATATGTTTACTTTGTTACAAGTTCAACCGCTTAAGCCACTCACCTGTTGCATTGTCATTTACTGTGTCAATATTAATAAAAACAAAGGGCTATTAAAGGTGGACAATTGTTCTAGTCATATTTCAGTACGTTGTCGGTAGGTAGATTGAGGTAACTTGCAATAATTTAAGTGACTGAACAACCAGAAAGATCTTTAATAATAGTCATTCAATATTGTCCACTGGAATATAAAGCAAAATTATTTGTGCATGTTAATTGTGTGATACCGAAATGTTTTCCCATGAATATTATTGTGTAATTGTGATACAGAATTATATCCTGATGTAAAAATTTAGCTCTGCATTAAGTCCTAATAACGAGGATAGGAGTATCAACAATTGTAGAAGGGTGCCAGAAAGGAGTTGGGATTTTAGACATGTATGAAAGCTTTGTTGGGATAGAAAATGTATTTATGAGGAATAGACTTCAAACAAAAAGGCAGCAATCCTTGGCGATGAGTTTCTAAGAACAGTTGTTGAAAACACTGTAAGTATATTAATCATTTAAAGTAGATATTCAGGGCATCTTACTGAATCTTAGCAAAACAAAAACCCCATATGGCAAGTGGACAAGGAAGCTACTGGCTAATTGAAAGTCCAATAATTATTCTTCTATGTGTAACTCGCCCACCGTGACATATTTAGGGGGAAGCCATGGCCCCTCCTTTGGCTTATTGAAAATCCAATGATTATTCTTCTATGTGTAACCCGCCCACCGTGACATATTTAGGAGGAGGCCATGGCCCCTCCTTTGACTTATTGAAAGTCTAACGATTATTCATCTGTATAACCCACCCTATGTGACATATTTAGGAGGAGGCCATGGCCCCTCCATTGACTTATTGAAAGTCTAATGATTATTCATCTATGTGTAACCCACCCTCTGTGACATATTTAGGGGGAGGCCATGGCCGCTCCATTGACTTATTGAAAGTCTAATGATTATTCATCTATGTGTAACCCACCCTCTGTGACATATTTGGGGGAGGCCATGGCCCCTCCATTGACTTATTGAAAGTCTAATGATTATTCATCTATGTGTAACCCGCCCACCGTGACATATTTAGGAGGAGGCCATGGCCCCTCCATTGACTTATTGAAAGTCTAATGATTATTCATCTATGTGTAACCCACCCTCTGTGACATATTTAGGAGGAGGCCATGGCCCCTCCATTGACTTATTGAAAGTCTAATGATTATTCATCTATGTGTAACCCACCCTCTGTGACCTTTTTAGGGGGAGGCCATGGCCCCTCCATTGACTTATTGAAAGTCTAATGATTATTCATCTATGTGTAACCCACCCACCGTGACGTATTTAGGGGGACGCCATGGCCCCCTCCTTTCGCTTAAATTTTATCCCATATTTTTCCTTTGTGCAGCTACCCAGCTACATGGTATGGGTGACCAGGTTTGGCCTCCCTCCTTTAGTGATCCTAGATTCGCCACTGCCCAACCTGATGAGATTTGTAAATTTTGTATCAGATTATTCTAAGCTTCTTTCGCACTGCTAGGATTTGCAAAATGAGTAATTTTAAATTCATTTCACATAATTCTTTTACTAATGCTACTTCGTGTCCGCGATAGTTCATCTACTTTCCGCATTTTTATTAGTTAATGTTATTATCATGAAATTAACTATTCGCCACTGGTTATACTTAAGACTCATCTACGCACGCACTCCTCTCTCTTGCGCGCGCACGCGCATATACACACATACTCATTACGCATGTTATAATTTATATAAGTACATAAGGCAGATGGCAGCACACAGAGAACCGTGTGCTGAATTTGGCGTAAATAAAAATTTACAGTTAGTAACTACTAATAATGTAATAGAAAAGAGAGTTGAACATGTCTACTCTGTCACGCGTTTCAATAAAAACAGATGCACATGAACGCTCGTGTATACGCGCACGCCCGCACACGAACGCACACACACTAGCATCAGATGTCTGGCCTACATGTAGCATTTAATTGTAGACTTGTGCACATCATTAGTTTAAATGTGCATGCTTATATGTGTAATGTATGCACCATTGTATAGCGCACCCTAACAATTATTTGGATGGGACGCTATATAAGAAACTCATTATTATCATTATTATTATCTTCATTCTGGACGAAGTGCACAGAATAATGCATTATTCTGATGTCAGCCTCTCGTTAAGTGAACAAGTTGGGAACACATGTGAGTGAAATCTGCATAACTGACACATCTGTTGTATTCTTCGACGGCCCTAAGGGGGTGTTTGTCGACTACACCCCTGTCTTGTTGGATGGAGACACATCAAGGCTGGCTGACAGTGGCTTGCGCAGTAACGGACTGAGGATTGTGGACACTGGTCTGCCGGGAGACACAGCCTTCAAACTCCCTGAAGATGAGATGCACAAGGGGAGAGGTTTTGGCTTCCAGATATTCCCAAGTGAGTGGTAGGAGGGCACCGTGAGGACAGGTTTATTGGGTGGAAATACATTGGGTGTACTGTGTAAGGGTAATATATTTGGTAATGTGGATATTATCTTTACTGCTAATATTATTCAAGGAAGCAGGGTTTAGAATTTCTCAGAGGTAAATCCATGTGAGGGTTCACCTAATTTCTGGGTCTAATTAACAGAATCTTTACCCAGAGGTGTTTCTGTACTTATTCCGTGGCCAGATCTCTTGCTGTTGTAAAATTGATCATGAACATTTTGTTGTACAATTTTAAACATGTCAACCTCTACAATAGCTGTCGTCATTGTCAGATGCGTTCTACAAGGGGCAATCATCAGACTGGGTTGTGCTGTGGTCGGCCAAGTTAAACAAAAGTTTACACACAATCAGCAAGCTGAGATTTGACCCTACAGAGGATACACACACGTATAAGTTGGTCATAAATGAAGATGCATCCATGTTTGATGAGGTGAGTACAGAAATCAACAGTGGAAGTTTGACCAACTGTATATTAAGTACTATTAGTATTGTCTTCACCAGCCTGTCTTCGACCAATAAATAAAATTAACATAAATACCCTTCACGGTGATCTTGCAAATTCTGATCTTTTGATCCAACCTAAATCTACATTATGCGAGCTTATTAATCAGTACCATGAAACATTAAGGAAACTCCTGGATGAATATGCCCCTAAACAAACTAAAAGTGTACAAGTTCGCCTTCCATCACCATGGATGTCACTAGAAATAGTTGTAGCAAAATGTTGTCGTTGATATCTTAAAAAAATTTGGCGACGAACTCATTCTCCACTTGATCGATCCAGTTATACTAAATAGTTACATATATGCAATCACATGATGTCAGAAGCAAAGTCCAGTTACTATACAAATTTTATTTCAACAAATTCTGAAAATCCTCGCCAGATGTGGAAATCCATAAATACAATTCTACATTGACAAAAATTAGAAGCACTGTCTAAGCATTTTTTATTGGATACATTGTGTAGTTCTTTTTCCAAATACTTCACAGATAAGATTGCTCGCATTCGATCGAATTTTGTCATTAATGATAATGACTGATTTCCCTGAACCACAACTTTCTGAAAATATACTACAGAGTTTCACACCTGCAACTACTAATGAAGTTCTCATTATTATTAAACAATCTCCTAACATATTGTTTGATCTTGACCCATTTTCAACGCTTCTTCTAAAAAAGCTGTATCAATCAACTCATCTTTCCCATTACTAATATCATAAACCTTTCAATGCAGGGCGGAGTTGTTCCACTGGATTTCAAACAAGCTCTTGTAAATTCTCCTATTAAAGAGCAAACTACAGTCGCGCCTCGTTATTACGCGGATTCGGATATAACGTGGTCGGTCGTGGACCCCGATTTTCTGCCGCCAGGGGAAAATATCAAATGCGCCTGCTGAAACCTACTTAGAATTGCTTTGACAATTCTCAAGAAACATTAGGTGAACAATGTCAACGAACGAGTATCAACGTGTTGTTTGCGTTGAGCTGCCACTAACATCACTCACTGTCTCTGAATCTGGCTTCGCTTCAACTGTTTGTAAATTGCAATCAAGATTCACAAATATGCCTCGCATAAGAATCAGATAAACAGTTTTAAATGCATTTAGTATGCAATACCAATATAACACTTGGGTGAAATGACATGGTTCCATTACATCGTAAATTAATCGTTTTCGCGACACGAAACCAACATGCCAAATTCCTAAGCCTAACCCAAGGATCTACCGGTACTCGAAAATACGAATTCGTCATCCGCAAATGAAACGATGAATTGATGTTAATTGGTGCGTAATAATGTTATGCTTCGGTCAAGATCGGTTGAAAGACGAAGTGAAACAATTATTAATTCTACTTATTGTCATTTTCTGTGTTTTATCAGCTTACATACTATGTTTATCAAATCATATACGTTTTCGGCTACTCAGTTCCAGGTTATTATTTTTTATTCGTAGGCATATTGGTAGTAGATCTATTCCACAAGGAATAACGGTATGCGTACATGTTTTATTCAGTTCAAGAATCAACAGGGTGTGACATTAAACAATAATACACGTTAATGCTAGTATACTCGTTTAAGTTCCATAAACTGCATATTGGCGTATCAGACACTGCTGCAAGCACACAGGGCTTCGACAGCGTTCTTGGACTTGATGCCGCGAACGGCGATCGCTGTTGTTGAGTAGCTCCCTGGTGGCAGATTTGAGAACACCTAACGCGCCTCGCTTACAGCGCGGTCTAAAATCATGGACCCCAACCACCGCGTTATAACAAGGCTTGACTGTATGTGTAAAAGTGACCTAAAGAATTATCGTCCTATCTCCATTCTCAGTTTTTGGTCAAAAGTATTGGAAAAAGTAGTTGCTAATCGCCTTTGTGAACATATTTGTAAACATCACTTATCAAATGATCTACAGTCTGCATATAAACAATTCCACTCTACCGAAATAGTTCTTCTCAAAATAGTTGACAACATGGACAATGACAAAGTCACAGCATTCACTTTACTAGATTTCTCGGCTGCTTTCAGTACGATTGATCATTTAATCCTTTTGCAACGCCTTCATCAACATTTTAGCATTTTTGGCACAGCTCTTCGGTGGTTCAAATCATATTTTTAGACAGATGCAAAAGCATTAACATATCTGGCACACTATCTTGCCCACAACGCCTTCCATTCGGAGTGCCGCAAGGATCCGTCTTTGGCCTTGTTCTGTTTAGCTTCTATACTATGTCTCTCAGCCAAGTCATTACTAATCATAATCTCAGTCATCAACTGTATTCTGATGACACAGGTTTACATACCACTTTCACAATCAAATACACAAGAATCTGTTTCGATTTTAAGTGATTGTCTTACTGATATCTTGTTTTGGATGGAATCAAGTAAGCTAATGCTAATCCAGATAAAACAGACCTTATTATTATTGGCACTAAGCAACAACTAGATAGGGTCATCAGCCATTTTCTAGTTAAACTGCTTGGCAGTGACACATTCCCTCAGGTACTGTTCGTAATCTAGGTGTTGTCTTTGATAGTGACTTCAACTTTCGCCATCCTGTTTCTATCATATACGTGATCTCCGTCGAATTCGCCTTGGCTATTGTAATTCACTACTAAATAACATTGCTAAAAGAGACTTGGCTAAACTCCAACGAGTACACAATTGTTTGGCACGTGTGGTACTCATGGCGCTTCAGTATTCACCATCACTACCACTACTTATTCAGTTACACTGGCTTGAATCTGTTACTTATCGAATTCATTTTAAGCTGTCCACACTTGCATATCTTGCTCTATCTGCACAACAACCACCCTACTTGGCTAGTCTCCTGCATTTTTCAGATATCCCTAGGCAGCTCAGATCATCAGTTTCACAACGACTTATTGTGCCTAAAATAAAACTTAACTTCGGCAAATGTACTTTCTCTGTCGCTGCGCCTAGGGTCTGGAATGAACTCCCCATCACTTTGAAAACATCTGAAAGTAGCTATCTTCCAAAAAAACTCAAGACATTTATTCCAAATTGCATTTCCACCATAAATCTTCGGTTGTCCCTCATTTTGCGTGTCCCTGTTCATGATTATGCTTAATGATTCTGTTTTGTTGCACCTCTGAGCTCACTGAGGATATAGGCAACATAGAAGTTAATTATTATTATTATTACTAATGCTACTGCTTACAGTATTCATTATTATGTAAATGCCATCTATTCACCTCCTTGGACCCTTGATCTCTGATCTACCAATTGACAATGTATTTAAAAAACCCAAAGGTAGTTAGTTAGAATTATTTACTTAGTGTTTGGACAAATTGATTGATGAGCCACTCTCCAGAAGGTGTCACTGGCTTCGTCCATGCATCATATACTTGTCATAGTCAGACTCAGTGGCTGTTATCTTGTGCAGTTACTGTATGTGACATCTCTGTTGCTGGGTTCTGCAGGTGAACTGGGAGTTCAAGTTGTATGTTGACGAGAGACAGCAAGCGCTCCTGGTCGGAACAACTGTTTCCCGGGACACTCGCGTCACTATTGGTGTCTACAACCGTCACGGTTGGGTGGCACCACTGGAGAATGTCTTCTACCCACTGGAGACAACTGCCTCCTTCAGCAAACTTACGTATGTACCACTCTCATGATTAGGACAGTTTTCTCCCATTCTTCAAAAAATGTACACACATCACTATATGACCCATGGAACTACCACCCCACCTAGGGCAAATAACTTTGTGCAACACTTGTTTACTTAACTCTACTGACTGTGTCAGATAAAACACAAGCCACATTAGTACCATTCTCTGTCACAGCACTGAAGTCTTGTCTCCAAGTCCACTGAAGTCTTGTCTCCAAGCCCACTGTTGTTTGTCTGTGAAGCCTTTATGTGTTACGTGTGGCTGAGATTGAAAAAAAAGAAACCATCTCTTGCTGCAAGTGAGTTTCTAGATTCTAATGGTGCAGCGATCAGCAATATGTTGTGAGCAAATGAGTGATAAGGAGATTTGTCTGAGTAAGAACAATAACAAATGTCACATTGGACTCTCCGCTGCAGGTTTCCTCCCTCATCCACTCAGTTGTGTCGTTTTGGAGCCCCATTCCATGGAAGCGCTCACCCAGTAGTTGAGTTCCAGGCGGCCATTGGAACTACTGCCTATGCTGATGATGTAGCCACATTCCAGAAGGTTGGACTGTTTTGTCAAGGTTTCATATTTATCATATCAGATATAAATATAAGCCTATAAGTTTTCTCAACATGGCAGATTATGTTGTCTAAATTAAATATAATCTTTGTCTTTGTCCAGATGTTGAAGCACTTTAAATATTATTCAGTGGGGGAAAGATATATTAAAAATACAATAAATAGTAACCATTTAAACACATTCAAACATCACGTCAGATCACTCAGCCATACAACATGTTCAATGGTATATCCAACAATAACAGTAGATTCTGCTCACTAAAGCCCTACCTGTCCACATCTGAGTGTCTGTGATGGTGTTTAAGATCAGTTGAACTCTCAAGATCCTGATTACCATGACTCTGCCTGTCCTCATCATATGTCTGTATGATGGCGTTTCAGATCAGTTGACCTCTCTAGATCCTGATTAGAAACCCCTGACTGTCCTCATCATCTGTCTGTATGATAGTGTTTCAGATCAGTTGACTTCTATAGATCCTTATTACCAAAGCCCTGTCCTCATCATCTCACTGTGACGGTGTTTCAGATCAGCCGACCCTGTCTTCCCTGCAGGAGTGTCTGTGACCAAGTTGTCTGTACACCGTCCTGTCAGGCTGATGAGACACAAGTCATCCACTTTGACCTGACAGACCTGGTCCTTCAGCCGTGGCAGACAGCTGTGAACAGCAGTGATAGTCTCTTGCAGCCATACTTTGTGACGGTCAAGGCTATCACTGGGTCCGGCCGCTCAGTGATGGTGTCTTCAGCTGGGGTCTACATTGATACGACACCACCCATCATTCAGATGATATTCCATATAGACTTCTCCTGGAGTAAGTCTGAGCCCACGACCTTCCAGGGAGACAACTCGTCCATTGCCATCTACTATGAAGTGGTCGACAGAGAGAGTGAGGTAGTGTATTGTGTGCTTCATATGATTGAAATCACTTGGCTTTCATTAGATTAATTTAACAGTAAGATATGTTGTGTTAAAACCTGAGTTGAAGTAACCAGTATACAATAGGATACCACACGAAATCATTAATCCATAAGCTATGTACATTGCTTTCAGCACTAGAATATTAATATAATTGAGTATTTATTCTCAAAACTCATGCATTTTTATCCCAGTTGTATTTCTCTTTCTAGTAGCCAACAGTAGGCTACAACAGGCTAAAATTCATATCTGCATTTACTAATAACAAGATAACTCACAAAACAATAACTGTCTCTGAGAACACCACAGGACAACGAAGATCACAAATAATTCAGATGTGACAAAATGACACTTGGATTAGGTGATGGTAAAAACACAAAACAAAACGTTCAGACACAGAAATATGAAATGTTGATTATTTAGTGTTGATTATTAGTGAAAGTCTTGGCGAAGGAAGAGGGAAGTACAGTGAATCCACCAATGATTGGACATGATGACCAAAAATGCATGATATTGAGAGCCCACTTTGATTTAATAGACTACAGGATGTATTAGACATGTAATCATGACATTTAAACAATTTTAAAACAACAATGAAATTGTTGTCCCATGTGACACTGATAAGCACAGTATGTTCTGGTTCGTTGAAGCGGCAACATTGTAGTATCTCTCAAACAAAATTTTTTGTAGGTGGTCGAAACATGGTGGGCTATTGGCAGTTCACCAGGGGGCACTGACCTTCAGCCCTTCGTCAACATTAGAACTAAGTCATTTGTGAGCAACACTTCCCTCGAAGGCATGCTGTTTGAGAATCACACCTACTACGTGACGTTGAAGTGTGTCAACGGTGCTGGACTAACTACAACCAACTCATCGCAAGGTTACACTAATAGCATTACTCTTTAATAGTTACTGTGTTTATGGAAGTGTGGCAATATGTATTCTTCTATGTTAATTTAACTGCCAGTACAACCATTCTCAGTTCTGTGAGACAAATTGTCTTGTATTCCAGTGAAATACTTCCATTTTAGCTGCCAGTGCATCCATTCTTTGTTCTGGAAAACAGGTAGTCATGTATAACAGTAAAAAACTTCCATATTAACTGACAGAAAACTGCTTGTTAAGTCTGTCAATGTATTTTGTTATTTCTGTCTGTAAAATATTAAAATCCTAAAACTACAACCCTGCTTGATATGTATTGACTGTGTAGACTTGATATCATTATTCCAGGCGTCACCATCAAATCAGTGTCACCAAACGTAAACAACATAACTACATCAATGGAGGACACGGAGCCATTTGGTGACACAACAACTAACGTTCCAGCAGTGAAGACGTCACGACAGGACAGCATTGGTGTCACCTGGGACACTCCACCCAAGGATGAGAACATCGACGGCATGTGTAAGTTCTTGGCTCACTGTTACAATGTGTTGTGTCATGTGTTAAAGCACGAGTAAGATATTATGGTTTTGCCATCACAATAAATTGGTTGCAATGACAACTGGTGTGCTATATTTGATATTTTTATGTATTATATATATATTGCAGCGGTATTGCAGCTTCAAAGGGTAATCAAATTATTGGATTGATTAGAAGAAACATAACATACAAGGGAAAAACGTTAATTATACCTCTTTATAAAGCAATAGTTAGACCTCATTTAGAATACTGTATACAAGCATGGAGACCATATCGTAAGAAGGATATAGATACGCTTGAAAGCATACAAAGGAGAGCAAGGATCAATGTAGATTGGACATCAGGAAGCACTTGTTCTCACAGAGGACAATAAATGAATGGAACAAATTGTCTACAGATTGTGTAATTGCTAGCAGCGTGAATATGTTTAAAAACAAGGTTGACACATATCTCAGGAGGGCGGGTTATAAGTAGATGAACATTGTTGGACTCTCGATAAGCCAATGGCTTCCTTGTCCACTTGCCATCTGGGCTTGGATGGCAAATCTTGTTAAATCTGTATTTGATGTTTTGATGGAAGAACTTAAATTTATAATCATTCACAATTTCTTATTTCTGCATAGACTTCAGTGTTGGCAGCAAGAATGGATCAAACGATGTCTACCCGGAGGAGCAAGTGGGCATTGGAGAGATTGGTGGAGGAGTCAGTCTCACCTCGGAGGGCATCAAACTGAGTGCAGAGGGCAACATGACAGTCAACTACAACCGCAGCAGCAGCAGTCGCAGGAAGAGAGACACAGCAAGCAACTTCTACATGGAGCCGGGCAGGTCTGGCTCTCTTACTCCATCTACCAGTACAGCAACTGGGAAATACTGAGTGGGCCTCGGTCGTTATAATAACAGCTGTGATCACCATCATTGATATATGTCTATGACAGTATTTACAGGGAAAACTTGAGAAGAAATAATTAAAAGTGTAGCATATGATTGGACAGTAGGCATCAAATGCCTGACTCCACTGACTTGTCTGTCGTGTTTGTTCACTGTGTGTATTTGTACACTGTATGAGTTTTGTACACAGGACACTGCGGATACACCTGCGAGCCTGCTCCAAGGCCCACAAGTGCAGCGAGATGCCCGTCAAACCCATGCTAATTATCCGTGAGTATTTCTACAAATGCAGATGTTAACTATTTTTCCTACAGTCAGATTCATTGCAGTTGAGTGTGATTTCACCAAAAAAACATGACGTGACGCAACTTTAGAATGTCCCCTGTCATGGTCACATCCGAGGTCCAGACCCCTTGGACGTGTGGGTATGTGGTCATCAGTGCTTAGTTTCTGCCACTGCTCTATTAAACAAGAGATTTCTCTGTTCATTATTATAACGTCGATGTTGTTCAAGGACTAAGTGGTTGCTGTAAATGTGTACTGTGTATCCAACAGTAACAGCTGCAGTACCAGCTATTGTGGTGCTACAAACAACACTGACAGTAACAGCTGCTGTACCAGCTATTGTGGTTCTACAAACAACACTGACAGTAACAGCTGCTGTACCAGCTATTGTGGTGCTACAAACAACACTGACAGTAACAGCTGCAGTACCAGCTATTGTGGTGCTACAAACAACACTGACAGTAACAGCTGCAGTACCAGCTATTGTGGTGCTACAAACAACACTGACAGTAACAGCTGCAGTACCAGCTATTGTGGTGCTACAAACAACACTGACAGTAACAGCTGCAGTACCAGCTATTGTGGTGCTACAAACAACACTGACAGTAACAGCTGCTGTACCAGCTATTGTGGTGCTACAAACAACACTGACAGTAACAGCTGCAGTACCAGCTATTGTGGTGCTACAAACAACACTGACAGTAACAGCTGCAGTACCAACTATTGTGGTGCTACAAACAACACTGACAGTAACAGCTGCAGTACCAACTGTTGTGGTGCTACAAACAACACGGACAGTAACAGCCTCTGTACCAGCTATTGTGGTGCTACAAACAACACTGACAGTAACAGCTGCTGTACCATCTATTGTGGTGCTACAAACAACACGGACAGTAACAGCCTCTGTACCAGCTATTGTGGTGCTACAAACAACACTGACAGTAACAGCCTCTGTACCAGCTATTGTGGTGCTACAAACAACACTGACAGTAACAGCTGCAGTACCAACTATTGTGGTGCTACAAACAACACTGACAGTAACAGCTGCAGTACCAACTGTTGTGGTGCTACAAACAACACGGACAGTAACAGCCTCTGTACCAGCTATTGTGGTGCTACAAACAACACTGACAGTAACAGCCTCTGTACCAGCTATTGTGGTGCTACAAACAACACTGACAGTAACAGCTGCTGTACCAGCTATTGTGGTGCTACAAACAACACTGACAGTAACAGCTGCAGTACCAGCTATTGTGGTGCTACAAACAACACGGACAGTAACAGCTGCTGTACCAGCTATTGTGGTGCTACAAACAACACTGACAGTAACAGCTGCAGTACCAACTATTGTGGTGCTACAAACAACACTGACAGTAACAGCTGCAGTACCAACTGTTGTGGTGCTACAAACAACACTGACAGTAACAGCTGCAGTACCAACTGTTGTGGTGCTACAAACAACACTGACAGTAACAGCTGCAGTACCAACTGTTGTGGTGCTACAAACAACACTGACAGTAACAGCTGCAGTACCAACTATTGTGGTGCTACAAACAACACTGACAGTAACAGCTGCAGTACCAACTATTGTGGTGCTACAAGCAACACAGACAGTAACAGCTGCAGCACCAGCTATTGTGGTGCTACAAACAACACGGACAGTAACATCTGCAGTACCAACTATTGTGGTGCTACAAACAACACTGACAGTAAAAGTCAAGTGACAATAAACACTGTTGCGGCAGTAATAGTGACAGTAAAACAGCGACAGTAATATTGACAGTTCTATTGACAGTTATAGTGACAGTTATAGTAATAGTGACACTAACAGTTGTCACAATAATTGTGACAGTAGCACTGGCTGTGACATTAATAGTTACAATAACAGCTGATGTGACTAGTTTTGACAGTAACATTTGGTGTGAAGTGTCACTAATACTAGCAGTAACATGGTTTAGTTTCCCCTATTAATGTATAACAAAGATGTTATGTGGTGCTGTTGTTGTCTGTAGGTGACACCGACACTGTGGCTAAAACTGAAGCAGGTAAATTGACGCTCAAGTTGGTGACATCTGGTGACACAAAAAGCACTGTCATTGTGAAGGCTACAAAACGTAAGTTGACTACATCAGCTGAAGGATCAATTCACTATGTTCCTATGTTCATTAGTGTCATCAAGAACATAAGCATTATTAATAAAAAGATACACTGTATCCTGTAATATATTAATTAATGTTACATACATCTATATATACTTCTACCTACATCTACAAATTGGATGATTCTTACACAATTGTATGTGTTGGAAGTCCACTTAAAACTCCATCCCCAACTGATTTAGCCTACCGTGAATCCAGTTTGTTGATGTCCAATTATGCAGTGTGTGAATAATTTAAGTGACATCCTCAGTCGATTTAATAAGGCTCAAAATACTGGATATTCAAAGCACTGCAGATCAATGCTGATCATGGACATGACTTCCATCCTCTTGCCGGTCACATGACAAAGTTACTAAATTTCACCAAGGGTGAACTTCACGAGTTTTCAACGTTTCAATATTCACTTCAATTAATGTTTGACGAAACATTAAGTAATTCAAGAGTTTGTCTGATGATTTCACACAAACTATATACACAAGTTATTTGATATTTCACAAAATTAATTTGAAATGAGACTAGCAAAAAAACTAAATTGAGGAAGGACATTTAAGTGATGTAGTTTGTAAATGGCCAGTCAGTCGTTTCCGATACATTACCACTTACAATAAGTGTACTTTCTCCATAGCCCAGTCGGTCTTTACACAGACATTGCAGCTGACTAGAAGTGTAAAATGATTCTTGCTCTCACAGCCCAGAGCACTGACACGATGCTGACTGGTGGCTTTCTGTCAGACGATGACTTGACTGCTCAGTACCAGTCAATGGCGTCACACACGTTCAAGTCATTCATTGTCGATCCAGAGTCAACCAAGGACAAGACGGACAGATATTTAAAGAACAGGTGGGAGATTGGCTTGTGAAAGAAAGACTGTATAATGTTGTTGTTGCAGACTCCATTTATGAGTATATATGTGTGTATATATCGTGCGCTTCCTCCTTGTTCCCTGCTGTACAGGGGTGAGGGTCAGGTAAAATATTGTCGAGCCACTCTTTCTGTTCTTTCTTTCCATAGTTTTCTATCGGCTGCTCCCTCTCTCCATCTTTCATCCTCTCCCGATCTTCTCATGTCCCTCCTCATGCAGTCCTCCCATCTCAGCTGTGGCCTTCCCCTTTTTCCTGCGTCCTTGATGTTTTTCCACCTCTGTTCCCTTTGCTAGTTTGCTTGCATCCATTCTTACCAAGTGGCCTGCCCATCTCATCCTGCTTTTCACCAATCTTCCTGTTAGGCTGCATTGCATCCCAAACTCTTTCCTTAGGTCGTTCATCCTTCTTCTGTCCACCCTCTTTGTTCTTGTTATTCAATGAACCCAGTTATTCTCACACACTTGCAGCTTCTGTTGTTGTTGTTCTGTCAACGCCACTGTCTCCAGACCATACAGGCATGCTGGTGTAACACGTTCTCAGGACTTTCCCTTTCAGCTTTTTTGAAATTTTTCTGTCCAACATGACTCCCTCTACTTTTCTCCAAGCATTCGCTCCCGCTTGTGTCCGACGTTGCACTTCTTCCACTGAATGCCCATCCTCCGTAACCATTCCTCCAAGGTACACAAAGCCATCCACTTCCTTGATCTCCTTACCATCCAACCTGATGTTCAACTCCTCTCTCTGGTGTCCAACCCACATCACTTCTGTCTTCCCTAGGCTCATTTGCAGTCCGTGCTTCTCGAACACCCCCTTCCATTCCTCCAGCACTTCTGTAGGTCTTGTTTGCTTTCTGCTATTATGGCCAGATCATCTGCATACATCATCTTCCTGAGAATATCCTTCATGCTGATCTTCCTGCTGATTATTTCCATCACCATGATAAACAGTAAAGGGCTAAGGGCACTTCCTTGCCTCAAACCGATGTTAACTAAAAACTCTTCTGACAACCCAGATCCAACTACAACTCTTCCTTTTGTTCTCTCATACATTGCTTCCACCATCCTGGCTTCTGCTTCTGGCACTCCCATCCATCTCATTGTTGCCATCACCATCTCTCTAGGGACTGTGTCATAGGCCTTCTCCAGGTCCACAAATCCCACTGCCATTCTCCCTTGCATCTCCAACCTCTTCTCTATCATTTGTCTTAATGCAAACATCCCATCAGTCTGCCCTTTCTGAATCTTTGTTGTTCTTCACCCAATTCTTGCTCTACTTTCTTTCGGATCCTCACATCTAGGATCCTCTCTAGCAGCTTCATGATGTGACTTAGAAGTGTGATTCCTCGGTATTTCCCTGGGTCTTGCACATCTCCCTTCTTCTTCCATATTGGGACTATTAGCCCTGTCCGCCATTCGTCTGGTACTTTATGGCAGGCCATTAGGGCCATAAACGCGAAGATAGTTACGCGTTGAATTAGATAGTAACACGTTGATATATCAACCAATGACAACGCGAAGATAGTTACGCGTTGATATATCAACCAATGAAAACGCGAAGATAGTTACGCGTTGAATTAAATAGTAACGCGTTGATATATCAACCAATGACAACGCGAAGATAGTTACGCATTGATATATCAACCAATGAAAACGCGAAGATAGTTACGCGTTGAATTAAATAGTAACACGTTGATATATCAACCAATGACAACGCGAAGATAGTTACGCTATATGTACGTACGAAAATAGCTATATGCTGGCCACATGCCGTTCAACGTACATTAAGAAATGCCCCCTCGCCGCATCCAAGGAGCACAAGAGCGCATAGAGAGAAATTCTAATTCGGCGTTATTCCTGACAAGATTTAAACGTACAGTCGATGACTGCCTCCGCCTCGCCACAACCGACCACCTCCCGGCTTCAACTCGAGCAGCATGCATAACCCGGTAGGTATCGATGGCTTCATTAATCCTTTTGTCAAGTTTCCGCATACCGTTTCGTTTTGGGGAACCAATTGGCCATATAACACTGTAACGTAGACCGTTTGTTTTAAATGCGATCACTCAAAAATGCAAACGTCAGATGCACAAAATCAGACAATTAATGGTCTCGGTGACTACTTTTACACCACAGCTACAATGTTGTTTTTTGGTCAAGGTCTTGTCAGTTACGTAGATAAATGAAAATGCTAATAATAAGGCAATATAAATGTCATAATGTAATTACTAATGCAATGTAGAATCTATTCATATATATTCCTAAATGTAAGTTGTTCTCTTAAAGATTGGAAGCACTAGAAAGGCATACAAGGAGGGCAAATGGAACATTGTTACAAGAGAATGCTGCCCAGCAATTACTGGAGTTGCTGAGGCCAATTAAAGAAGAGTTTAAGAAAGGAAATGGTGAAGACCAAGGTAAGACAGCAAATTAAGTTAATTTTAATATCGTACACAAACTACTCAATGTGCATTGCATGGTCTCACAGACTTAAATGCTATGCATATTGTTTCGTGAATTGAAACAGCACAAAATTGCTAAATCATCTAAAGAAACTACATTGCCATTAGAGCCGGAATGATACACGGGTGTTACCGTGTCCACGTCATAAATAAACGTGTTTTACTGTTGTTGTATCATTCTAGTCAGTGCAGTCTGTATCGCGATATGTATCGTATCGTGAACTCTGTATCGCTATACGTATCGTATCGTGAAGCAGTGTATCGTTCCGGAAGTAATTGCTATGTAAGCTCACTTCCATATTAACCGTATCATCACACTCATTATTTCAAGTGATTGCATGGTAATCTGCTGTTATGCTTGTATGTTGCAGTGCAGCGCGGTTACTATTCTGAACGGACGGAGGCACCAAGATCAACGCGAGGTGCCCCAAGAGTTGCCATCACTAATCAACAGCTTTGTTTCTTGGTCCAATGTGGGTTTACTGCACCACGCATGAGTCAGCTGCTTTGCGTCTCTTTAAGGACTGTTAAACGGAGGTTAAGGTAACTAATATTAGTTTGACTATATCCTTAATTTGTTTCCGCTATGTATTTCCAAGAATCATCTGTATTTGGGGTAGTTGTTTAAGCCACTATCACTTTAACTTAATGTCATATTCAGAGTCATTTTGTTTAGTATTTGAAATTACATTATTATCTAGCAGTGAATCTGTTTCAAAATAACTACTGCCAAAACCTACTCCCTACTGCATATGGTATTTCTGACTTATATTTGTATAAAAAGCTATCCTGTGCCAATTGGATACTGACATAAAGCACATATCAGTTCATGTCACACTAGATAATAATAATATATACGCCTTTGAGAAAAACAAAATGCATGGGTATATCCTTATTTTATTTTTAAAGAAATAGCTGGTCTTAACAAAATTAGTAATTTCACTTTAAAATTCTGCATGACCATTCAATAAATGTTTTGTTATTGGAAATGCAGTGTGAAACCTTTAAGAACTCACTGATTTATGCGCCGGTCATTGTATTATGTCTAAAGTAGTAGGTGGCATTTGAACAATGTGTCATGCTTCTTACTTAGTCCTTCATTCAACTTATAATTGTGTGGTTCTGTGACTTGTGTACTACATAATTATGATGTCGATACAAAAAAGTTGTAAATAAATTTCAGAACATTTGGCTTGAGCCTCAGGGGAGGATTCACTCGCATGTCTGATGATGAGCTAGACCGAACCGTGAAGAACTGCATTGGTGAGAATCAGCGAATTGGTCCAAATGCAGTAAAAGCAAGACTATTCTCGCAGGACATCAATGTGCAGAGGTGGCGGGTGCGAGATAGCATGATGCGTGTGGACGAAGGAGGCATTGCTCTCAGAGCTGCAATGACCATTCAGCGTCGCACATATGCTGTTGCTGGCCCTAACTCTGTCTGGCACATAGACGGCAACCATAAGCTAATCAGGTAAAAAATCATTTAATGACATGGTTAAAATTAGTAAAATGCTGCTTTGTTATCACATATTTAGCTTTTCGAAAAAATTGCTAGCTAATGCCATGTCATTGCATGACATAGTACACCTTGCAAATTCATATGGCAGAAATATAGACAACATAAAAGAACCAAATGGCAATTTTAGTTTATATATAGCAGGAAAACCGTACAATGGTGTAATGAAAGTGTTGTATTAGTCAAGACCTTGTCTGATTAATAGCATGGCATTGTATATTACTATCCTTGTAAATGCACAACTACAAACAGTGGCAATTTGAGTTGTTATGAACATCATGAACACAATAGATTGGTACAATACTGCTACTAAATAACTAGTAAATAACACCATGAACACAACACAATGGTACACTACTGCTACTAAATAACACCATGAACACAATAGATTGGTACAATACTGCTACTAAATAACATCATGAACACTATACATTGTTACAATGCTGCTACTAAATAAAGTAACACAGTAATTCTGAATTGAAAGAGATAAATCTTTATGTAACATTACTTTTGCAGGTAGAAATTCGTGATTCATGGAGGAATTGATGGATTCAGTCGTTTGCTTGTTTTCCTGCACGCCTCCTCTAACAACAAGAAATGCACAGTACTGAAGCACTTTCTCACGGCCACAAGCACATATGGTCTACCTTCAAGGGTGCGTGTTGACCATGGTGGAGAAAACAATCGTATCTGATTTGATGGAGTTACTGCGAGGAAGAGGAAGAGGATCTGCAATAAGAGGAACTAGTGTGCACAATCAGTGCATCGAACGGGTTTGGGTAGACACCTGGAATGGGGCCACCAATTTATACTATGATCTTTTTCACTTCCTTGAAGATCAAGGTTCTCTTGACATCAATAATCAGCAGCACTTGTGGGCACTGCGTTATGTATTTCTGCCCAGGATTAATCGCGAGTTGCAGGCCTTTGTTGCACAGTGGAACAATCATGGCGTGAGAACTGAACACTACCAGACGCCATTACAGCTGTTTGTAGGGCGCAGTCTGGAGCTCGCCAACACAGACCTGACAGCCGTGCATGACATGTTCAGGCAGTCAGACAATGTGTCTACTTCAGGAGTAGTAGATGAGATCGAGTGGGATGAGTCTGGGACAGTGGACGTAGGTGAAGTGCCATGTCCAATCTCTGACCAGGCATTGCAGAGATTGCAACAAACAGTTGATCCGCTATCTGACTCTCCAGAACTTGGCATTGATCTGTACATGCAAGCGTGTCACTTTCTAGCAGACAATGTGTAGTATGAAATGCATCACTGCTATTTCTAGGTCACTGGGGCAATGTGGCAAATTAACAATTGAGTAGCCGATTCAACATGTTCCTTAACAATAGTTATCAGTCAATCTACACCTGGTGGTTAAAGGTGTCTAATTATACACTGTGCATGCTGGTAGAAGTCATAAATAAAGGTATGGCAATGATCAATTTCCAATAGCTTTTGATTACTTTTTGAATAATTTTTTTGTGCCTTTTTAAATCCAATTATATAATCTACAAAAAAATCATAACAAACCATTATAGTTAAAAAGTAACACGGTACCCCCAGTTTTTATTATTTAGATTATTCTACAAACAATTTGCCAAAAATAACACTCTAATAACATTATATTAATCAATAGGTTTACTTTCCACTTTAGCTAGAAAGAAACATGTTATGACAGTGAAATCTGATGTGATGTAAACACCACAAGACGACAGATCTACACACAGATTCGTCACACCATGTTAGTTTCATACGCAGATCTGTCATTCAATAAGTGAAACCACTCCCGTTTCATTTCTGCCCTTGAGGTATAGGATGTGGGCAGCTCTACTAGTGGCCCACACATATGGACCCTAGGCAAATGGGACAAACCTGTTGCCTGGAAAAAAGCTACCTTTATATTGTCCTGTGGCATCATCTCAGAGCCAGTGACATAGAGCAGGAAGTCAGCCAGCTCCTCGGGCTGGCTGACTTCGCTCGGACTATGGAGCGGAACATATGGAGAGCCCGCAGGTCTTCTGCTCTCATCATAGCTTCATTTTCAGCAATGATGCATGCCGCGACTGCTGCTGCAGTTGGTCGCAGTTTAACATACATAACTGTCACCTTCTCCACAGTCAACTGGGAGAAGAACAAGGCAGCAAATTCTTCTGGAATCCCCTGCCTCATCCTCCTAATGAATTTGGCTGGCCTCTCCACCAGCACCTCGCGCGCAATTGTAAGGAGATCCTCGTTCATTGTGCCGTTTGTTGGTCTTCGCTGTAATGAAAATTAAGAAAACTACTCACACACAGAATAATGCACTGAATACTTGTCTTCGAGAAGTAATCTATACAGGTGTACATGTGTATTTGATTACTAGTTTCCACATAATTGAATCATTGCACATTTTGGCTAAATAATCATAATTCAAATAATTTCTATAAAAATTACTTTTCTTAAAGACCCACACCAGTTAATTATTATGTAGACTATTAATAAAATTCACTTAGAAAACATTTACATAAAAATAATTGTAATCCACAAATTCACTTGAACAACCAGGAGTTGAACATTACATATAAAAAAATCAAGACACCCAGTGGAGAGATTTAGTTATACGTCTGTTACCATGGGAATGGTCTGATGGAAACAAGTTCCATATTTAAATTGGTATTGTTATGTCTTAGCCTATTTATGTCATCTACAAACCTACTTGCATCCCATACACAGCATAGAAATTCAGGAGTTCTTCCTGGTCACTGTCACTGAGGTCGCTGAAGCCTCCCAGTGCACGTGTCAGCAGTGCCCTGTCGTCTTGACACAGGTAAAACATGAAGTCTGGCAAGAGTACCTCATCAGATACCTCGTCCTCTCCAAAGGCAATTTGGAGCAGGGTGCAGCGACATAGCCGTGGAGGTACCTGATGCAACAAGGCTACAGTGTGGCAAAGAAGACGACGAACTTGGATAAACTTCTTCTCATCTGCCCTTGATCGATGTAGCGGCAGATACGGAATTGCATAATCTTCACCGGTGAAGTAGGACCGAAAAACTTCTGCCCAAGTCATTGTTAGAAATTCCTTTGTCAACCCTCCAAAGTCCAGGCCATCTTCTCCGATAAACGAAACTTTCAATCGCTTTGTCAGAACGGTTGGGGTGTCGTACACATGTAGAAATGTGGATGGTATGTCATTTCTATGAAGAATGACTTCTTCATCCGTGTACTGAACAAGATCTGCGAGTGACTGAAAGGCTGAAACAGTAATCAGTGAAATGGATACATTCCGAGTCAAAGCGAGACACAGCAGCTCAATAGGATTTTTTTGCATAGCTAGTGCAATTTTTTTCTGCCCAAACTGTAGAGTGGGTCTTACCGAGTAAAACATATATTGAACCTTTTTCTGCCAGACCCGCATTTCCATGGTAAAAAAAAATGGCCGCCATTTTGAACAAATGTTGGCAAATTGAGAATCGATGCCATTTTTAAAAAATATATCATTATAATTTACTTAATATAACTTACAGGCAGTAATTTCACTCCACAGTTCATCTTCTTGCTGTGGCTGCATCTCTGCCACTGCATTATCTCTGCCACTGGATCATGTGCTGTCCTAAACTGAACCTGTGTAAACCAAAACTGGACATTTACAAAAGTTCTTACAAGAAAAACATGCACATTAAAGAAAAGTTTCATAAAGAGCCTTTTATCTTGCTGTATCCAACCAGCAACAAAAGATATTGTCTTTTGCAGTTTCATGCTTCAAAAATATCAAATTGTACCTGAAAAATACAATGTGACTGCCAATACTGACATAAAAAATTAGTGATGTTCTGAGTTACCACGATGATACCACAATAAAATGTTTTCACTATTGTCAAAATGTAGTCAATATTTCAATGACACTAGGTATGCATTAACATCTCAAAGGTTTATTGGACAGTTGCAAAATACACCTGTAATAACAAGTTGTGAGATGTCATTGTGGTAATTGATACTTACAGTAGGAGTTCCAGCGTCAACGAAAACTGCATGTGATGTAAAATCTGTTGTCTGCAAAAAATATATACATGTCTAAAATTTCTCGAATACATTGGCAAAATATATGTGGGAAAACTTTTCAGGTGTATCGAAGCGAATTACATAACATACATTCATTTTGTGGGATACATATAGGACATACAGAGTGGCACAAAGTGACAAAAACAATTAATCTGAATAATTACCTGTAGTGCTTTATATATGCATTATAATTATATTAGCAAAGCTACGTGTTCTAATATAAGCATCATTCAATGTAAAACAACTATATATACCATGGTCTTACTTAGAAAGTGGATTTACAGGTCAGACAATGATTCTAAAACTACAGGGCACTTTTTCAAAGTCTGACAAAGAGCATGTTTTGCAACTGTATTTATAATTCATACAATGTGAATGTTAATTTCATTAATTATGAATTTATTAATGAATTTGGGCATTTGAAATATAAAATGTTTGGGGGTTGCAATCAAATACATGCTCTCTGTTGAGTCTGCATTAAATTTGTTAGCTATTGCACGAATAGAACAATTTTAAAGTAAATGTTTGTGGTATGCAATCAAATGCACTGAAAATGTAACGACTACATATGAATGTGCATGGCTACTGCATACCATCCAAACTGTGCATTCAAAAGCATTTGCATTTGTTAACAAGTCTGCTACAAAATAATATTTAAATGTAATATTACTGATTATCATTTTACTTAAATATATTTGATATATTATCAGATCACGATATGAGTGAAATTTCCAACATATGTTTTCGCTATTGACTCTTGGAGTAAAATATATGCTGGTTATATTGCATTAATTATTTCTGATGGACAGGTGCTAATAAACTACTAGAGCTAGGATACGATGTAAAATATCTGATCCAAGCATAATTTACAGTAATCAAGAACACGATTATTCAGCATAAGTGTAATCTTTGTTCAGCACACTTTGATTTTAAAATACTGTCAGTGGGTGTGCTCTGTAAATGTATGCCTGATGTGGGATTAAGATATAGGTCACTCTCCTATAACATAACACTTGTGACACACATGCAGTGAGACCACACTCTCAGTACCCCAGTGGTATCATTAGGGGTCTGCTAATGAGGGTTATGTGAGGGTCACCAGTTAGTTTCCACATCTGGATAATCTAGTACCAGAGTGGTAGTAGAAGCCGTGCTGCTTATAAAACTAGTAGGAAATACATGATAAAGAAGACTTCTGGATGATTTGATTTGTATCCTGTTCATTCCATGAGACAAAAGGTAAGAATGTTGTCCAGACATATTCTTTTATAGCAATTTGACATGTGGCCCATCCATGCAACAAACACAGTGAGTACATTTTGTGTGCAGCAGCCGGGCTGTTTGAAAAATGGCAGTTTGCATTTACTTTACTGTGCCAGTAGTCCCCTCTTATAAGGTCACCCGTTCTGTAGAGGAATCAATGCCATGTTTTATTGAACAAAGATATCATTATAATTCTTGCAGAATCAAATTAAGAATGCTGTCTATTACACTGTCACCAGAAAATATTATTAAAACAAAAATTGTTTTATTTAATTTTTATCTGTTTGTAATTTCCGAAAAATATACTTATTTTTGGCTTTCAAACTTTTGATTATTTGTATAATATTTACAAGGTTACCTTATTACCGAGTTGACCGCAACGCGAAGTTCGACTGTACACATAAATTAATTTTGACAATTTCTCACCTGGTGTGCCTCAGCAGATACATCACCTGCAGTGGACGTAGATGCCACAGGAGGGACTTATTCATCTGATGGCTTTGAACAACCCAAAAAAATGTATGTGAAAAAAATTATATTTAAATATATGACAAATATCAAGTAACAACACTTACTGTTTCTGCATACTGCAAGACAAAGTTATGTACTTAAACATATGCACAAAGTGACAACAACTGTGCATATATGGATATCATATATGTACATGAAGACATTTACACATGCTATACAAGTACACATAAACAAATTTGACAATTTCTCACCCGTTGCGTTTCATCAGACACATCACCTGCAGTGGAAGTAGACGCCACAGGAGTGACTTCTTCAGCTGATGGCTCTGGTCGCTGTTGAAAATAAATAAATGAAAAACTAACAAATACAGTATTTAAATGTACGTAGTTTCTACGAATAACTTCAAAAACAATGTTTATATTATGTAACAAACATTCACTTATGTTTTGTTATACACTGAGCAGAACCAAATAATGTTTAACTTAGTAGAACTTTAATACATACTGTTATAGTGGCAGTGCTCGTATTTCTTCTCCAGTAGCGATGGTGGATGATAGAAGGCATCTGAAAATCATTGTAGTCTGCATCCAGAAATACCTAACAAACACAAAGAACACATTGCTATTATGATGTTTTGATTGGGAGAAAATATTGCCTACAATGTGTTATAAAATGTATTCTATATATAAATGACCGTATCATTTTCCTTAATTTTATATGCACAGGTTATGCATTCATTAGCATGTTTAGGGGAGACCTGGTTATTATTTTTTTACTCTGTTTATTAACTTAGAAGGCTGAATGTCTCGGGGAATGTGAATAATTAAAAACTAAAACTGGGAGATTTGTTTTATGATGGGTCGTTCCCATGGAAATGGTGGCCATCTTGCTTTTTCAAGGTGTTTCTTGTACCTTGGTATCTATGAAATGCATTGAAAATTGGTTTGTCACTTGAATACATATACCTGCACATGGCCATAGGGAGTTTTTTCTAAGAATATACAAAAAAAATTGAAGAATACACTCTCCTTTGTCACCCTCGGGACTGGGCCAAAGTGAACTGATTAGCGAGGTGACCGTATTAGCAGGACTAATGTCCGATATTTTACTGTTATGGATATCATTTGGGAATATCCCACGATGACCATATTTACAAGGTAACCTTATTATTTCTCACCTGGTGTGCCTCAGCAGATACATCACCTGCAGTGGACGTAGATACCACAGGAGGGACTTCTTCATCTGATGGCTTTGAACAACCAATAAAAAAGTTATGTAAAAAAATGATATTTAACTATATGACAAATATCAAGTAACAACACTTACTGATTCTGAATACTGCAAGACAAAGTTAGGTACTTAAACATATGCACAAAGTGACAACAACTGTGCATATGTGGATATCATATATGTACATGAAGACATTTACACATGCTATACAAGTACACATAAACAAATTTGACAATTTCTCACCCGTTGCGCTTCATCAGACACATCACCTGCAGTGGAAGTAGACGCCACAGGAGTGACTTCTTCAGCTGATGGCTCTGGTCGCTAATAATAAATAAATAAATGAAAAATGTATGAAAAGCATGGAATGTCAGTGTAATTTATATGAATAACTTTTTATGTTTAAAACTATATGACTGAATTTGACACTTTCTCAACCATTGTCTTTCTGGCAGATACATAAACTGTGAATGAAACAGCTGGCGAGACTTCTTCAACTAATGATTGTGATTGTTGTTGATATTAAAGAAACATAAATGACAATTATTGTTGGTGTTATTTACACCACATACCATTGTTAGTGAACACTATTTACTAACAGACAATTATGTTTGTTTGTATGTATGCCAGACAATTACAGTACGTTAACTTACTGGCAATAACCTCACATACAGACTAGATCTCTTCATTCCACCCCATTCCTTAATCCTGTGTGGATTGTCAATATTTGGTGGCAGTGTCACCAACCTGAGGCCTTCAGAGGCTGGACAGCACCTGCAATGTTAATTAAATGCAAGAAGGATAGTTAGATGTACTTGAGTACTTCACTGAGTCATTTTAACCTGAACAAAGCTTACATGCAACTAGGCGTGCACCAGTTTAACATATGCTTACTGCCACCTACTTAGTAACATGCATGTTTAACTCTTCTGAAGTTGTTATGCTAAATATTGGTTACATACTCACTAGTCTTATCCTCTTCATACTATAGTTGGCGCATAAGGCCACGGATACTGATTGCAACATTATTAATTCAATTTGCATGGTAGTCAAATACGTGTATTTCTTATACCTAACGTAGCATCTTCAACTAAACAACTGAATTACTTAAATATGATTCATAATGCTATCACATAATGTTTGAAGATACCTGCACAACTCAAATCCCCCTTGAATCTGTGGGAATGCCGCCTTCAGCTGCTCCACAAAGCTGTCTTGGTTCGCATTCAAACTAAATTTAATCTTAGTTTGTGCATACGTCGGATGTGTAATACACACATTTTATAATGTAATATTGTTACCAAAAGCAGTTTTTGTTTAATCAGTAATAAGCTTAGCCTTCATTTACTGACATACTTCATCTGTAACACTGTGTTTAGTGCACAGTTTACACTGTAAAACATACACTACATTGTGACTAAACTGCAATTTGTGCTTCGATCATGATTGAACACTGTCACTGTCAGTGTCACTGACTCTGAATATAAAAAACAGTGTTGTTCTTAGCAAGTAATTACCAATTTTAGACAAGGGATAAACTTGATTTAATCCTATAAGTTAAGTCACTGCTTAATGCTAACTAACTTCGACAAACTATCCATTCTTTGCGCACCCAAAAATAACCAGTACAGTACAGCGGAACCAAGATGAAACGACAAATGTCTTTATTATCAAACCTGCTTCTCCGACTCGGTGTTGTTTCCTTCGGAAACGTATGTTTCCTGTTCCTGCCGCAACAACAACAACAGAAACAGTCCACGTTTTCCGGCCACGATTAATTTGACCAGTCCTGGTCCTTGCTGGTGGAATGTTTCGGAATCGCTGAAATCTAGAAAAAAATTACGTTATACGCAACGCGATAACGTTTATCAGCCATTGCCGGCGTTCCCCAACTTCGTGCATGCAATGTCTGCTGGGTAATTATGACGCTGCATGCCCTAGATAAGGGTGTCCACCAATAACTAGGGAGTAGTGGAAAAAGACAACCAAAGCAGTGCGTCAGTACAATAATTACACTATATGATACTATGAATCAGTATTTATGCCGGTAAACCATACGGGCCGTTGCCACACTCGGGCAGCGACACGATATTTTAGCTCCACAAGGCACAAATGGCAATATTCCGTTATATGGCAATGACGCGCACGCACGCACGCACGCTCGTACACATGTGTATGAGTGTGTTGTACACCCATACGTGGTTTCCATGAACTAATGTTGAAATAATTGGCGTTCGAATGCTTGGTTGTGGAGTATAGGGGGTCAATACAAGTCTAGAATAGAAACTGGTAACTGTAACATCGTGATCGTCGTCAATAAAGAATATAGACGGGTATACTATAACAAGCCTAGCTAGGCATATACTTACGCTTCTACAACATTCCCATTACGGACGGTAGCTCCGGCCGGCGTGTTTTCATTCTCACTTTAGAGGTTTCGAACGGTGGTATGCGCTCGGTTGACTAAAGTCTGCAATCGCCCAATATCCATCGCTGAGTTATTCACTTTTCACCAATTCAGAATTTCCGTTGGAGGCTGGTAGACCCTTACTGACCAGCGAACAATTTTTCATTTCTTGCATACCAAACTGTCAAGGCGTGCCCGGTCTGAGCACAGGATATCAGTTTCAAGTAAAGTGATATTCACTTCAATGCATTCCATTGTTTGAATTACTTGAAACCATATAAAACAAACAGAGAATACGAATATGAAACATAGTAACTTGAATTGTGGGGTCTAATGTTTTTTTAAGATAACGATTATTCACATAAAACGTACAACACCCATATGTTACATTGAATAAAGATAGCAACAAACGACAGCCATTTGTGTATGTTTTCCAACGTTGTATGCTTATATTGGGCAGTATGTTGCCACCTATTTTCGTACGTATTACTGATAATTACCGCCGTTTGTTGTTCATGATGCGTAACTAAGACTAACTTGCATTGGTTCACCATCTGATGCGTAGCTAAACGAGTTGTCATTGGTTGATATATCAACGCGTTACTATTTAATTCAACGCGTAACTATCTTCGCGTTGTCATTGGTTGATATATCAACGCGTTACTATTTAATTCAACGCGTAACTATCTTCGCGTTGTCATTGGTTGATATATCAACGCGTTACGATTTAATTCAACGCGTAACTATCTTCGCGTTTTCATTGGTTGATATATCAACGCGTAACTATCTTCGCGTTGTCATTGGTTGATATATCAACGCGTTACTATTTAATTCAACGCGTAACTATCTTCGCGTTGTCATTGGTTGATATATCAACGCGTAACTATCTTCGCGTTGTCATTGGTTGATATATCAACGCGTTACTATTTAATTCAACGCGTAACTATCTTCGCGTTTTCATTGGTTGATATATCAACGCGTAACTATCTTCGCGTTGTCATTGGTTGATATATCAACGCGTTACTATTTAATTCAACGCGTAACTATCTTCGCGTTGTCATTGGTTGATATATCAACGCGGAACTATCTTCGCGTTGTCATTGGTTGATATATCAACGCGTTACTATTTAATTCACCGCGTAACTGTCTTCGCGTTTTCATTGGTTGATATATCAACGCGTAACTATCTTCGCGTTGTCATTGGTTGATATATCAACTCGTTACTATTTAATTCAACGCGTAACTATCTTCGCGTTGTCATTGGTTGATATATCAACGCGTTACTATATAATTCAACGCGTAACTATCTCCGCGTTTATGGCCCTAACGGCCTGCCATAGTACTTTACCTTGCCTCACACAAGTATTCAGCAGCCTCTTTGTCCAGCTGATTCCACTCTCCCCTGCTGCCATTACCATCTCCACACGCATCTCATCAATACCAGGTGCTCCTCCCTTCTTCATCCCTTTCATCCCGGTTTGCATCTCTGTATCCGTAATATCAGATAACTCCACTTTCCCCTCTACATATGATGGTAATTCCAGATCGTTGTTATTTCTTTCCTGGTTCAGTAGCTCCTTGAAGTAGCTTTCCCAGACCTTCAGCACTGTCTCTTGTCCTGTCACTAACTTCCCATTTCTATCCTTCATCACCGTCCCACCCTTCACGTCCTTACTATTCTCATCCCTGTCTCGGGCCATTTTGTATATCATCTTCTTTCCACCATCCTCATCTAGCTTGCTATATACATCTGCTTCCATATCTCTCCTCGCCTTATCAACAGCTCTTTTTGCCACTCTCTTCTTCTGCCCATATGTGTGTATCATCCTTGCATCCGGTTCATTTCCTCTCTCCTTGGTCTTCTCAATTTCTTTCCAGGCTTCCTTCTTTTCGCATACTGCCTCTGCAACCTCGCTTGTCTACCATCCTTGCAGCTCCCACAAATGCTCCTTTGTACTTTTTCCATTCTTCCTCCAAACCACCAGCTTCTTCACTGAGCTCTTCTACTTAACCATCATCCGCTCCTTGTATTCAACAGCGATGTCGTCTTTGCACCTCCACCATTTAATGGTCCTGCGGCCCACAGTCTTAGTTTGTTTCTTCTTCTGCATATGCACAACAAACACCACTGGCTTGTGCTGTGTGACATGCTATCCAGCCACAACTTTACAATCCTTAATCTTCCATAGCTGCTGCTTCCGGACTATCACTAGATCTAATTCTGTCTTGTGCTGTCCACTCCTGTATGTGATCTTGTGGCTCTTTCACTTCTGGAAGAAAGAGCTAGCCACTGCTAACCCATTTCTCGCCACCAGCTCCACCAGAGCTTGACCATCTCTATTCCTTGCTTCCCATCCATACCTGCCAACGCTCTCCTCTTCACCTGGTTCCACTACTCCAACATGTGCATTGAAGTCTCCCGCAATACACAATCACCTCCAGCTCCACCAATCCTATCATCCTCTCCAAAGCATCCCTGAACTCCTCTTTCTCTGCCTCCGTCCTATCCGTCTGTGGCCTATACACAGACATAACACACATCAACTGTTTCCTAATTATCAGCCATGCCATCACTATACACCCCTTCCATCTGTCCACTCTGACCACTGTCTTACTGATCTCTTTGGATACAATGATGCCCACTCCGTTACTTCTTCCATCTCCTCCTGCGTGCAGTAGCTTGTACCCTCCCATCATCGTCCTTGCTCTGTCTCCCTTCCACTTAGTCTCCTGGATGCATAATACTTCCAGTCTCCTTCTTTCCATCATTTCCACCACCTCTACTCCTTTCCCGCTCATCGTCCCCACGTTCAGACTGCCTAGACGGACTTCACATCTGGATTGCTGCCGACCTGATCATCCCCTTAGTGTTCGCTGTCTTCTCGCCACAGCCAAGGTAGACGGCGTGTCGGTTACCCCGATCGCGGTAGCCCTCTCGCTCAACAATATTTGTACCATCATTATATTTGGGACATCTTAGCCACTCAGCAGTGCTGCCCTGGCTGACCTGCTGTTGTGGTTTTATGTCTGAGTTTTCCTTCGCCTAGATCACCTGCCTACCAAGGCAAATGAGCGTGATCTACCCAGTACTATTTGCCCATAGTTGGGGGTTGGAATGGTGCAGCACCGGGACGTGTCCACACGCTAGTGGGCCCTGCACATTGCACCTTTAAGGCTCCAACCTGCTCCAAGATCCCTAGCACATTCGCCTGAGGCCGCAAGGTGCCCAGTATCCGGAGTGTACCACGAGGAGGTTGTGCTAGAGTCTTGTCTATGGAGAGGCTATGTACAAGCAGGGGAGACTTACGCACTCGGCTCCCTTTTCACTACAAGGAGCTATATGGCGGCTGTAGATGAAAGCGAGAGTATGAGGCACACACTACACACTACACACTTGGCTACAGCACTAGGCACATCACACAGACCTGTGTAAACACCACCACACTACTAATATATATATATATATATATATATATATATATATATATATTTTATATATATATATTTATATATATATTTTATATATATATATATATATATATATATATATATATATATATATATATATATATATATATATATATATATATATATATATATATATATATATATATATATATACACACACTCATAAATGGAGTCTACAACAACAACATTATACAGTCTTTCTTTCATAAGCCAATCTCCAACCACATATATACATATATATATATATACATATATATATATACATATATATATATATATATATATATATATATATATATATATATATATATATATATATGTCATGTAAGTGATGTGCATAAAAACTCGTAATGAAGTACTGCAATTAATTTTTAAAGTTATGCTAGACGATTGTATGTTAGTAATGACATATGTTACAAGTGTAATCAGAATAAATACATTTTCCTGGCCACGTATGAATCAATGTATGTACAGTACGTATGTGTTGCAAACTTAATTACTTCATATTGGTTGTAAGGTAACTGTACAGATGTCTTTATAAATCACATCATTATTATACAACACCCTCAGATCCCTGTGTTCATTATAGACTGTGCCATTAACTGTCTCCAGGATACACCGATGGGACGGAACAACTGTGTTTGTGTCAACCCTCCCCGACCAGACGGTTGATGGACCACTCAGCATCACTATGCCATTTGACAAGACTCGGATGGAAGACTTCATGAAAGACATTCACCCTCGGATACTGCGCTGGTGTGCAGGTTAGTGACTGTTCTAGTACTAGTTGTTTCCAGTACTTGGCAATGTTTTATATCAAAAATGTTTCACCTATGTGTAACCTGCCCTTCTAAGATATTTGTCAATTTTGTTTTTAAACATTCACGCCACTAGCATTTATACAATCTGTAGATCATTTGTTTCATTCATTAATTGTCCTTTGTGAGAATTAATACTTTCTGATAGCCAATATACATGGGTCAAGATTCTATCAGTATTTTCATAACCATTCAATATCTTAAAACTTCTGTTAAACCACATTTTTAAGACGTTTTTCTTAATTAGGATCTCTCAGTTGTGAAATAAATTTAGTTGCTCTCCTCTCAATTCTTTCTAGTTTATCTATGTCCTTACAATACTTGTAGTTTGTATACAGTATTCTAAATGAGGCTTAACTATTGCTTTATGCAGAAATATAAGTAGTTATTTTTCTTTATGTCTATATTGTTATATTCTAATCAACGCAACTGTCTGTTGTGAGAAGACAAAGGAAACACTATTTCCATGACTGTTAAACAGAGGAGGAGACGTGGATTGATGCTGGTCGAACTTGTGACACGGATGACAACAACCGACAGATCGATTGGGCAAAAGGTCTCGTCACTGTCAAAGTAAGTCTGACTGCTCAATGGTAATAACAATCGGTCATGACGATTTAGACAGAATAAATGAGAATAAAATAGCCGAATTTATTATGGCACAAAAGATGTAGAACTTCCAACATGCATAGGAGACTTGGAAATAACTAACACTGGTTTATAGCTAAATAAGTAACATTTGTCAGTTACAGTTAATTACGGAAAGAGATTCTGATATATATTTGTTTACCCGCTTGACTTGGCAACGGGGAAGTTTTTGTTGGTTGATACAAAACAGCTTTACTTTGATCAATATAATTTTTTTGAAATATGTCATTGGTTAAGTTCCAGCATAAGTTTTTCTGATGATTGCTGGTGTATCAAGTAAAGGTTATTATGTGGTCTTTGCAATACACTGTGTTTGTGTGACAGGTGTGTCACAGCTCAAGTGTTTGTGGTCTCACTGACAAGAAACACAGCAGAAGGAAGCGGGCGGCAACTGCACTAGTCAGTAGTGGTGCTGCTGCATACAGTGTTGCTAGCACTAACAACAGAATTGTCAACACACCACCACGCATTATATCTGAGCAAGAGATATCAATATTCGAAGATCAAAAGATTCAATACAAAATAAGAGCAGAAGACGCAGAGGGTGACTACCTGTCATTCCTGCTTAATGAGACAGTGCCAAGACCGATGGGCAATGTGAGCCTGGATCGTGATGGCATGTTGACTTATACTCCGTGTGCCGACTGCTACGGGGAAGACACATTCTACTTCACTGTGCGGGAACAAAGGGTCAACGATGATGAGCCAGCGTTGTCTGTTGAAGGGAAGTTAGTAGTCAAGATAACAAATTTACAAGATCCACCAAGCATTCAGAATCAGATGTTTAACAGGGGACGTGATGTCATTCCGCCATCATCTGTTGCCATTGTAACCATGGAGGAAAACTCTGGGAAGAGTTCTGCTTCTCCGGATATGGTTTACATCCTTGCTGCATATGACCCCGACTACAAGGATGATGTATCATTGAAGTTTGATCCACCTCGACATGGTAATCTGACACTGTATCGCCAAGTTAAGAAGGTCGCCCTCATTGAGCAAGACTGCTCACAACCCTGGGATATACAGCGCCCCCTGTGGGATAAACTTACCAAAGTCATATCTAGTTTGGCCACTACACCAAAGGTGTCACTGCCAAACCCATGTGGAACAGTCTTAATGACACGCCAGCTAGCCTGGGTTGTCACAATGTTCAAATACAGGCCATTTGAAGGGTACTTTGGTGAAGATGTCATTAAGGTAAGGCACATCTTGAATTTTGCCATGAATTCTAAAACATTTGGAGATATTTGTCAAAAGGCAACATTACATGTATAAATGTAACACACCACACACAGCATGGACACACACACACATGGACACACAAACAGGAACGCAGACACATACACAGATGCACAGACGCACACACGCACGCATGCACGCACGCACGCACACACACATACATATGCACGCACAAACGCACGCACGCACACACACACACACACGGATGCACACAACACACACACACACACACACACGGATGCACACACACACACACACACACACACACACACACACACACACACACACACACACGGATGCACACAACACACACACACACACGGATGCACACACACACACGGATGCACACACGCACGCACGCACGCACGCACGCACACACACGGATGCACACACACGGATGCACACACACACGGATGCACACACACACGGATGCACACAACACACACACATCAACACCCTTTAATGTGAGCATAATTCAGATTTCTCCAAGCACAAGTTACTTTTATGTGATGCTAAAGATCTGTGTCACAGGTGCAAGCTGAAGATGGTATAGGCCATGATTTGTTGACCATCAAAGTGTACGTTCTGAAGAACCCCTGTGTGAACCAGGGAGTCTGTGAGGGGCCAGAAACTGACCCCAATTGTACTTCAACCAACAGAAGCACAGGTGGGTAAAACATGTTGAAAAAAGTCTGGACAGATCTGAGCAGGGTTATCACTTATATTAAAATGTAAATCAACTAACAATAATTGAGTCAATTTAAGATTTGAATCATTCACATTAATGTTATGTAAATAAGGCCTACATAATCTAAAGAATATATAGGTTGTGATTGATTTTGCCGTCCATTGCAGGGTTCGACAGTTACAGATGTGGCTGTCCTCGAGGCTACAGCGGTGACTATTGCGAGACAGACATTGACGAGTGTCTGTCATCGCCTTGTTCAGCCAACTACTCATGTGTCAACCGTGTTGGTGGCTACGAGTGTTTCTGTCACCCAAAGTGGCCGTGTCACGTGACTGCCCCACTGCTGGCGTCGTGGCACATTGTGATGATCTCTGCTGGTGGCGGCCTCTTCCTGATCCTTCTGGCACTTGTGGCTGCCTACTTCTTCTGCAAGAAACCGTACGTTTACAAATAGTTCAACTGAAAGGTTTCAGGACTAAACAAGATAAATCTGTTTTTGGTTTTGAGAAAAACTTATGTGTTTCATCCTTAGAATGTAGATGGAAATTTGTACATGATATTGGAACATCGTAAGAATCCAATATCAATGCAGATGGTAGCAAGGGTTGACACTTTTATTGCAGATTTCAATTCTGAACTTTTGCCCATTCAGAAATGTCGCCCAGATTGACATTTATCATGTTTTGCCCCGAAACCCTTCAACTACATTCTTCATGTCTTCATAAATTTGTTTCAAGCAGTCACCAATAATGTCTACATATTACATTTGAAACAAGGCCATGCATGCAGTATACAATACTATATCTGATTCACACACATATATAGTACTTACTAAATCAGACCAGATGACTTGGCAGTTTTCAAGTATTGTGCTAGAGCCTGCGTCATGCAGTGGTGGGGAAAAGTGTAGCGATAAGAAAAGAAGCTGTAAATAAAAAATGACGTTATCTCGAAATGCAAAAATTTTATATACAATTTCTGGGTAAATGCTTCAAATAATGTTTACTTTGCCTAATGCAGTGCCACTAAGTCCAGAGGAGAGACGTCCAGTGGGTCCTTGTCAAGTCAGTCAGCTGTCCACCGCGGTCCATTCCGTGGCCGATGGTTGTATGGGCACCCAAGTCTAGAGCAGCAGCAGCAGCAGAGGCAGCAGCAGAGGCAGCAGAATGTCAACTCAGCATTCAGTGGAGATCACACATTGGACTACAGAATGCCTGATGTGTACGGCCGACAGAATGAATACCTGGACTCTCCGAGACCTAATCCGCTGCTGACACCTCTCTATCGCACGGTGGGATATCTGCATTCTTGAAAGTGAACATACGCTTATATTAAGTGATGTAAACGTATTTCCCTGTAAGTTATATAATTTGGAAAAGTAGCTGTATCGTTTTATTTTTCATATGATGTAGTGATATCATCAGACTTTTAGTAATATTAATATAAAAATTCCAATTACACACCAGTTACACATACCAATGAATTCCAATTCCACATTATTAATTCCATATCGAAATCACAGTATGTGAATTGAGCAACCATAGACATAATCAATGCAAAAAATGACATCTCCATTAGAACAACTTTATTTAATTTCTGCTTATTATGGTACATAATGTCAAACAAATGTAATATTTAACAACAGATATTTGTCAACTTTATTTTTAAACATTCACACTACTAGCATTGACACACACATTTGACAGTTTATTCCATTCATTTATCACCCTCTGTGAGAATGAATATGTTCTGATGCACAACCTACGCTGTTCCTTAACCATGCTGCTTTGTGTCCTCTGGTTCTACTGCCTTCTTAAAGTTTGAAGAACATATTCCTATCAATATCCTCATTACCATTCACTATTTTAAGCAATTCTATTTGGTCTCCTCTTAGTCTCTTGTTCTCTAGTGTTGTCAAACCACATTCTAATAAGCAGCTTTCATAACTAAGGTCTCAATTCTGGAATCATTTTAGTTACTCTTTGTTGCGTTCTTTCTAGCTTATCTATGTCCTTACGATGTGGCCTCCGTGCTTGTATACGGTGTTCCAAATGCAGCCTAACGTTCACTCTGTGCAGGGGTACAATTAGCTGTTTATCCTAATGTGTGATAGTTCTCCTATAATGTTATTACCTTTTGAAGCAGCAATCCCACATTGCTCTGAAACTGTCATGTCAGCACTAAATGTTTCTCGTAAGTCCTTTCCTTTTGTGGTTCTACCTAGTATAGCATCCCCCAAATATACGCATCCCCCAGATATACGTGACATATTATGTTTTATTGATTGTTTGTAGGTAATAATTTGAGTTAAAAAGAAATTACATTTTCACAAATTCCAATTACTTTTGAAAGCAAAACACCAATTCCGGATTTGAAATTGGTGTGGGTCATGCGTGGTTAGTAGGGGTCATATAAGTTTACTATATGTCACACATGTGACATATAGATCACGTGGGGTCATCTCATTGGTGGATAATATTGCCAATTGTATGCCTTTCCTGGTGACTAAGAACGGAACTAACGTGAGTAATTGTCAACATTCCGAGCGTGACTTATAATCGTTTACTTTAGCTAGAGCCTCAGAGGAAAAAACAAACACCGCGCATTATACTACATTGTTTACAACTAACCAAGCATGACCGACTGCGCGGACTGTGGACTCCGGTCGCTTAGCAACGGCCGGGGAACAGCTAGTACTGTTTACCCATTGAGTGGTGAACACCTAGTTGTAAGAACTGCGTGTCTTGCAATATCCGAGACATGTGGCATGTCCCGTAATATGACACCGCGCTGTCACATTCCTGAACGATGACACGAGTGGTTGACAGATTTAGGTACTCGGTAACTGCGCGTGATAAATAACAAGGCTTTATGTAGCCATATTAGCACGAGAGTCGGCAGACAACGTCTGCTACGACCCTTATATATCACATGCGATCCCTTATTTCGAATATATGGATATCATTGAGACGACCCTTTATGATATCACGTAATATATACGTCACATACATAACCTCCACTGACCCCTACTGACCGTAATGAGATTACCCTTGACCTTCACTGACTACTTCGCTGACCTATATGACCAGTCTCCATAACGACAACGACCCTTTTGTGGGAGCACAATAACTGCTGCCATACTTGGTGTTCGTGTCTGCTCGTTCTCAGAGTCCGCCATGTTGGTGTTTGCATTGCACTACAGACCACCATAGTGCGAGTATTTTGCCCCCAGGGTCAAGGCGGTTCCATCCATTCAAGTCTGACTCAGTCAGTGTCAACCGATGTAGTTTAGCCATCCTAGTCGTGGTGGGTCGGGCATGCGAATTGACCGATCCGACCCGTTTCAACCTACTAGAACCTATAAGTTTTGTTGAAGCATGACACGTGAGAGCATATTCATTTGTGGCACTCGGCATCACCGCCTTTCTAGGATGTCTTTATGGAGCCACGCCAATCCTTTGTTTAGACTAGAGTCAGTGAGTCCACGACAGGTCGAACATTTACCCCGTTGTAAAAACGTGGTAAAACAATATGGTGTTTTGAAATAGGTAGACCATGATAAACTACCGTGGCGTTTTGAAACAGGTGAACCATAGTGAAATATCAAGGCGTTTTGAAACAGGTAAACCATTGTATACCATACATTACCGTACACAACATATGAACACGCGTAGCATATCATGGTCTACCACGGTTTACCATGTAATTCAACAGCATAGCAGGGTACATATGCTTAAGGGATTAGTGTCTCATCCGAAAGTGTTTCAAAACAGTAGCAGGTGTATTGGAACCCCAGCCTTCTCTATTTCCCTTTATTTTGTGTATTTTCTAATAGTATACAACTATGATCCTGAATTTCTGACGTATAATTCCGCTTGTTTTACCTGATATGTGGCTGGACTCGGCGTCTGTGTAAGTGTTACGGAGCATTACCGGGAGGTGGCGCGTTTTGACGATCGTTACGTCACGATCAACATTGTTTTGCTCGTCTAGCTGTCGATATCAGACTGATAGCATTTATTGAGATTATAGTATTTGGGTATACGTCAACTGAATTCCAGCGGAAAAAGAATGCGGACTATATCATGCGTCAGTGAAGTAGGAGAAGATGGGGTAAAATGACCATCCTAGGGTTCCAGGTGATTTTTAGCACCCTTTGAAGACGATCCGTTTATGTGTAAACTAAAACCAACTTTATTAACAACAACAACACACCTTACGTAAACATTAATCCCAGTAACTAGTTCTGGACGAAATCGCATTGAATTTTTTTGCAAATGTGGGTAATTTTGTCCATTATGTTGTACAAAATGGCCACCCTCCCTATATGGGGTTGAATGATCACTCATTTCGAACATAATTTGGTCTCAACTGGTGCTAACAAATGTGAACGTAATTTAAAATTAGAACTGATACGATCTTTGCATTATAATATCAATGGCGTGGATACTCAATAGATTCGAAACGGCAGTATATGACCAAGTTTAACCTTCTGGATCTGCACACAAGTCTCAAACAAAACTGTATCCATCGTAATCGCCGCCAGCACAGTTATCATGAGCCCATTTTGAACAGACTGTGCACTGAACTCAATCTTTGTCCTGAGTGTTGCTGTACAATTCTCCACATAATGGACAGTGTGTGTGTCACATCTGCAGAAGCAAATTTATAATCAGCAAAGTAGATATATTCCCGTCTTTCGAAACCCGTTTGCTGCAATCTGTGCTGTCGCTGCCTTTTGGTATGAAGTACACTTAATGTGTCACGAGTGTATCGTTGCAGAGAACAACTCCCAGGGGCTTTACTACATGCGTCATTACTGCTATTAAACGTACATGTCAAACTTGTTAGAAAGTCACAAACTGGCAAGTCAAGTCACAAGTTAATGACCTGTGGCAACGCCGTGCGAACAATTACGTACAATTGTTCACGCGTCTTTTCTACGATTGTCCAAAGTTACGCAACACAAGTCCAAGGCGTCGCTAGATGTTACTGTAACTGCCAGTATTACGTCGCAAATTTGACAGCTGGATTAAAAGAAGCCATCAAGATATTGACCAGCTGCACCAAGTAATAGTAGAGTTATGAGCTCAAATTAAAGAAGAAGAATAGTAATTTAACAAGATTTGCCATCCAAGCCAAAGGCCCAGATGGCAAGTGGACAAGGAAGCCATTGGCTTATCGAGAGTCCAACAATGTTCACCTACTTATAACCCGCCCTCCTGAGATATGTGTCAACCTTGTTTTTAAACATATTCTCGCTGCTAGCAGTTACACAATCTGTAGACATTTTGTTCCATTCATCTATTGTCCTCTGTGCGAACGAGTGCTTCCTGATGTCCAATCTACATTGATCCTTTACTAATTTTACCTCATGTCCTCTAGTTCTGCTATCCTTCTTGAGTGAGAAAAACATATTTCTATCAATATTTTCATACCCATTCAATATCTTAAAAACTTCAATCTGATCTCCTCTTAACCTCCTTGTCTCTAGAGTTGTTAAACCACATTCTTTCAGGCGTTCTTCATAACTAAGGTCTCTAAGTTCTGGAATCATTTTAGTTGCTCTCCTTTGTATGCTTTCAAGCATATCTATATCCTTCTTACGATATGGTCTCCATGCTTGTATACAGTATTCTAAATGAGGTCTAACTATTGCTTTATAAAGAGGTATAATTAACTTTTTTCCCTTGTATGTTATGTTTCTTCTAATCAATCCAAGAATTTGATTACCCTTTGAAGCTGCAATACCACACTGCTCTGAAACTTTCATATCAGCGCTTATTGTAACTCCTAAGTCCTTTTCTTTTACAGTAGTACCCAGAACAGTATCTCCCATTTTATAGTTTACATTCAAGTTCCCATGTCCTGTATGTAGGTATTTACATTTCCCAAAATTGAACAGCATCTGCCATTTCTCAGACCATTTCACTAATCTGTCTAGATCGTTTTGTAAATGTTGTTTATCACCATCAGTGTTAACCTTTCTAAACAGTTTTGTGTCATCCGCAAATTTCAGTACGTTACTTGTTATACTGTCGTCCAAGTCATTGATATAAATTAAGAATAATATAGGTCCTAATACTGATCCTTGAGGTACCCCCCTCAAAACCGATTTCCAATTTGAAACTTCTCCATCTACTACAACTCGTTGTCTTCTGTCAGTCAGCCATTGTTCTATCCAGTCAGTTATGCTATCCCCTATACCATGGGCTTTTAATTTAAGTAGTAATCTTTGATGTGGCACTTTGTCAAAAGCTTTCTGAAAATCTAAGTAGATAATATCTACTGGCGATCCCACGTCTATCCACTTAGTGATTTCTTCCAAAAAACATAACATATTTGTTAAGCATGACCTCGCTTTAAATAATCCATGTTGAGATGAATTTAATAATTTATGCTTAACGAGGAAGTTCACCATATGGCCTTTAATTAACCTTTCTAATAATTTACAGATCACTGACGTTAAACTCACTGGTCTGTAATTCTCTGACGTATTTCTCGAACCCTTTTTAAATAATGGTATGATGTTTGCTTCTTTCCATTCAAACGGAACAACTCCCTCTTTTAATGACAAGTTGAATACTCTTGCAAGTGGTATACTAATTTGATCTACTGTTTCCATTAGTAATTTTGGAGGAATCCCATCCACTCCCGGTGATTTGTTATCCTTCATTGCTTTATTTTCTTAGCTACCAATTCTGGAGTTACAACTAACGGTCCTAAATAGTTAGATTTAGCCCCCTGAAATTTAGCATCAGCAACTGGTAATGAACTAATATCTTCTTTGGTAAACACTGAACTGAAGTAACCATTTAGGTCTTCCGCCATTAAAACCCCTGTGATATTATATTTCCAGCACTGTCTTCTAGAGGTCCAACCTTGTCTTGTACGTTTTGTTTACTCCTGACATACGCATAAAAACTCTTGCTGTCATTTTTTATGTTACATGCCAGTTTTTGCTCATAGCTTCTTTTAGATTGTCTGATTTCAGTTGCAGCTGCATTAAGTGCCTCTTTGTATTTTGCATAGTCTTCTTCCTTTCTGGTACGCCTATAAACCTTCCACATAGTTTGTTTTAGCATTATTTTTCTAATTGCCTCTTTTGACAAGTGTTTCTTTCTACACCGTTTTCCTTGTTTTTGGAAGGGAACAAATTTATCGATGATACTCTCAATTTCATATTTTAGAATATTCCAACATTCAATTGCGGTCTTATTCATCAGCATGTTATTCCAATCTAGCTTTGCTAAGTATTTTCTCATATCTTTGTAGTTACCTTTGTGGAAGTTTCTCTTGTACGTTTTCTTATTTTTACTTTCTGATTTTACATTGATGTCAAAATGTATTTGATTATGGTCACTATTACCCAATGGTTCAAATATTTTTACATTGTCCACTAATTCTTTTTGTGATGACAAAACTATATCTAATACATTTTCTCCCCTGGTTGGTTCTAGTATGTGCTGAGTAAGAAAGCTATCCTGGATTAAACATAGAAATTGTTGATCCTCAATCCCTGTGCTCTCTAGAGAATTCCATTGTATGTGTCCATGGTTAAAATCTCCCATTATACATTCCCCTTTACTAACTTCCTTTATAGCGTTTTTTATTTTTGTGTCGTCCTCGTCGTTTATGTTTGGACTTCGGTAAACTAATCCAACAGTTAATTTTGAATTTCCTGAAACTATTTTGCACCAAACAGCTTCATCGCAATCTGCTTCCCTTTCTAGTTTTATTTCATAAGCCTGAATAGATTCTTTAACATATAAAATAACTCCCCCGCCCCTTCTTCCTATTCGATCTTTCCTAAACATTACTTATCCTGTCAGTCCTAATTCAGCATCTGTTATATCTATGTTGGCCCATGATTCAGTTATACCAATTATGTGAGGGTCAATATCTTCTACCATAATGTTTAATTCGTTTTTCTTATTTACTATGCTCCTTGCATTTAAACATACGCATCTATAACCTTTTTCAGAGATGTTTTTCGGATGATTTGATATTGGTTTATCTGTGCTAGTGGCGTCTTGTTCTGCTTGAGACACCTCTAGGTAACCCCCCTGCACTTCTAGTTTAAAGAATGTTTACTTCCAAAAATATTTGTCATTGTACCCAAGTCGCTATCTACTGCTGCTGAAAGTTTGTCCACGAATACTGCCGCCCCCTTTCCACTTAAATGAAGCCCATCCTTCATGTACATATCAGCCCTCCCAACAAAACTTCCCCATAAATCCACAAATCCAACTTACTCTTCCCTACACAGCCTCTGGACTAACATGTTAATTGCCATCCCCTGACAGTTTCGATATTTGTGACCCCTCCTGCCCATTACAGGTAAAATCCCTGACAGTATTACCTGCTCAATCCACGTCTCTTAGTGTTCTGACCAACTGCCTATATTTCCTAACTATGGCAGTTGTACCCTCCTTCTCTACGTTATTTGTCCCTACGTGTACTAAAACAGATCCACCCTTACCCGAGCCTACGATGTTTTTTACCCTCTCAGTTATCGCCTCTATTTTGGCTCCAGGCAAGCAGACCACCACATCATCTCCCTTGTTTAAGACTCTGTCGGTCTTCCTAACTATCGAATCCCCCACAAACACCCTCGCTTTCTTCCTCACCCCCTCTATCACTGCTGCAGAATAACTCTTCCTTTCGATCCCATCCATCACATTCTGTCCTAACCCCTTCCCTCCTGTCTTGTGACCTCTCTGTCTCTGTATACTACATAGCAGGTCCATTTTTGGTAAAAACCTGATAACATATAATAATATATTGCACATAATATGTCAGGTAAAATGAAACGTGCATACTTTCTGACAAAAGTGTCAAATCTTAAATAAATAATGGTTACTACTGAGTATATATATGTAATAGCAGTTGTTTGCCATCAGTACTACATGTCCTTATTAATTGAATTCAACCATTTCAGCCTGGTCCCCGCTTCCCACAGCCAAAGAAGGCTCTCTTCCGACCGATCAGACGCTCGCGGGCAGCAGAGCCATTCCCTGACTACGACTGAAGACGACTGCCATAACTTGGCAACTGACATGAAGGCTGACTACAATATGATGTATTGGTAACACACATCTTCAACTCATAGTGCTAGCTGGTCATTGAACAGGTGTAGGAATATGCAGAATATGCCCAAAATATGTATTTGACTACTATTTTGTGGATCATGTTATATATGGACATTTATTGCTAACCCACTTGCAGTTTAGTTGCCTAAAGTCACACTTGTACCACTAATGCTGGGTGCACACTACAAAACTTTGGTTGTGAATCACACGTTTGTGCGACTCACTCACTATTAAATTTTCGCATGACTGGTCCATTTCAAATCAAATAAACACACGATTCGCAACAAAAGTTTAGCAATGTATGCCTAGCATAAGACGTCCAGCCTCCAGCTCCAAGTATCTCTACGCAGTGGCTCAGTGGTTAGAACACTGGACTCTCAATCGAGAGGAGGTAGTTTCAAATCCTCTTGCTGTCATCTCAAAGCTCGGCGAATTTCTTTTACCTCATGTCACCTCAGTTCACTCAGCTGTATAAATGAGTACCTGGCTGTAGACAGTGGTGGATATATGTGAACAAATATGTTTTGTGTATTAATTGTGGCATGGCTGAATGCTTCCTAAAGAAGTCGAGTTGGTGTTAGAATGAACAAGTCTGTTTCTGGCTGTCCTATTTCACAAAATGTTGCATTTGACAATTTTGTGCTTTTTTAGTTTATCAGATGCAATATTAAAATAGCTTCAAAATGACACATTCATTCTCAAAGTTAATTATGTTATTTTTTTGGTTCATCTGTATTTGAATGGCTTGAGATTAGCAAAATGATATACAGGCTGTACTGGTATATTATGTTTGTGTGTCTTCAGATTAGCAAACGATATGCACCTTATATTTAGCAGAATGATACACATTATATTTGTGTGGCTTCATATTAACAGAATGATGCACATTATATTTACTTGGCTTGATATTTGCAAAATGATACATATGTGTATGGATTGAGATTAGCAAAATGATACACACTATATTTGTGTGACTTGTGATTAGCAGGATGATACACATTTTATTGGTGTTTTTCCATAACTTAATTACCGGTTAAGCAATTGCATCTCAACTGTGAGAAATATAAAAAAAATTGTCAGTTTAAATTTTCTATAATATAATCTGATTGCCAAAATTATAATGATTTTAACTGTTACTAATAATCAATGTAGTTTTTAGATATTAAGGAATTTTTTTTTATAAATTGCAATGCTTTTCGTATTGGCTACGTCTTGAAGACACGTGGTTTGAACGTACGCCATATGTTCACTTTGTTACAAGTTCAACTGCTTAAGCCACTTACCTGTTGCTTTCTTATTCACTATGTCGATTTTAATAAAAACAATGGGTTATTAAAGGTGGAAAATTGTTGTAGTCATATCTTAGCAAGTTGTTGGTAGGTAGATTGAGGTAACTTGAATAAATGAACCGACGGAACAACCAGAAAGATCTACGATAATAGTCAGTAAGTACTGTCCACTGGAATATAAAGCAACATTATTTGTGCATGTTAATTGTGTGATACCGAAATGTTTTGACATGAGTATTGTGTGCATTAAGCCCTAAGGACAGGGGTATCAACAATTGTAGAAGGGTGCCAGAAAGGAATTGGGATTTCATACATGTTTGAGAGGTTTGTTTGGATAGAAAATGTATTTATGAGGAATAAAAACAAAGAGGTAGCAGTCCCTGGCGATGAGTTTCTAAGAACAGTTGTTGAAAACAATGTAAGTATAATAATCATCTAAAGTAGATATTCAGGGCATCTTACGGAATCTTAGCAAAAAAAATACCCCAGACGGCAAGTGGACAAGGAAGCTATTGGCTTATTGAAAGTCAAACAAATATTCATCTGTGTAACCCACTCTCTGTGGCGTATTTAGGAGGAGGCCATGGCCCCTCCTTTGGCTTATTGAAAGTCCAACAAATATTCATCTGTGTGTAACCCGCACACCGTGACATCTTTATGGGGACGCCATGGCCCATCATACATTTTATCCCATATTTTTCTTTTACGCCGCTACATGGCATGGGTGACTAGGTTTGGCCTCCCCTTTGAAAGATCCTAGATTCGCCACTGCCCGCCCTTATGAGAGCTGTCAATTTTGTTTCTAAGCGTATTCGCACTGCTAGGATTTATAAAATGAGTGGTTTTAAAATTAATTTCATATAGTTAATTTACTAACGCTATTTTGTTTCCTCGATAGTTCATCTACCGAGTAAACAGAAAGTTCGAGATAAGGTCGGACCACTGGAAAGCAACAGTGAAAACATAATTTCAGATGGGTTCCAAATGGCAGAGGTCCTGAATGAGTATTTCAGCTCAGTTTTTACCACAGAAGATATCAGCTCACTTCCAGTTCCGTTGACTAAATTTGAGGGCAATACATCAGAATATTTAGGGCAGTTATTTGTAACTCCTGAAATGATAGCAAAGAAAATTAAGATGATGAAAGATAATAAATCACCTGGAGTTGATGGGATACCACCAAAACTGCTAAAGGAAATTGTTGATCAAATTAGTACACCACTTGCAAGCTTATTTAACTTGTCACTAGAAGAAGGAATAGTTCCCTCAGAATGGAAAGAAGCAAACATTACGCCGCTGTTTAAGAAGGGATCGAGGAAGAAGCCAGAAAATTACAGACCAGTGAGTTTAACATCAGTTGTATGTAAATTACTTGAAACATTAATTAGAGACCACATGGTGGAATTTCTCATAAAACATAAATTAATAAATACATCTCAACATGGATTCCTAAAAGCAAGGTCATGTCTAACGAATCTCTTATGTTTTTTAGAAGAAATTACAAAGTGGGTAGATCACGGGTCACCAGTGGATGTTGTCTACTTAGATTTTCAGAAAGCTTTCGATAAAGTGCCACATCAAAGATTGTTACTTAAACTAAAAACTCATGGTATAGGCAATGATGTAATCAACTGGATAGAAAAGTGGCTTACACACAGAAGACAAAGAGTAATAGTAGATGGTAAGATTTCAAACTGGAAATCTGTTTTGAGTGGGGTACCACAGGGATCAGTGTTAGGCCCTATACTGTTTTTAATATATATAAATGATTTGGAGGATGACATATCTAGCATAGTACTCAAATTTGCAGATGACACAAAAGTATTCAGAAAGGTTACTAATGATACAGATAAACAAAGTTTACAGGATGATCTAGAAAAATTAGTTAAATGGTCAGAAAAATGGCAATTGTTATTCAATTTTGGGAAGTGTAAATGTATACACATAGGACATGGAAATATGGATGAGGAATATAAAATGGGGGATGCTGTACTAGGTAGAACCACACAAGAAAAGGATTTAGGAGTAATATTTAATGCTGACATGAAAGTTTCAGAGCAATGTGGGATTGCTGCTTCGAAAGGAAATCAAATTCTAGGCCTAATTAGGAGAACTATCACGTATAAGGAGAAACATCTAATTGTACCCCTGTACAAAGCAATAGTTAGACCACATTTGGAATATTGTATTCAAGCATGGAGGCCATATCGTAAAAAAGACATAGATAAGCTAGAAAGAATACAACGAAGAGCAACCAAGATGATTCCAGAATTAAGAGACCTTAGTTACGAAAGTCGCTTATTACAATGTGGTTTGACAACACTAGAGACCAGGAGACTAAGAGGAGACCAAATAGAAGTGTTTAAAATAGTGAACGGTTATAAGGATGTTGATAGGAATATGTTCTTCAAACTTAAAGAAGGCAGTAGAACCAGAGGACACAAAGCAGCATTAGTTAAGGAACAGTGTAGGTTGGACATGAGAAAGTACTCTTTCTCACAGAGGTTGATAAATGAATGGAACAAACTGCCAAATGATTGTGTTAATGCTAGTAGTGTGAATATGTTTAAAAATAGAATTGACAGATATCTGATAAGGGCGGGCTACACATAGATGAGAAAATTGTTGGACTCTCGATAAGCCAATGGCTTCCTTGTCCACTTGCCATCTGGAACTTGTTGTTCGAGATGGCAATCTTGTTAAATCTTGTTAAATCTACTTTCAGCTTTTTAGTTAATGTTATTATTTATCATGAAATTAACAATTCACCACTGGTTATGCTTAAAATGCATCTATGCACGCACGCACGCTCCCTCCCTCCCTCCCTCTCCCCCAGCCAAGACTGGCAGGCTTGCATTATAATCCTAAATTCACCATGTTGTTTTGGTATTAGCTGTTCCGTGAGTGACCGCCAGGCAGCTTTGCCGTCGCATTTATTGGAAACTTGAGTTACGAATTCGTAAGTCTTTCGAGAATACGGGCCCAGTCACGTGACCAAAACACTGCCAACGCCGCCTATCGATTGAACGCCAGATTTATCAAGACTGCCTTTAGACCTCAGCCGTTTTTTGAAAAGACCCTGGTTCCCCAGTTGTTTGACCAGATACGTAATATATCACTTGCTTGTCAGCTACGTGAAATACAAGCCAACATTAATAATGAATTCATTCACTCTTTACAGCGTATCTAATAACAAATATACTGCACGACAAATTACTACTATACACAACCAAGATTATATGACAGCGAAATCACTTATTTTTAATATGATGTTATCCGCTTGATGGGTTAGATGACCGTCGATTTGATACCCCTCCGTAAGACCCGGCGCCCAGGTTCGATTGCACCCGCTGCCCCGGGTCACTATATAAGCCACTGACGCGATGATAATCGATGGTATCAACCGTGTGCCGAGGGATGTGTTGGCCAGCACTTGGCGTGAACTTTGAGGTGTACTGAGGAACTCCAGACACGTCATGAGTTGTGCGATAACAATAACGCACTGACATCATTGCATACGCGTGGATTTTATACAATACAATGTTCCATGTGGAAAAAAAGCGACGAGCCGAAACCAGGTTAGTAAATTGGATTACCGTTACCATTGTGACTTATCACTACGATTACAATATAGTTCCACCCCAATAAGCACAGCTGTGCTTCAACGTCAGCATATATATAACCCACAGTAAATCGAAATGTATGAATACAATAAAGTGCGAGTAAGTGTTAATAGTTTGATATAATTACGAGTGTTTTCCTATCCGCCGATTTATTTTCGACGTGATCAGACGTACCGTCAATACGTGGCCGTACTCAAAACAATAACAATAACTCAATAAGTGCTACATGATATACTGCAGCCTTATAACATGGGCCATGGCGTATGTACTAGGCAAAATTATTCAAGAAAATAATTTGATATTATTTATTGACAGTCATAATAAGTCTCATACTCCAGTGTTCTAAATGCCTAGAGACCAAGCGGCAAGCGTAAGGCTAAGCCTAAGGGGGTAGATGCATGGTAGGCAAAAAAATTCGCCCCGCTCTTCGTCTCTGGGGCGAAAGTCCTGAGGGGCATTTGCTAACTCGCCGTTTTGGCAGTTCCGTAGCCATTTGGCTACGGAACTAATAACTTAAGTTTTAAAACCGATACGCACTAACCGTTTCACATGTGTATTCTGTGACATACAACCGACAATTGGGCGTCAAGAAACTGAAGAAATGTGCTCCAAATAATTACTTATGAGTACTTTTATCGGTGACATAGAAAACATTTCACAATTAGCCGCCATACTGTGCACGTGATGTTGCCTTTGGGTCACATGATCAAACGCGACTTCGTGTAGAATGAGGCCAGAATGGGCCAGCAGCACAGAAATAAATAAAACACCCGTTAGTAAGTTAATAGTTTATAGGGGCATTATTAATGATGTAACTCTATGGCCAGCAGACAGCAATTCTTAACGTGACCTTATATAGATCTTATATAAATCCCGCAAGCTAGTCTCGCTCACAACAACATCCGGTTATATACAAACATTGACAAGCACATGCGTTCTGACAAAAAGGTAATAATTTCACACTTTTACATGGTTATTGTCAGGTAACTTTAGTGATATACATATAAGAATGCATACAGACACGAAAGACGTGTTTATTGTTCTGTTTATGGCGTTTTTGTAAGGTTTCACGTTTCATGAAAATACTTACGTTTCGGCCGAGCGCGATCTTCGCCGTACAAATAGGAACAGCCAGATAGAAAAACATTGTACGGCGATTGACTTTGCCTAGATGCATGGGAGAAACACACCAAAAGACAGTATAGACTATAGCGCAACAGAAGCCTGTTGTTGCTGCTTACATTTCAAATTCTTTATGGAAATATTTAAATATACAAATACTTTCATTGTGATTAAGTGCAAATGCAGTTACACAAACTTTTTAAAAGTATTTAAATATTTAATAAAATGTATTTCACCCATGCAATGTCTAGCTGGAGAGGAAACTAACTAAGGCATCGTCATCTGGGTTGCAGTCACTTGCCCCCCCGGTCTTTTGCCCCTAGGTCACTTGCCCCTAGGTCACTTGCCCCTGCGGTCATTTGCCCCTTCCCTTAATGGAAATCTGGTCATTTGCCCCCCTTTTTTTGAAATTATGGTCATGCACTCGTACTCGTGTTCAATGTACTCAGATTTTACGAGTACATTACGAGTACATCTGAGTACTTTTTCAATATATTGTGAAAATTATTTAATTTCTTATTATCAAATCATTAACAACTACAACAATTTCAAAAACCACCTTTGGTGATGATGTACAGGTCCAGGGGTGTTTCTACCACCTGACTCAGGCCACCTGGAGGAAGATCCAATCTCTGGGACTGACTACACTCTATAGAGCTGAGGAGAAGATCAGACACTTTGTCGGCATGTTAGATGGACTAGCCTTCCTGCCAGTGAGTGATGTTCCTGGGGGGATGGAGTACCTCATGGACAACACTCCAGATGGACTTGAAAATCTTGTACGATACTTTGACTCTACCTATGTCACTGGGTCATTTCATCGAATCCAGGCACCACCCACTGATGATGGTACAGTGCCAGCGGTCAGGATGCGTCACATCGCACCATCCTACTCCCCCACCCTGTGGAACGTACATGATGCAACCATGGCTGGAGACTCGCATACTAACAATATGTGTGAAGCCTGGAACAGGGGTTTCAGCACTCTGGTTGGACATTCTCATCCAACCATATGGACCCTGATAGATGCACTACGTAAGGATTTTACGGCTGTTGAGGGCACTATGCGACTCAACCAGCTTGGACAACCCCCCGCAAACGTGTACGTCGCACTGCCAAGCAGTTCCAAGACAGACTGGTCAACATATGCACACAGTTCAGTGCTGGGGATAAGACCATCGCAGATACTCTCCAGAGTCTTGGACACTGTATTCGTTTGAAGTAATATCCTGATATTTGTTATGTTATTATGTGTGATTCAGAATTACATGACATAAAAAAACATCTCTGTGTTTGATTTATATGAATGAAAAAGGGGGCAAAAGACCTAAGGGGCAAAAGACCTAAGGAGCAAATGACTGGAGGGGCAAAAGACCTAGGGGCAAAAGACCGGGGGGGCAAATGACCTACACCCTCGTCATCTACCCAGTTGAACACTGTCAGATTACATGTCTGCTTTCTATAATGACACTTTACAATTTTTGTTTGAATTCTTGTGACTTGACAATAAGGCAAAATTATATAAAATTAATTTCCTTTATTGATCCGATTAAACCCCACATGTAATAACCGGAAGTTTATAAAGAGATGTATTAATTACATTTTATTCTGAGTCGACTGATAACACTGTAATGAATATCGTGGGGGGAGGGGGCAACTATCGGCAACCCACAATAGTATTAGTACAAGCTATACATATGAAGGAAGTCTATCAGGCATGGGGGTCAATTCTGTTTTGTCAATTCCAAAAAATCATTTCTAATTCCGCCTTGCAAAAAATCAATTCCAACTGTTAAAATCCTAGGCTAAAGAAAAATTCAAATTCAATTCGTTTTAACACAATTTTATTTGTCACGTGTGCACAATCATATTTAATTAGATATGATTACAAAATTATTGTTCGTTAAATACACACACACACATATATATATATATATCAGGTCCAGGTCATTTGCCCCCCTCCCGGACATTTGCCCCTTTGTCACTTGCCCCCCAGACATTAGCCCCTTGCCTTATTCAAAATCTGGACATTTGCCCCCTGTCAGTAGTCTCTGGATTATTTGTAAGTTTTTTAAGAAATGTTTTTTTAACTTATTTTTTTATTTCTGAACATGAATTCAAGATATATATTACCCTAATTGCAATTAATGTTCTTTGTGCCAGATCAGCCAAGTAAATTACTTTATATAGTTGGAGGTGATCCTGTAATCAAAGGATTATCTTTATTGCAATTGTGGAAGAAGCCAGTGACATTAGGACCTGGACCTGTTAGGACAATTGAGGATATTTGAAAGAAGCCATCTCAACAAGGTTTCTTTTGAATTGCATTTACCATGGAGAGTTGGAGTGACTCCATTTTCCTATAAAACTGGATGCACAAGCCAGAGTTGTCAGAATTCACTTATAACTTCACCATGGATATTACTACTAGCATCTGAGGAGGTCAGAAGCTATGTTTTGAGTGTCATTCCTACACCAAGAAGGGGGACCAACAAGATTACTCTTCAATGGGAGTGAAGCCAGCGTTGATCCTGATCATGCAAGGGTGCTGTGGTCACTGATCTGATCTCCAGATCCAGAATGCGATCAACAAGACTGCCTGCAACCATGATGGTGACACGGCACAGATAGAAGCTGCCAAGGTCGGTGAGGACCTGAAAACTAAGGCAGCTAATACCAGGGGCACTCCAAACCAGCTGATATCTGACTCATTACTGTCCACCACTGTTTGTGGAAGCATCACCCCAAGAACCCATCTTCCACCACTGATCTGACTATCAATGATACCTGGAAGACAACTGGTAACAAGATCATCTCATACACACTCCAGGGGATAGGCCATTGCATTAGGCTAAAGTGACTTCGACTTGTCATTGAATGTTATGTTATTGTAGCAATAATGATAAAACTGCAAACTGATTTTCACTTGTCGACTATCATAGAAAAAAAGGGCAGATGTCCGGGGGAGCAAATATGCTAGGAGTCAGATTTATATCGCTATCAGTGGTGGTATCATAATTTTACTGGAAAGTTTGAGTCTTCAACATCCTAATCTCCAACATGTATTCTCCATGGGGACATTTTTAATTACTACAAAGGGCAAACCCTACAGCCACATGTAACAGCATTGTACAGATTACCAGTGACATGTTTATTATGGGAAACTTGTGGGCTGAACATTAGGCTTGGATAAACAAGGGCTGCATTCAAGTGGGGTAGGCTTCCTAAAAGCAAGGTCATGTCTAACCAATTTCTTATGTTTTTTAGAAGAAATTACAAAGTGGGTAGATGACGGGTCACCAGTTGTCTACTTAGATTTTCAGAAAGCTTTCGATAAAGTGCCACATCAAAGATTGTTACTTAAACTAAAAGCCCATGGTATAGGCAATTATGTAATCAACTGGATAGAAAAGTGGCTTACACACAGAAGACAGAGAGTAATAGAGGATGGTGAGATTTCAAACTGGAAATCTGTTTTGAGTGGGGTACCACAGGGATCATTATTAGGCCCTATACTGTTTTAATATATATATATATATATAAATGATTTGGAGGATGACATATCTAGCAAAGTACTCAAATTTGCAGATGACACAAAATTATTCAGAAAGGTTACTAATGATACAGATAAACAAAGTTTACAGGATGATCTAGAAAAATTGTTTAAATGGTCAGAAAAATGGCAAATATTATTCAATTTTGGGAAGTGTAAATGTATACACATAGGACATGGAAATATGGACGAGGAATATAAAATGGGGGATGCTGTACTAGGTAGAACCACACAAGAAAAGGATTTAGGAGTAACATTTAATGCTGACATGAAAGTTTCAGAGCAATGTGGGATTGCTGCTTCGAAAGGAAATTAATTTCTAGGGCTAATTAGGAGAACTATCACATATAAGGAGAAACATCTAACTGTACTCCTGTACAAAGCAATAGTTAGACCACATTTGGAATATTGTATTCAAGCATGAAGGCCATATCGTAAAAAAAGACATAGATAAGCTAGAAAGAATACAACAAAGAGCAACTAAAATGATTCCAGAATTAAGAGACCTTAGTTACGAAAGTCGCTTATTACAATGTGGTTTGACAACACTAGGAGACTAAGAGGAGACCAAATAGAAGTGTTTAAGATAGTGAACGGTTATGAGGATGTTGATAGGAATATGTTCTTCAAACTTAAAGAAGGCAGTAGAACCAGAGGACACAAAGCAGCATTAGTTAAGGAGCAGTGTAGGTTGGACATGAGAAACTACTCTTTCTCACAGAGGGTGATAAATGAATGGAACAAACTGCCAAATGATTGTGTTAATGCTAGTAGTGTGAATATGTTTAAAAATAGAATTGACAGATATCTGATAAGGGCGTATCTCTTTTTGATGCAAATGCTTGATTATATTGTTCTTGGTCACAATGTTTCAATACCAGAGTAGACAGTGTCTATGCTGTAATGTTGACAACTTCCTGGCTGTTACCAGATTCAGGGTGACATGCTAGTAGCAGACAAATATGATTTTAAAAGTAATATAAATAAACATAAGGGTAAATATTAACAGTATCAAGTCAATAATTCCAACAAAATCAATTCCAATTCCCAAAAAATATATTTAAAAAAAAAAATTCCAATAAAAAAAAGTAAGTCAATTCCAATTCCAGAACTGGAATTGAGGGTCAGTTCCAATTCCGGAATGGAATTTACCACATGCCTGAAGTATATTCATGACAATATCTTGTCTCTGTGTACTACAGCAACAGTCATGAACAGCATAATTGAATTGAAACAAGCTTATGTCTGTGGGGCTTTTGTCCATGCACCATACTATCTAGCAGATGCTTTCAGTATAATACCTAATAATTATATATATACATATACACACACACACATATATATATATATATATATATATATATATATATATATATATATATATATATATATATATATATATATACGTGTGGGCAGGTATGTGTGTGTGCGTGCAGCATTTATAAGATAAAGATGTCACAAACATAGGTCTGCATTTGGTCCAATAACAATATTCATGCATTATGTTATCTAAATCGAGTGTCAGATATAAAATAAGGAACCCCATAGATAGTGAACCTATGGGTCCAGATTTTGTTATGGAATTTGGACCCCTTATAGAATTTTGACCTCCCTGGCCCATTGAAAACAATGCAATGTTGATTAGATAATATAATGCACATTTGAGCTAAGATGCTACAATTTTGGTTACATGCGTTTGGTTATGTTACCAGTGGCATTCATCAAACTGACCAAACAGATTCATTAAAAAGATTAAGAGATCAGTGAAAGAGCCATTGGTTGAATTAACATGGCTCCATAGGGAAAATGCTTTTCCCTGTGGTTGATTACTTTATACATTCTATATGACACTGGCACTCTTATATTCTAAAAATAATATATACAAGAGAAAGTTTCTCACATTGTGATTCACTTTTATTATGCAAAAGATGAATTTTGTAAAATTTTCAAGTAACCGTATGTGTAATCTTTTCAGATGAAGGATTCACCATTGGTTCGTACAAGTACAGGTACTAGTTTTGAAGCATCCAGCGCTACGGGTGATGCCGTCAATCTTTACATTACGGATGTCACCTTTAGTGCCATCACTGCTACTACTGCTGTGGCACCACATACAACTGATGCTGAAATGCAAATTGATCCGGTAATGATATTTCAAGTGCGACACTTCGCGAATACTGCTGTAGTCACGGATTACATTATTGCACCAATGAACTACTCCTATGTGAAGCTTCCATCAGATTCAGTGAGAACAAAGACATTGGTGCAGATGATGCACACTATGTGATAACAGCGACATAACCGAGGGTGACTCAAGCAGCTCCGACACCTATGAGAAAGAGAAGAAGTTTGTCATTCGTGAGAAAAACTTATGTCACTTTTCTGCACCTGCCACACACCAAACAGCCATAAACTGTGACACAGGTTGTACTCATGTCTGATCTATCAGCCAAGGTCTTTCGGATACTGGGGTGTCTGTCAGAGGAAAGGGTGCTGATTTCTACCCCTGGATAAGTGAAAGGTGAACTGAATATGTTACGTGTATGTGTACTATCAGTCAGAATAAGTAGTGTATTGGTGTATATTTAGTGCCAGTAGTTTATTGGAACAGATGGTTGGTGTGCAAGTACTATCAGTCAGAACAAGTAGTGTATTGATACATATGATTGGTGTACATTTACTGTCAGTACAAGTAGTGTAGTTGGTAGAGAATGAAATGATTGGTTTACATTTGCTGTCGGTAGGAACAAGTAGTAGATTCAGTCAGAACAAGTAGCATATTGGATACACATGATTGGTGTACATTTACTGTCAGAAGACGTAGTGAAATGGTGCAGATTCCAGAATGAGATCATTGGTGTACATTTACTGTTGGTAGGAACAAGTAGTGTATTGGTATGCATGATTGGTGTACGTTTACTGTCAGTCAGAACAAGAAATATTGTTACACATGATTGGTGTGTCCAATCAAAACAAGTAGTCTATTGCCATTGGTACAGATGATGATGGTGAAACAGTTAAATGCCTTGGCTTTATAAAGATTAATTATTTCCTAAGCTAAACTACCAGTATATTTGATATGTTGTGGCATAATAATGATGTGTGTAACTGTGATATCCATGTTCCAGGTTGTATTTCCCTGTGGTAGAAGTCACTGTTTTTAGTCAAACAGTTAAATGCCTTGGCTTTATAAAGATTAATTATTTCCTAAGCTAAACTACCAGTATATTTGATATGTTGTGGCATAATAATGATGTGTGTAACTGTGATATCCATGTTCCAGGTTGTATTTCCCTGTGGTAGAAGTCACTGTTTTTAGTCAATGGTTTCAGTCGTTCTAGTTAGCCTTATTTCTTTGGTAATTGTTTATCTATGTGAATAAACTGTTGGTATATTTTATGTTGGTCTCAATATAAATGAAATTGTGTGTAGTGACATGCAAGATGCTGCAGGTAACATTTTTGTTGACAGAAGTGGGATATGGATAAGGAGGCATTCACATCATTCAGTTATTAATATTTTAGTGGGAATTTTTTTAGTTTTCCAGGTTGTTTTTCGACCTGCTGCATACTGTGGGTGCCTCACAATTTGTCTATATCAGACTATCAGTACACTCACCTGTGTCAGGTCAATCTCCATAGCTAAACTTTCCATCAATTAATTCGGTTCAGAATAGACATCACAGATCCTTCCCACATTGCAGGATGGGATTACTTGTCTTGCCTTTCCTGAGCCTGAAATATAATTTGTCAGGGTTAGTTGATAGCACTAATTCCATAATTACCATAATAGTTGCAAAACTGTGAACATTACATACTGTCAGTAGTTAATTATTGTTATTTAAATGATTACATTGCATCAAACAACAAGGTGTTGTGGTGTGCTACAGAGAGGGGTGATTACAAGTACGAATATTAATGTAATCATGATTACAGTAATTATTGCAATCACAATTACTAATGTAGTCATGATTACAATCATTATTACAATCACAATTACGGTAACATTTAAGAATATATATATATTCACATAATGAATTAAATAAACCCTCATGTTATTATTGTCATCAATGTTATTCAACACAAAATCAAACACAATATTAAAATACAGTCACGGTACACTTCATTAGATTAGATACAAAATAAAGAGAAGAGCCTGCTTGCATTGCCATTGTGGTTCGGACCTCGCCCTCGGGCTAGGTAAAAGAAATATGCAGAAAAAAATATGATTATTAAAATGGCAATGATTCGATAACAATTGAATTACTGACCTGCTAGCTATAGGCCGAATCAATGAGTCGGCACGCAAATAATGCAATGACAGCAGGCCAATGTCTAGCACCGCTCTGTTTGTGCATATCAGTACAAAATCATCGTCTTCGCCTTCGTACGGTGATGGAAGCACCAACGCGGTCGGGCACACGGTGCTGCATAGTAATAGCCTAGCCCTAGGAATGGTAGCTTCCTCGGCGCAGCATGATGACTCAACGTAAACGTGCGCAGACATCGGGACGTAATTTCCACAGGTTCACCACATCACATTACCTAGTCAGGAATCGTTGACAGTCAAAGCGCTGTTGTAATTTTTCCTGAATCCAACGTCAACAAAGGCAAAGCCGACCTGGAGTCTGGAGCGTGACTCGCACACTCGGTGACACTTTACGACTATTAACCGTTGTTTCCGTGTGGCCTGTCGAACTAGACTCTTCGTCTGTGGTTTCCATTTCTCCAAAGATAGACAACTATTACGGAAGTTCAGTAAACCACTAATCGCTAGTAGCAGATCTGGTAAAACTGTCACAAGCGATGCATCCATCTTGTCAACAAGTAAAAAATAGTTCCGGTATTCCGTTATCGCATATTCTCGTTGGTTAGCGTCTCGTGTGTTCGAGAAGTGTGGCGTTTTCCACGATTTTTTGCGTGTTTTGTTGTAATTTCTTTAACTTTTTTATTTGGAACGAACAAAAACGCTATTTTGTTCACGTGTGTAAACACTTGTATATATAACAGAGACCCATATCTTTTTTTTCGCTCCAGAATGCCTATTTACGAAATAAATCGCAAAAAATCGAAAATTTACATTGATTAGATATACGCGACTCAAACCACTCGTTTCGACAACAAGATGGCGATACGCAGTGATGTATTTTGTCGATTTTTGTCTCGAACAAAATCAGTTTTTCAGTTTATCTCACAAATTAGCAGGTATCTGTCACCATTAATGCATAGTTAGATAATATATATTTAAATATACGGCATAACACAAAATTGCTTCAGTTCCCCTTTAATGGTATTCGTTTTGCCAGTGTAGACGAAATCAAAACTCGATGTGCCTTACGTGTAGCGACTATAAATTCATGATGGTCGGACTAAGATACCAACTTGCAAACATTGTTTCAGTCTGAACCTTGGGACGACGTCCTAGTATACGTAATAGTGTAAACGTAGCCCGGCGTCCGTTGTGTTTTAACAGGCTTGGTGCAACAACGCACCACTAGTTTCGTGTTATTTTGTCAAGTGATGGACTTCTGTAACTGTATTCACGCAATATGAACTGTGTACAACAAGATATACACACAACCATGCATGGAGACTATTGCGTGTAATTTTGTGTGGGTTCTAATATTCTTATCAATGTGTGCAAACCGGTTGCCATATCAACAACGAAACAGTGTTGTGAATATTCCCAATTCATTTAATGCATAATTAGTATTCCATCAATATAAGTACATTATATCCGGTTACTATTTGACTACACCAATTCGTCCGCTTATTTTTCATTGTAGCTGCTGTAAACAACATAGCTAATACTTACTGACACTAGGCCAAAAATCTGGCAATATTTTACTTGGATATGTTTAGCATTTATTTGCACAAAACAACCAATTGTGCGTACCAATGATCACGTTCATTAGCAATGATCACGTTCATTAGCAATGTTTCACTATCGATACTCCGTATAACACAGCTACATAAGCCACCAGTTCGAGGATAAATAGTGTGGGTATAGTTCAGGGTTGAATCCTTTGTCGTGTCGTTGTCTTCGTCTTGCCGTCCGTGTGACCTGCTCATTTGGTGTGGTACAGCGTATTTACCTCCAGCGTGGTCAGTCCGCGGTCATAGAAACACAGCTGCAACAAGGAAGAGCACGGCGTTGTCAGCAAGGAAGAGCACAGCGTTGTCAGCAAGGAAGAGCACAGCGTTGTCAGCAAGGAAGAGCACAGCGTTGTCAGCAAGGAAGAGCACAGCGTTGTCAGCAAGGAAGAGCACAGCGTTGTCAGCAAGGAAGAGCACAGCGTTGTCAGCAAGGAAGAGCACGGCGTTGTCAGCAAGGAAGAGCACGGCGTTGTCAGCAAGGAAGAGCACGGCGTTGTCAGCAAGGAAGAGCACGGCGTTGTCAGCAAGGAAGAGCACAGCGTTGTCAGCAAGGAAGAGCACAGCGTTGTCAGCAAGGAAGAGCACAGCGTTGTCAGCAAGACAAACACAGTTAAATTACCTGCAGTCATTAGAGTCGCTAGAGCCAGAGCAATTGGATTCGATTTTGGGCCTGATTAACCTAAGCGAATTTCCGAGAATAAACTTACTCAGAATGATGTGTATAATTGAATGTACATCAAATAATTTAGCTTATTTTCATCCATAATTGATTGAATACAGGATGTACGAAATTTTGTAAATTGGCATTCTCGAACGCCTTAACTATTCATTTGCTAGACGACAATCACTTTAGTTACAATCAATTTAGTTACATAAATCTCGCGAGTGTTGCTCGGCGTTTTACCTGTATAATGTATGGTGTTTTGCATAAAAATGCCTCGGGTTTTTCATGGAAAACCAGTTTTTTCACACTAAAATGTATCATTGTTCGTTTATCTGATGTTGGTAACCAGCGGATGTGATTCTATTAAGCGACGTATTTTAATACAACGAGAATGATGGAATTATACTGTTCCAGCCATTTTTATTCTACTAAACGGCTGATTCTACTATTTGTGATTATATTAAGCGAAATCCAATGTATACTGTAAATACCGAATATTAATATGCCGTATAATAATACCAAATCTGAGCAAGTAATTAACCACATGCATATAGTTGGATTAAGGGACATCTGACATTAGGCACTGGATAATTCCACTTGCATCTCTCACCTTATCCATGTATCCCTTGAAGTACCCCCCTCCGGGAGAATTAGTGTGCCCAATCACCAGAGGGCAGTGTTTCTCAATGATGAGTCCTACAAGAAACAGGTTGGCAACATAACCGAACATATCAAAGGCTTATGCTAAACGCACATTGCTCCACTTGTGTTGCGTGACGCGCGATTGTACGACTATAAACGATTTCCTTTAAGCCGTTGTGCAACTCGGTCAGTGTACATTGTAAGTACAAAAGTTGTGTCAACCTGTGGGTGCACCGCCGCTATCGTAGCCTTAAATGCTAGAACTGAAAGCGTGCGCGCCACCTATCGACGAAAATATGATTTGGTTGGCCCGTTGTCGATTGTGATGAGTTGCGGACCAACGTACATTGTCCGGATCTGCCCGAATTGCAGCGATTAAGTCTTCGCATCAGTTCAACAACTGTTGTGCCGGCCAAATTAACACGCCACACGAATTTTGTTGAGTTGCGGACCAGCGTACATTACATTACGTTTGATCAGTTTTACGATGAATAATCACGTAACTTGCAACAATCGCTTAGCAATACAGGTCTAGCATAATCATTACTGACAGCGCGTTCGACTCATGAATCACGTTCCCGCAGGAAATCCAGTAACGCACTGACATGCGAATCCCACAATTAAACCACGACAAGACTTTGTACAACTGAATTCTTTGAACGAATGTATTCAGAGTTTGGAAATGTCATGTTTAGTCCACGTTATCTTTGTCGTCCACCGCACTATGTTTACCTCTTAATGTTTGTTTCCCCAAATAATTATGAAAACTAATTATATGACATTGAATTCAATCGCGAATCAACAGGCTGATTTAAGAACATTAACTATTCAGAGACGTACCATCAGTTGCACCCAAGACTGTCTCCACTGTGTCCACGTACACCGCCAGTCGCGTGCCGTTGTACGATAACACCACGTGATGCCACTCGTTCACCGGCGCCTGTAATCATTGTCTTAGCAATTATAATGACGGTTGTAGCTGTACTTGTAGGGAGCCGTCCATTGAACTCATACATACAGTTTCACTTTTGTTATGATTTTCCATGTAGTACGATTACCCCTTTATCTCAACCCGTGTCTATTTTATCCCATCTGTCTACGTTAGATTTGTTTTGCCTCTACTTCATTTGTGTTTACCTCTTTGCCTGTTTTTCAGGCAGCTTACCCGCCGTATTCCTTTCACCGACCGGCCGACCGAAGGACGGAACTAACGAACGAAAGAAGGAAGGAACGAACGAACAAACGAACGAACGAACGCATGCCTAACTTCCACACTCACAAATATAGACGTACAACTATTAGCGACATTAGTTAAAAGGCAATGTCTCAACGCACATCCAACGTCTTATAAATGTAGAATCGCTCGGCCGTCTCCAGAGAGGCTTTCAACGAAACACACTTTACCGGAATGTCGTTGTAGTTGATCGGTGTGGAGTCCGATGTCGCAAATATTACACCGAGGCTGTCCTTGCTGGACGTGATGAGGATGGACGGCTCCACGTCGCAGTCTCCGTTGTTGACGAGGCCCTGGACTGCTGTCGATGGGTCCAGTCTCTTGTACCAGAACGAGATGCTAAACTCAGCAAACGCACTGAAAACACCGTCGTCAATTTGTAATAATTATAATACAATGTAAATTAAATGCGAAAATTAACGACCCGTTTAAATAAAACAAATAAATGTAAATTCATATGTAGCGTAGCATCCAGTCTTTAGGACTGCTCCAAGCGCTATACACTTCACAACTGGCATACATGTTCATTTCAACACTCTACTCTACTTCTGTAGAGTGCATTCAGTTAAGCTGCTAAGCTGCAATTAATGCTCGAAGTCGACTCATTCATGTATATCTACCCCTGTATATTGCTAGATATTCATGTATGAGTGAACTTAGGCAACGTGGATTAACGAAACTGTTCAAGCTTCGAAACGGCAGCAAGATAATTTGAACATCAGTTCAATGGAGTTCAAGAGTGTCCGCATTGATAACACTGATAACTGAATGATGTGCTGTTTTATGGGCGTAAGATATATGTTGTGCATGAGTAGAATCAGCTTTGACATAAGCTTGCATATCGAATTAATACACAACACACCGGTATGCTTTATAGCAAATACAAATTCAATTAGGACATATCTCTCTATTATTGTATGTTCAGTTCACCAACCATTAAATGGCAACTACCAGTCATTTGGTTGAAATACTCAAAATACATCTCTACCTGTAGCTGTTCGCGAAACGGGATATCCAGAGATTCGACGAGACTCCGTCGAAGTCGGCCGAATGATCGAATTTAGTGTCAGGTTTGATAGTGACGTCCTTTGCTCCAATGTAGATGCCATACGTCGCCTGCATCCCATTCCAGCCTGACTCAAAGTCGACGCAAGTGATCTCCTTCAGGCTGCCCGGAACGCTCGCTGTAAACACAGATTCAAAGCAGTGTAATGGTTCCACTGTCCCTTATATCTGCCCCTTGGAGATACTATATATACTAGAGATACTATGCTGGACAGAATAAGAAACTTGACATGAAGTAATGTTCTAACGTAAAACTGGCAGTATAATTCATGGGTTTGCTGAGCTATTCCCTCTTATTGGCGAGGTACTGGTTGCCCATACCGCGGTATAAATTTTCTCTCAATTGCTTCTGCGCATGCGTATGTAGCCACATGTGCAAAAGAGGTGTTGCATATGCAGACAATGCGTTTGCCTAGTTTTCACTCGGAACTTGACATTGTTGTCAAGCCTAGCGTCGCAGTAATCAGAAAAAAACACTAAATATCTATCTTGAAAGCCACTGCATGTGTGTCATGCTGAACCTTTCAAGTGGCGATCCAGGGCGTGTCTTGGGCCGTCTGGACAGCCGGTAGCATAGGTTGCGCGTGTCTTTGTGTGCAGTATACAGGCATTTCACAGTCTTAGGACACATGTGAAGCAAAATGGGTCAGTGGCTGATCTCCCAACGTCAGGGGCTCCTCGTAGGGAGTCATTTGCAGGGGATCGATAAATCCTGCTACGACATCAGAGCGATCAGTTTGCAACTGCATCTCTACCAATAAGCAAGTCTTTAGATTAAGGGTGACTGCGCAAACCTCCTAAGTTGTCTGCACGTTGCAGGAATTCGCATCAGGAACTTTGTGTTGGCCGTACTCAAACCCCGGTGCAACTTCGTCAGGTATGAGACACGTGCCCACCTTGACATTTTGACCCAATGACATCACCTCAAGATCACGTCTTTTTGTCCAAAGAGGGAGGGATGGAGAGGGAGGGGAGGGGGAAAGAGGAGAGTGAAAAGGAGAGGGGAAAAGAAGGAGAGCCGAAGAGAAGGGTAGAAGGAAAGAAGGATAGAATTAGAGCAGGAGAGCAGTAGATAGGCATAGAGAGCGAGAGATAGAGATAGAGAGAGAGAGATAGAGACAGAGAGAGAGAGAGATAGAGCGATAGAGAGAGAGAGAGAGAGAGAGAGAGAGAGAGAGATAGAGAGAGATAGAGAGAGAGATAGAGACAGAGAGAGAGAGATAGAGAGATAGAGCGATAGAGAGAGAGAGATAGAGCGAGAGAGAGAGATAGAGAGAGAGATAGAGCGAGAGAGAGAGAGATATATATAGAGAGATAGAGAGAGAGATAGAGCGAGAGAGAGAGAGAGAGAGATATATATATATATAGAGAGAGAGATAGAGAGATAGAGAGAGATAGAGAGATAGAGAGAGAGAGAGATAGAGGGAGATAGAGCGAGAGAGAGAGATAGAGCGAGAGAGATAGAGCGAGAGAGAGATAGAGCGAGAGAGAGATAGAGCGAGAGAGAGAGATATACAGATAGAGAAATAGAGCGAGAGAGAGAGAGAGAGATAGAGCGAGAGAGAGATAGAGAGATAGAGCGAGAGAGAGATAGAGAGAGATAGAGCGAGAGAGAGAGATAGATAGATAGAGATAGAGAGATAGAGCGAGAGAGAGAGAGAGAGATAGAGCGAGAGAGAGATAGAGAGATAGAGATAGAGAGATAGAGCGAGAGAGAGGGAGAGAGAGAGAGAGAGAGAGAGAGAGCGAGAGAGCGAGAGAGCGAGAGAGAGAGATAGCCATGGGGGGGAGTGACTGATGTTGAGGAAACTGGCTATTCAAGGTACAGTACTTGTAGTTGTTGTTGTGGCGTTGTCAGCTATTCCGGTGACGTTGCTTTCCCCGCCGCCGCCGGAAGCTGTGTTGTTGGTGCCGTTGACGACGTCGAACAAACAACCGTCAATGATGATTCCGCAGGTGAGACTCGATGAACTCCACAACAGACACTCCGGACACGACTGGCGGATCGCCTTCCAGCCAGTCTCGAGTCTCATGCACACGTAATAGCGGGAGCAGTTGCAGCGGTCCTCGAAGTAGCCCGGGTGGTTCCCCACAGCCATCAGACGGGTGCAGGCAGCTGTAAAGAATCGATTGTACAGTTTGTCCGATATAGAACAGGCTTACCAATGATACAACGTGAAATGCATTTGTGACCACTTATTAACGGTGTAATAAGTGACCACAGCACACGCGTAAGCACGCACGTACACACGAAATAACGAACGAATACACTCACACACGCACACATTAACAATTATGTAAGAAACATTGAATACGTTGGTATTAAAAAAATTGGCATACTTTTCGCCAAAATGTACAATATATTTGTAAATATATCGCTAGAAGTAGGAGGCACGAAGATGACCGAGTTATACTTATTGTATACGTTCAAAAATCGACTCACCATCGGCATTAAAATCAGTGTCGCATGTGCACTGCAGGGCTTCGCGAGAGGAGCCGATGCAGTACCTGCCGCCGTTCATCGGGGGAGGGTCGTTACACTTTCGCCGACGGATCTGCTCTCCTCGGCCGCACGGTTCGGAACAGTCGCTCCACATCGTCCAAGCTCCCCATTCGCCAGCCACCACAACTGGAATATAATAACAAAATGTATCGAGATCACTGATTATAGAGAGTAATGTGCCACTAGTTAGTTTCTGGTGTGGTATTTGTGTAGATACAACACATCGACCTTCGTAATATCGACTCGGTTACATTTAGGAGCCGTGTTGTTGAGTTCGGTGTCAGTTTCTCGTTTAATTTGACCCGCAGCTAAATAATATTTAGCTGAACGAACATGTAGCATGCAACAGCACTTTTTGGGCAGTTATATGAATCTCCATTGCGAATTTAGACATTAGAACAGGAAAGTGATATTCATGTTTGACTGCTTTCTTACCTTCGCTTCTGTTTGCTGATGTGCAGTACGGGTCGCTAACGTTGACACAGTCATTTCTTAGAACCATTACGTCGATGGTTAACAAATCTTGAGATATATGGTCAGTGGCCGTCACCTAAGAAGGATGCGAAATTAAGTTGAATATAAGTTGAATATATAGTAATATACAGAAAACAAAACTAATATTCATAAAACATAGTTCATCACGTAAAATAAATAAATGGCGTTATAAGTACTATTATTGTTATTATTATTATTAATATTTTACCTTCGTTGCGGCATACATTAAAATACACCTAATCAAATCACATATAAAAGACACGATAAAACAGGGAACAGCTGGTGCATTAATTATCATTTGAAGATCTCACAATACGTTACAACGTAAAATACAAAATGTGTGGTGACATCATTAATGACACTATGCAGTGACATGGTACAATGCGTCAACCCAATACAGTTAGCCTATAACAATTGAGAGTGCAGTGATCAAGAGATGAAGTGAAACATTCTACCTACGGGCCAACGGCTCAGGTTACTGTTATCATCTCCCCTATAACTGGTACAACTATTCGTTCACTTTACTACAACGAGTACGTTCTTGAATGCGCCAACAAGGCATGAATCGCAATTTATGGAATCTTACACAGTTTGTCTTACCTTGATGGTATCTTCGCCGAAATAATGTTCGAACGGCGCATATTGGAACGCAGTGATCACCCAAGACAGGTGACGATTCACAAAATTTGTGTCGCAAGGGTTCGGTAGTGACACGTTCTGGATAGCCGCATAACCAGTAACATCTCCGACCAGTTCATCCCACAGATGACGCCTTGTATCCCATGATTGTGAGCAGTCGTGAGGTATCAGATCAACTTTCTTTATTTGATTGAACACTGTGAGATTTCCGTGTCTTGGAGATTCGAACGCAACAGCTAAGTCATCCGCCAAGTCCACATCATGTGCAGCGATGACGAAAAACATATCTTTGTCTTCTTCAACGGTTACCTTGACCGCAGATGACGGAGGAACAATGTCGCGCCCTTCTTTGAACATCTGAATGATCGGAACGTCATTAGAGTCTTTTATTTCAACAATCAAAGTTCCATCAACAGATAATGGTGACACCACATCATCTGTCCTCTTTTTCATCACCGTGAAGTGGATTTTGTCCTCTCCTTTGCAGTTAATGCATGGAGTATAAGACAACTTCCCGTCAATGCTCACCGTTACGTTACCTCTCGGCGACTGGGCTGTCGGATTGAGCAGAAAGACCAAACTGTCACCATCTGGATCTGTAGCTCTTATTGTGAACTCGAAATGTGTGTCTTCGTCTATGTATATCTTCATATCCGATTCTATGATTGGCGGTGAACTGGAGAAAGTTGCGTCCATACCGACAACGGCGTATTCAGCAACACCAGTTGTGACGACATCACCAACGGCACGATTTCCTGTTCCGTCCTTCACGTCTGGGTTACATACCGTTGAACTGTGACATACCTGTCGTGGAAAGCAAACAGTTTGAACAATAAAACACACCCACATAATACAGAATGTGTAAGAGACGTTAGTGGGGAGCGGTGGTCTAGTAGATAGATCACCCGATTGTCGATCGATAGGAAGGTGGTTCGATTCCACCTTTGGCAATTTCGTTCGCTCCATTTTGCCTGTCTTTCGGAAGAGACAGTAAAAACCGTTGGCCCCTTAAGCCTGATGTCTGGAGAAAAAGAGATCCCACACATGAGGTAAATGTGTAACCTGTCATGGACTCAGAGTGGTAGTTTCTATCTATAACCCACTGATTCTAGCTCCCACGGCCGGAGCTGCTTCGCAGACAGTGTGTACAGCAGTGATGCCGTAGCGGACTCCATACGGGGGTCTAAAGCAGAATATGGATGGACACATTGCATCTATCACGCTATATACCATTGACCTGTTTACCATGAACACATTGCACATAAAATATTTGGTGAATTGATCATTGTGGGACATAGTATCACAATAAACAATACCACATAGCTATTTGTTGCATTCGATGGTTCACATATTTACAATTACAACGATATAACTTATATGTAATAATATGTTTTCAATTGTCAGCTGCCAACATTACTTGCCTTGACAGTGAGGAGACCGTTCTCCCAGTCTATGTGGCTATTGCCTCCGTCAGTGTCGCAGGTCCGCCCGGCATCAATCCACATCTCCTCGTCTGAATGTGAAGTTATTTTATTATGTTATGTTGAATAAGGTGACCAGAGGGAATGAATGAATGAATGAATGGATGAATGAATGAATGAATGAATGAGTTTATACGGCCATGTGGCTAAATATGTAGACCATTTGGTTATTTGTTGATTTAGCGTCACCGTGAAACTACGGTCGAACAGTACTGTGCAGGACAAGATTGATAATATAAATACACCATAAGTATGAAGTATGCCACCGACCTGCGCACCAGCGCAATATACGCGGCTGAATGTCTCGCTCGAAGTCTTGTTCTCGTGTCTTGTCAAACGATATCGTAATGCTAAGTGGGCCGGCGATCGTCTGGTCGGGCAGTGTCGATATGAACACTGGCTGTCCGTCCCAACGATGTAGCCTGTGTACACAAGATGGGTATTTATGTTCTGTGTCCATTTATTAAATATACAATGCTCACATCTCACAGCTATATATGCGTAACATGTCATAGCTACTATTTCGTATCAGAAAATATAGTTGTTACGTTGCTAGACTATGTTGGCCATTCCACGATGAAGTGGACACACACTCAACATTTAAATATCATTTATTATTTTTTTCTAAACCAAACCAAACTGCGATTGAAGCTGTTGCAAAAAGATATCGTGTGCACAGTAGACTATTATTTTGTCAAATAAATAATAACTTCATATGTAAAGCATTATTATATATTATATTTTATGCAATCAAATAAAACTTGCATACATATATTAGTTTACTTAACACCTACATGGTACACCAATTCCAGTTATCATATGGTACGGCTGTAGCTCTCAACCAAATAGACCCCCTCACAAATGTAACACGAGTAACCGAAATAGCTAATGTTCCTCTCTGTCCCCCGTTTCTTGCACCTAATAAACAAAACTTTCCCACATTGACTTATGCTACATATGTTGAAACCATGAAGGTTACACTATAGTGAAATCAAACATGGCAGTGACACATCAACAACTGTAACTCGAGTAACCAAAACTTGTAACGCGAGTATCCAAAACTTGTAACGCGAGTAGCCAAAACTTGTAACGCGAGTAGCCAAAACTTGTAACGCGAGTAACCAAAACTTGTAACGCGAGTAGCCAAAACTTGTAACGCGAGTAGCCAAAACTTGTAACGCGAGTAGCCAATGCTGTAGTGCTATATAAATCCATGGAATTTGACGGGTGCACCACATCAAAACAACCGACTCCACTGCAGTGCTTTTAACCCGAACAAAAAGTGGAGCTGAGTATCCCCAGGTCAATCCCCAGGTCAATCCTCAGGTCAATCCCCAGGTCAATCGCAAATGTGCATTATTCTAAAATTATGATGGGTGATTGGTATGTTGCTGAAAATAATACAAAGATTCATTGTTCCCATAAATGATTGGCATATGCTCAGATCACAATGACGTCCTGGTATTAGTGATGACTAGTTGAACATTACTGGCCAAACCAGAGGGCAGTCTTTATTATGAGTTATAAAATAGCAAAGGCCATATATGAACCTGATGTTGCATGAACAATTCAAGTGTTCTACTGTTTTTAGAATATAGTAAAATATCAGTGTTGTGACTGTTGTTGAGTGGACTTAAAATTGACATTTCACCACACATTGTTTAATTTATTGACTAATTACCATCACATTACTTTAATGTTTTAGTAATTTATACTAATAAGGGTCATGTGGACCTCTGATGTTTCTATCAACAAAGGTTTAACATTTAAAAACGGCCATTTCTCTATAAAACGTTTTGTTTAGCAATTACTAAATGGCGGACAATTTGTAAAGCGGCAACCGTAACGCGACTTGTTAATCTGACAACTGGTTTATTAATTATGCAATTCCAAAACTGCTGCCATGTTTGGATACCTTAATATCTTCCACAGCAAATTAAGGATTGACACTGCCCACAGTGTTTTTATTTATTTACTAATTATCTTCACATTACTTTAATTTGATGGTAATGAATACAAATTAGATCTATGTGGACCTCTAATGTTTTTTTAACAAAGGTTCCCCATTCAAAAGCTGCTATTTCTCTTTAAAATTAAGTAGTTTAGCTATAACTTAGCAGCGGACAAATTGTAAAGCGAGTAACAGTAATGCGAGTATCCGACTATTTTGACAACCACAAGTTTATTAATTATGCAGTTCCAAAACCGAGTCCATATAGAGGTATCACAGCGACATAATATATGCAGCCATTTTCCACAGCAGTTGCAGTTTGAGGAGATTTTGTATTTTAAATACATCCATTTTTGTCATGTCCTTTTTTGTAACGCGAGTAACTGACATTTGCATACTCACATAATGAAAAGTAATCATTTAATTTTCGTTTTTTCTTTTCTGTCACATACTACGATCATTTAATTAATACAAAGAAAACCACTTTGCAATGGCTAATTAAAAAAAAAATACAGCAGATTAAAGGAAAAAACCATGGTAAAATGCGTGTTTAAAGATATGTTGCTCGATTCAATCGTTACCGTAGGAGTCGGGTAATTGTAAAGGTCGGGATAAACAATTACGTCATAATTTACCTGTTCCTAAGGAATCTGTCTGTCTTGTCCTGTGTCGATTCAGGATCCACGATGAATGTTTTGAATGTGTCGGATGCAGCCGACATATATTGTGAGTTGACATCGTCGATAGAAAGGAAACCGCCAACCAACATTGTGTTGTCTTTTTGAGCTACGGGTAAACGGTTGTGGAATTACAATTAAAAGCACTTGTGAGAAGACACGTTCCTGAGCATTATGAAATAACAGTGGTATTTTCGACAGTATATTAAGACTCTTTCATGACAACATATTACCGGAACAAGTGTCCATAAATTAACGTACGTGTTCATATGGTGACAATATTAAACTTACCTCAATTTCGTTTTATATTAACTTCCTTCCATTGTAGATGGCATACTACCAGTTTCAACTGATGGATTAAGTTGGAGTTTAAAATAATATGTATTCTGCTATTACACTGATTATTGTCATCTTTACCACTGGGTGCGAAACCACGACAGCAGCAAATCGACGTTATGGTCTATATTGGCGAAGGTATTAGACGTAACTTGTACTTACGTTCCATGGCTTTGACGATTATTCTCGAGTTCGGGGCTGCTGGATTCTCCAGTGTCATAATTAGCTGGCCACCTTCGGTTTTAGCCACAGTGTCCGCGTCGCCTGGAACACAACCATCGCATTGTGTGTGTGTGTGTGTGTGTGTGTGTGTGTGTGTGTGTGTGTGTGTGTGTGTGTGTGTGTGCGTGTGCGTGTGAGCGCGCGCACACATGCGGGCTTATGTGTGTGCGCGTGCGCGTGCGTGTGTGTGCGACTCAACCATCGGATACACATACATGTGAATATCGGCCGTTAACTGCATATATACTAAGCTGTGTGTTTAAATCATTGGTGTCACCTTCAGATGATACATTTGTAAATGCTTTCAATAAAATGACAACAATAACAATAATGCACACGTAGAATTAACGACACTTACGACGACGTGTTACTTGAATAATGAAAATTGCTTAGCTTAATGTGTATTAGCCATAGCGTTAAATTAAAAGAGTATTTTTGTCAACGTTAATGCTGGAGCGTATACTTGATAGTATGTTCAACACCGATTTTATTTTTTAAATGTTCATTCCATTCCATTCCAGAAATACTCACGAACAATCAGTATTGGTTTTACTGGCACTTGACTGCATATGTGCGCTTTGCTACAGGCGCGTAGATTAATCCGCAAAGTCCTGCACAAATAAAGACAACTAGTGAACGACTTGACAGTGAACAATGAATGACGGACAGTAAACAACGCTTACTGCACTCGTAGATTGGTAGATATTGTACTGCATAACACCAATACTTAGTAGAGAACTGTTGTGTTCTCACATATTAATATATATATAATATTCATCAGCTAAATCCATTATAATACTCAGTTGTCTATTATGTTGACGGGTGACATAGTATGTAAATATTGTTTTCTGTGTACGATGCATTTTGAAAGATAACGTTAGTGTAATGATAGTGTAATGTTAGTGTAATATTTTCATAACTACCGCAGCATCAATGTTAATTTTCTGGCGACTACGATTTTGCTAGGGTGAAGAATTTGACAATTATTACGACGACTGATTTGTATTGATATATTTTCTCCGTTACCAAACATTCAGTGGTAATTACTACGACGATTGGTTGGTATTCACGTATTTCATCCCTTACCAAAGATTCAGTGGTAACGACGAAGGCGAAGCGGATGACATTACATGTCATCATCGTGGCTACCAGGCGCCATTCAGTCGCCATTCAATCATTTACACCATTATATCATGCTGACATATTATAACAAGATTGAAGAAGATTGTCATTTAAACAAGCGATAAGGTCCGGATGGCACGTGGACAAACAAGCTATTTGTTTTTCGAGAGTCCAACGACTTTTCATTTACGTGTAGAATGCCATTTTGTGATGTCGGGTAACAAAACGTATTCACACCACTGTTAACACAATCAGGAGATCATTTGTTCCATTCATTTATCGTTCTGTTTGAGACTGATGTTGTTCTATCCAATCTGCAATGTTATTTTACTAATGCTACTCTGTGCCCTATAGTTCTACTGCCCACTTTAAGCTTGACAAAATATTTATATTAGTATGTTCAGAACCATTCAACTTTACGAAACATTTATATTTTATATCCTCTTAATCGCCTTGTATCTGGTTGTATCTGCAAACAACAACCGGTACAAAGAATGTCATCGTGTCTGATCGTCTCCGTTACAATTTATATTATTTATCACCTTCCAGGCTCCATGTAGAACTCTCCTGTCAAATCTCTCTTCTGACGTCCGTTGCTTGCGTCACTGAATATCGTCTCATTTCCTCCAGTAAATGTTAGTCCTCCCGAGGAGAGAGTTGCTTGTCCGCTGACTTCGCCGACTCCGACCTGCTGTTCTGGATAAATGTCTTCCTTTCCGTCTTCACTACCAACGCTAAGATCTACAACGAAATGGATATTGAGCTAGGGAAACTGAGTGTTTAGGTAATGAGAAAACTGGAGAGGAAATGTTAATGTATCTCAGTGTGTTTTGAACCAATTTCAACTCTAAGGGATGATACTATGCATCAACGACTCACACACGCCGTCGATGTGCTCCTCATCGGGCGGTTTCGTCCAGGCGACGCCGACCGAGTCCTGTCGAGACGTCTTCACCGCCGGTACACTCGACGAAGTCTTGTCAAATGGTTCCGTGTCCTCTGTCACTGTCGTGATGTTGTCTGCACTGGGCTGCACCGTCAATATAGTGACACCTGGAAGCAAAACTTTATAACTACGGCGTAGATTGATTATGCGATTATACATGTTCTTTACAAATAAATATCGATCTAATTAATATTATCAGTTTAGTACACGTATGCATTTGAATCCAACTGGATAAAAGAAGAGGTAAGGCATCAAGCAATCCTTATAAGAGGGAAATAGCTCGTAAACCGGCAGAGAAAAGTGGCATGCGATTGTTTCTGCCTAATTCGACGCCTTCGGCGAAAGAAGGAAGAAGAATAAGACGAAGAGGTACGTATGATACTTACTCACTTACTTACGAATGATAGATACAACAAATGTTCATAACTTTTATCACGGGTTCTCTCCCGTAGTCCCTTTTTGACCTACCGTACGTTATCGCACATACTAGCATATATTAAAACCGTCGACGAAAGGAAAGTAGGGCAGCCATAATATTTAGACAACCTGAAGGAACAACTGGTCCGTGAAGATTGGGCGATAACCCACCTTGTGACGTATTGGTTGTCGTCAGTCCAGCGCCGTTGACTGAAACTAGCGTCACGTAATAAGTCTGGTTCTCCAGCAACAATCCTTCTAACGATTTGTTCTTGGCAAAAGCCGCTGTCCCTATGCTGACCAAGGGTTGCACGTCAGCGCCACCTGGTGTACTGCCTATTGCCCACCACGTCTCTACCACCTGCAACAGGAGTTACGACATAGCGTTGTGGCGCTTTTTAGGAAATCAGCTGATAAAGTGTATTATTTCATACATTGCCGACACAAATGTTCTAGTGTTGATTTATTTCATGTAGATTGCTGTACTGGTTAATATCAATGTCTATGCACATTGTGTTCAATGTTTATAGCTGAGCGGGTGTTGTTTCAGTGTAACAATGTGTGTGTGTGTGTGTGTGTGTGTGTGTGTGTGTGTTTGTGTGTGTGTGTGTGTGTGTGTGTGTGTGTGTGTGTGCGTGCGTGCGTGCGTGCGTGCGTGCGTGCGTGCGTGCGTGCGTGCGTGCGTGTGTGTGTGTGTGTTTACGCGGAATGCATTGTATTAACCTGGTGCATTTCCCAATACGCCACAAAATACGACATCACCTTGCTTTCTTTGTCAAAGACCTCGTAGTACACGGCTATGGACGAGTTGTCTCCTTGGAAGGTCGACGGTTCTGACTGACTCCACGAGAGATCGACGTGGAATATCAACTCGAAGACCGGTGGCGTCGTGTCTATGTATACCCCACCCGAAGACGCGATGACAGAGCGACCAGATCCGGAGATAGCCTTAACAGTGATGTAGTACGGTTGGAGTTGAGACTCGTTGCTGGCCGCCCCTGGCTGCATCGGGTCCATTGAGAGACCAGTGCACTTGACGTGAACGACTTGGGTCTCATCTGCACGGCACGTCTTATTACAAATAAACTGATCGCAGGCGTGCTGACAGGGAATGCACGGCTGCGTGATCTGAAACAAGGACATTTAAGGATACCGGGTGGTAATAATAGTGGGTAATAATTATAGCGAAGATAATGTCAGTAAGGTGCATAGGATATTTCAATCTCGACCGTATTAGGAGAAACATGATGTTATTGTTGTTATAGTTGTTGTTAATATTGTTACTCGTGGCTATCATTCATCATTAATCGGCCGGAACGGCAGGAACGAGGAGCCCTTTCCGTAATAGTATTCATTGGGGATGGTTCCCAATTGTTATGCTACATGTTACTGAGACTGTCGGTAATACTGTTTTCAATGACTGCTGTTAAATCAATTGCTAATGATATTGCTACTAATACTTTTTCGTTCCAATGACTGCAGCTAACCATGTTACTAATGTTATTGCTACTACTATTACTAAAAGTATCAGCGATGCTGGAGAGACAAGAGTAAATACCATTTGGAACGGTAACACATCGGCTGCGTTTGCAGTCGTTCCGACAGCAGCTTGGAACTCCACGATAGGACGGGCGCTTCCGCGGAATGGATCTCCGAACCGACAAAGTTCAGTAGATGCTGCTGGAAACCTGCAGGATAAAGGAATCTCATTAGCTACATAAAAGCAAAATAATACAATAGTACCCATAAAATCAGTGTTATTATAAAGACGTGAATCGTGGAAGGAAAACGAAAGTGACAACCTCAGAAGGGACACGTTCCTACGTAAGTGCTTAAGTCGTCTCTCTTGAAGCTGTATGTTGATGCTCTGTCTCCGATTCTAACGCGCATAATCAACGCGTCTCTATCATTCGCCGTGGTTCCACAGTCCATGAAGCACGTCGTTGTAACTCAAGGCCCGTAACGCCCACCTGAACGTGATTACCAGTTATCGCACCTTATCAAATATATTGTTTGTGGCTATGACTGATGACCGTCGTCGACAGGCAGTTGCAACGTTTCCTTTACGTGAACGGCATATATGTAGATCACCAGAGTGCCTACAGAGCCTGTCACAGTGCTGAGACGGCTCTCTTACGCATTCACAATGACATAGCACAGTGGGTTGACGCACGTCGTGACGTACTTCTAGACCTAGCTGCTGCTGTCGTCACTATAGAGCACGCTGTACTCCTGCGGCAGCTGCACGGCTATAGCATCAGTGGCGAGCGGCATCAGTAGCGTTATGAAGACCGGAGTTCCGCAAGGGTCGGTCCTCGGACCTATTCTTGTTAACGCCTACATTGCGCCACTGTTGAAACTCCTCCAGCAGCACCACACACAACACCACCTGTATACTGACGACACGCAGCTGTGTGTCGACTTCCCGCCAACTGATCATGCACATGCGGTCACACGAATGGAGACTGCGAGACGTAAACACTTGGCTAGCGGACTGTCCGCTAGAAAAGTGCTCATACTCATCGAGAGGAAATCGCAAGCCATTGTCACACGGTCATCGAGTCTGCGCGCGCCAATAGCCATTACATACGTGGACATAATTATTATGTGGTGAGCTAGTGGCGAAATCTACTGTTGCTTATCAGAGAAGTCGAAATGGCGTTGGAATGAACAGATCTGCCAGGGGGTGAAGTCTAGAGTGCTGATTGGATACCGCACTATGTAAGAACGTACATTTACCATGCATTTGTAACTTCACACATTAACTACAGCAATGCGATGCTATTCGGCATACCAGACCGTCTCCTAGCACACCGTAACTTCACACATTAACTACAGCAATGCGATGCTATTCGGCATACCAGACCGTCTCCTAGCACACCGTAACTTCACACATTAACTACAGCAATGCGATGCTATTCGGCATACCAGACCGTCTCCTAGCACACCGTAACTTCACACATTAACTACAGCAGTGCGATGCTATTCGGCAGACCAGACCGTCTCCTAGCACACCGTAACTTCACACATTAACTACAGCAATGCGATGCTATTCGGAATACCAGACCGTCTCCGAGCACACCGTAACTTCACACATTAACTACAGCAGTGCGATGCTATTCGGCACACCAGACCGTCTCCTAGCACACCGTAACTTCACACATTAACTACAGCAATGCGATGCTATTCGGAATACCAGACCGTCTCCGAGCACACCGTAACTTCACACATTAACTACAGCAGTGCGATGCTATTCGGCATACCAGACCGTCTCCTAGCACACCGTAACTTCACACATTAACTACAGCATTGCGATGCTATTCGGCATACCAGACCGTCTACTAGCACACCGTAACTTCACACATTAACTACAGCAGTGCGATGCTATTCGGCACACCAGACCGTCTCCTAGCACACCGTAACTTCACACATTAACTACAGCAGTGCGATGCTATTCGGAATACCAGACCGTCTCCGAGCACACCGTAACTTCACACATTAACTACAGCAGTGCGATGCTATTCGGCATACCAGACCGTCTCCTAGCACACCGTAACTTCACACATTAACTACAGCATTGCGATGCTATTCGGCATACCAGACCGTCTACTAGCACACCGTAACTTCACACATTAACTACAGCAGTGCGATGCTATTCGGCATACCAGACCGTCTCCGAGCACACCGTAACTTTACACATTAACTACAGCAGTGCAATGCTATTCGGCACACCAGACCGTCTCCGAGCACACCGTAACTTCACACATTAACTACAGCAGTGCGATGCTATTCGGCATACCAGACCGTCTCCGAGCACACCGTAACTTCACACATTAACTACAGCAGTGCGATGCTATTCGGCATACCAGACCGTCTCCGAGCACACCGTAACTTCACACATTAACTACAGCAATGCGATGCTATTCGGCATACCAGACCGTCTCCGAGCACACCGTAACTTCACACATTAACTACAGCAGTGCGATGCTATTCGGCATACCAGACCGTCTCCTAGCACACCGTAACTTCACACATTAACTACAGCAGTGCGATGCTATTCGGCATACCAGACCGTCTCCTAGCACACCGTAACTTCACACATTAACTACAGCAGTGCGATGCTATTCGGCATACCAGACCGTCTCCTAGCACACCGCAACTTCACACATTAACTACAGCAATGCGATGCTATTCGGCATACCAGACCGTCTACTAGCACACCGCAACTTCACACATTAACTACAGCAATGCGATGCTATTCGGCATACCAGACCGTCTCCGAGCACACCGTAACTTTACACATTAACTACAGCAGTGCGATGCTATTCCGCACACCAGACCGTCTCCGAGCACACCGTAACTTCACACATTAACTACAGCAGTGCGATGCTATTCGGCACACCAGACCGTCTCCTAGCACACCGTAACTTCACACATTAACTACAGCAGTGCGATGCTATTCGGCACACCAGACCGTCTCCGAGCACACCGTAACTTCACACATTAACTACAGCAGTGCGATGCTATTCGGCACACCAGACCGTCTCCGAGCACACCGTAACTTCACACATTAACTACAGCAGTGCGATGCTATTCGGCACACCAGACCGTCTCCTAGCACACCGTAACTTCACACATTAACTACAGCAATGCGATGCTATTCGGCATACCAGACCGTCTCCGAGCACACCGTAACTTCACACATTAACTACAGCAGTGCGATGCTATTCGGCACACCAGACCGTCTCCGAGCACACCGTAACTTCACACATTAACTACAGCAGTGCGATGCTATTCGGCACACCAGACCGTCTCCGAGCACAACGTCTGGAAATGATGCAGCATCCGGCGGCACGAATCGTCCTCCAGATCTTACGAGGCGATTTTACTTCTTGCATTTTTAATCTTTTCATATGTAATTGTAACATACTATTTAAGTATTTATGTCCACACCCGTGAACGGGGCATTAGCCCCGGATTTGATGGTGTTTAGATAAAGTTATAAAGGTATTATTATTATTAGGAGCTGCAATGCCACATTGCTCTGAAACTTGCATATCAATACTTATTATTACTCATAAGTAATTGTTTACGATAGTACCTAGACCACTGTCTTCCATTTTATAGTTTACATCCAAGTTCCCGTGTCCTGAGTGTAGGCATTTACATGTCTCAAAACTTACTAACATCTGCCATTTTTAGACCATTTAACTAATTTGGCTTGGTAAATTTTAAAATGTAGTTTATCACCATAATACAAAAAAATTCTAAGCATTTTTGTGTCATTTCAGTGCGTCATTTGTTATAGACGTTGCTTGTTATGTCAAAGGGAAACGGAAAGCATACATGTGATCAAATACGGAGCAACCTGTGGACGAAGCTCACCTGCTTCATTGGCCATGAGGTTCGAAAATGATAGATGAAGTGAAGTGATAGTTAATTAACTCAACAAACTAACCTAACTGTTAAAACGATATTGGTAAAATCATACGGCAGCTTCGCTAGTAATTGTTTCTTGAGATACTCACTCCAAATGTCGAAAGACGGCCGTCGTCTCGGGCGGTTGGAAGACATCCTCGAGCGGACTGACCCAGCCGTGGCGGTTGTACACGCCGAGTGTTATCTGTGTTCGCTCGGACACGCTCGTCGTGCCCGCCAGGAGCGCTCGTTGTCGGCCGTCGACGTACAACTTCAACTCCCAGTTTTCTAACTAATGGAATAAGCAGAAGTATTGAGACCTAACATGCTGTAGGAATAACGTTATCTACGTTCGCAACAGTGACCAACTCACTGGATGTATTGCAATTAATGTCACAACGTAAAACTAACAAACGTTATGATAGCAACGAACACCACTAACATCATAAAGTCTATTAAGTCAGGTTAATAATATGCACACATACATACATGCATTTTAAAATATCTAAATATATAGCTACACATAATAGCTAAATATTATGATATAAAATAATTACCATTTATTGTAAAACAAAACAGTGTTCTAGCCCATCTAGACCGCATGTATCCACCAACAATATTTAATTATGGCTCACACGCGTCGCAATGTCATCAATGGAATTGATAATGAATTATGAATTAGTGCACAATAATTTAAATATGTTGATATGATTATGAACGTTTTAAAATATCAATGCAAATGCCACTTTGATAATTAGCATGTCAAAAACAAGGTGAACTGATGAACATAATTAAATGTTAAATGTCATATCGTACGCGTGACATCCAATGTCAAAGAAATACACCTACTTCGTCCACTTCTGTATCTTGTCCAGTAACGACCAACTTATACACGTGACTGTCCTCCGTAGGGTTGATGTCCAGGTCAGTGACCGTGCGCATGGTCCCGTTCAACGTCGTCGACCACAGAACAATCCAGTCCGACAATTGTCCCTCGTATGTCGTGTCTGACGACCCAGTAATACATGCCAAGTATAGTACATATGCATAATGGGGACAGCTGTCATTATTCTTATAACTGTTAATATTACTACTTTTTCTATAGCTGCTGCTGCCAATGATGTTACTAATATTATATACTACTACTACTACTACTACTACTACTACTACTACTACTACTACTACTACTACTACTACTACATATTACTGTTATTACCACTGCAACCACTATCACACACTACTATTGCAACTAATACGAATACACCAACATTAATTAAAATAACGGATGTTGTCTTGCTCACTTGGATGAATTTGGAAGCCGAACCCTCTCCTCTCCTTTAGTTCCACTTCAGGGACATTTAGTGACGTGTCTCCAGGAAGTCCATTGTCGATGATCCTCAGTCCGTTACTGCGCCAACCGCTGTCCGCCAGCCTCGGCGTGTCTCCATCAAACAAGACTGGGGTGTAGTCGGCAAACACCCCCTTCGGACCGTCAAAGAAGACGACAGACGTGACGGCGCGCAGGGAGCCGCTGGCCGCCCGTATGCCGAACTGTATACAAGCAAACAGTAATCAGGGTTGAGTTGCGGTACAAGGTTTGCCTTTCATTTAGGCAGCCGCTGATCAACTATGGGTAAAGCGGCCCCAGACATACGACATGTGTTTTAGCATACACGATTATTGTTGCATAAACGCCTTGTCTAGACGGATACCGACGCTAGATAAGAATGCATGTAACAAGTTTTATCAGTATATATACGTTAAAAGCACCAATTGTTTAAACGGTCGTACTTTTCATTTGCAAATCATTAAAACTGAATGCATTCCTAAAGCAGTATTCCAATAATTAATCTGTGTGGTTTTCCGCGGCGCGAGAACAACCTACCGAGTACGTGGCTCCCTTGTTGACATCAGCGTCCGTCTGAACGGCTCCGGCCAACATCTGAAGTTTCTTTACGTCACGACGCAGGGTCACACCCATTCCTTCTTCTGTGTAGGTAAGCTGATCCGAAAACATACGATTATAGTATTAGATTAGAAATCAGTTCTTATCGTTTGCTATATATATATATATATATATATATATATATATATATATATATATATATACATATATATATACATATACATATATATATACATATATATATACATATATATATATATATATATATATATATATATATATATATATATATATATATATATATATATATATATATATATATATATATATATATATATATATATATATATATATACATATACATATACATATACATGTGTGTGTGTGTGCGTGTGTGTGTCCATATATATATATATATATATATATACACACAAACACACATATATATATATATATATATATATATATATATATATATATATATATATATATATATATATATATATATATATATATATATATATATATATATATATATATATATATATATATATATATATATATATATATGGACGCACACACGCACGCACGCACGCACACACACACACACACACACACACACACACACACACACACACACATATATATATATAAACATTTATTTACACATACATTGTCATAGCGTTGACATTGAATACAATTGTGCATTTAGCACACAGGTGGCAACACGATGGATAAATGGCTGCAAAGATGTATCTGTGCGTTGAATTTTATGTAATAGTTTATGAGTAATCGTATCACCACCTATATCGCGTTCGAATAAACAATATCATTTATGAGTAATTGCGTCACCAACTATATCGCGTTCTAATAAACAACATCATTGAAATGCAGAAATATTGAGTAGCAAGTGCGTTGGCCGATTCGTGTTAGTTTAATGGTCATTTCAATACCGACCTGGAAGTCTTGGAAAGCAACGCCGTCTTGCTTCTCCCGCTGAAGGTTCACTCCGCGCAAGTATTTGTGCACGAGCGCAGTCCAGTGGGAATCTGGGCTGGTCATTGAATAGATTCGTTTCGGACATGCAGCACCTTTGGCCGTGGGCAGATATAGGAACACACCTGCAACAGTAGGATCGGTGACGTTAGGTTTCAACCCAGCGACACCAAGGGACAAGATACAAGTAACATGGGCCATCATAATAAGTATACAGCTTTCCATTGTGGCATATTGCAGCCGCTTATGCATGTATAAGTTGTTTGGACATGATATAGAAGCGCCATTGATCTGGAATGAAATGTAACTTGATATTCAACATAAACCCAATAAAAAGGTGTTGAATCCTCACTACGGCATGTGTTCTAAGGGGATATGATGCCGCTACTACGGCATGTGTTCTAAGGGGATATGACGCCGCTACTACGGCATGTGTTCTAAGGGGATATGACGCCGCTACTACGGCATGTGTTCTAAGGGGATATGACGCCGCTACTACGGCATGTGTTCTAAGGGGATATGACGCCGCTACTACGGCATGTGTTCTAAGGGGATATGACGCCGCTACTACGGCATGTGTTCTAAGGGGATATGACGCCGCTACTACGGCATGTGTTCTAAGGGGATATGACGCCGCTACTACGGCATGTGTTCTAAGGGGATATGACGCCGCTACTACGGCATGTGTTCTAAGGGGATATGACGCCGCTACTACGGCATGTGTTCTAAGGGGATATGACGCCGCTACTACGGCATGTGTTCTAAGGGGATATGACGCCGCTACTACGGCATGTGTTCTAATGGGATATGACGCCGCTACTACGGCATGTGTTCTAAGGGGATATGACGCCGCTACTACGGCATGTGTTCTAAGGGGATATGACGCCGCTACTACGGCATGTGTTCTAAGGGGATATGACGCCGCTACTACGGCATGTGTTCTAAGGGGATATGACGCCGCTACTACGGCATGTGTTCTAAGGGGATATGACGCCGCTACTACGGCATGTGTTCTAAGGGGATATGACGCCGCTACTACGGCATGTGTTATAAGGGGATATGACGCCGCTACTACGGCATGTGTTCTAAGGGGATATGACGCCGCTACTACGGCATGAGTTCTAAGGGGATATGACGGAGCTAGGGCGTAATATCAATAATTCTACGGTTGACACACATTATAAACATCATACCGTTTATGTTGGTATCTGAATGCTGGTAAGCGATATCGACGTTAAATTTGTCTCCGTTCTTGACGTCTCCAGCCGTAGGAGAGATAACATCAAGTAAGACAGGTCGACTGAGAGCAGAGCGCGTCAGCTCGGCACCATTAGTCACGAGAAGCTCAACAAAGTAAGTGACGGACTCCTGCGAATTATATGAATACAAAACAATGAGAATATTCAATATATTCAGTTGTGAAATGAGAATATTCAATATATTCAGTTGTGAATATTGTATATAATGTTACGAATACTTCTAGCTAATTGTGTGATCAACAATATGCCACTGTCATACAAATGTTAGATAGTTGTTTACACAGAAAAAATGTACATTAAATATTTGATCTGATTTGGTGCATACTATGTTTTTATATAACTACGGCAGAAACAGATTTACATTTACGTGTATTTTCACATGTTAGAATTAGTCGTATGCTGTGATCGTTTGTATTGGAATTCATCATTTCTGCAGACAAAGCATTTATCTAAAACAAAGGCAACAACCAAGCGACAATTACTTCAAGTTTGAGGTTCGCAAACTCGTAAGACGTCGAATTTGCCGAAAGTTCAGTCGAATCAACGACAGCTGTCATATTGACGATATCGCTGGCGGTGCATGAATCTTCTGCGCTCAACAAGCGGATTTTTATATCTCTGATACCGCTCTCCGTGTCGCCGAAGCCGGTCCACCACGCCGAAAAAGTGTCAGCTCTCGACGAATATAGTATATTCTGTAAAGGGAACGTTAGATCGTGTTCCTTACTTGAAAATATGTGATGTTTTTCACGGCAGAATAATGAACGGTCTGAAATATCACACATATGATGTGTGATATTTCAGACCGTTCATTATGATGCCGCGATGCTTGTAGGACTGTGACAAAATGTAAACATTACAACGGGCGTACGGGCAAACGTCCATGCATATCAGTTAGATAAATAGTGTGGTTGTTATTGAATTCGTCTTAGTCAATATGGTCCATGCGGGCGTCTCACCCCCCCCCCAAATGGCCCACAGTTGGGACAAATAAATCTAAACGTGATCGGTATAAAAAGGTCCACATTTCCACTTAATTCGACCTCTTTTTGAAGTAGATGCATATACTCGTACGAATTTCTCGATGGTCAACACATTCACGACAATATTAATGTCGTGATAAAAATATTAACTCACCATGTCGCTCTCTGGTCCGACGCCAAGATGGCCGTCCTGCGGTGGAGTTGTGTCAACGGTAAAGACACCGGAAGTGTACACACAGCCGCCGGCCTCGTCCGTTGCTATGACGATCACGTGGTAGGCTTTACCTTGTGTCAGATTGAGACCGGTTTGTTTGACGTAAGTGTCCAGATCGACGCTTGTTAGCGGTTGCACATCAAACAGGCGGCTGTAGCTGGCGTTGTGGACGATGGAACCGTCTTCCTCTGTTCGCACCTGTCGGATTTTCGCATAACAACGAGAACGGCCTCCGCAATATTTAAATGATAATAAATACTAAGCTTATAATCGATATCATGATATATCCCACACACCAAATACGTAGTTAATTAAAATAGTATGATCAACTTCGACAGTTGACATTTAATTTGTTACAAAATGATTGTAGTGAGTATAAATATTTAATAAATGTCCAAATGTTCCGGATTTATGGTTATTGGTAGTAATTTTTGATCGTTGCTTATTACCTGAGAAACTTTATTAAGATTACCAGGAGTGCTCACATTAACAGTAGCATGCACAACATGTGTTTTACAAGATTACTGACTGCTTAGGCAGTTAGGCTTAATGACAAGACATTCGACTTCCACCAGGGTATCTATTGTTGAGTTTATTGGCGATCAGATTACATATTACAAGCATTTTACTGGTGGAATATTACATGATATACGATCAAAGACACCCACCAGTGAAGCGCAGTCCAACATGGGCAGGTCAGAGATTGACGTCCCCAAGCCCCAGATGTAGAACTTGACGGGCAGCGTAAACTTGAATCCACTCCAAGAAAACGATAATTCCGTCGATGAGTGAACGTACCTGGTCGCACCAAACGTATTATTATCGTATTAGCCTGCACGTATGATATGTGCTGTACATGACAATAAGACATCGAACATGAATCCACAGTATGTCACCGATGTAGTTACGATAGCGACCAAGAAGGGATATCAATTACCGCCACCATAAATGTGTCCTATTGACGCTATCTTCTGAATGACTAGTTTACGTGTTACTTTCCTCAGAAACTCCGATAGAACTGTATTGAACAAATGTGATGCTCAATAACTGTCACAATCACTGCTGAATATAACTGTGTATAACCTTTTATCAAACCATCTTTACACACATGGCCACTGCAAGTAACTTAAAAGTGTGTGTTTCGGCTATATGACGAAATTAAATCGAAGATTGTTTTCGTGTGTTGGATGCCACTAAGAATACTTACTCGGCAAGTTCCAGTTTCCCCGAAGAAATAACAGTACTGCCATAGCCGACCTTGATGCCATTAGAGGTCACCTCAACCACGGAGGATGACGCACTGTACGCTCGCACTGTCACGTAGTATGTGGCAGAACGTGGAACGAGTTTCAAGTTTGAAAATGTCCACGTGACGTTCCGGCCGACATTCATGAAAGGACGAATGTTGTCTCTGGTTTTTCGGAACCTGCGATCGGTTCCTAAGGCCACTTCGTAGTGGTCAATCTCTTGGTGTTTCCCAATGCTCGCATCAACTTCTGTAATATTAATAATAATATCAATAATAATAATAATAGTAACAAAATTAATCATAATATACAATATACATGTGATATATTGCCTGTGTCGCTTCACAGCATATTAAATATTAATAATATGATATAGAACTACAATTTCTAAATAAACAAATGAATATATTAAAATACATAATCTAATGTTATATAACATACCAGTTATAAACTTGTATGACATTAACATGTCTACTGGGCTCATATGTTGCTGGTCATCCACTAAATGTAGTTGTCGTAAGCATTGCAGATACGGTGATGTTTCAAATAACCCAAACCACATAAATTGACATGTTTACACCGGTGATGGAGATATAACACGTTTCTCCTATTCGTACTGGCTTTCTACTTGTTGTAATTCAACGATTTTGTTTTGTGTACTATCAGCACCATCTCAGAGAGGAACACCAGTGGCAGTCTATGTGAAGGTAATGAGCACAACAGGAATATTCTACCAGACACGCATATGATACGTCAATGAAGCAAAGGGTGCGTAAAGAAACATATTGAACATCAAGTAGACATATAATGAGGTCTTGCGAATCTTTGTTCGGCACTAGACAACTATGACCGCTGTGGTGGCTCGTAACAGTAGTTTAGATGTTGGTACCTGTCAGAACGTCATAATAATGTAATTGTAAATATCAACGGTGCACGACGAACAATCGCAACGACAATCCCGAGTTATCAGTATTACGACCATTCATCAAATTAACAAAAGGAATGACCCAGTGCGCTGGACCGAGACACTCAGTGTTTATGTGCGTTGAAGAATAAACTAGTAATGCAATATTTATACAGTTCGGCAACTTGCATAGTGGCAATAGGGCTTACAAACAGGATGTCTACAGAACGGTGCTTCTCACCTCGTGATTGTCCGAATCCGTCCCAATTGGCCGATATACTTGTGATCGACTGCTGATAATTGAGATCCTTCCCAACTAGGTCACCATCGCGCACGTTGCCTGGCAACAGCGGCTCGACCTGCACCGTGACGCCATCGGAATGGATTGTGTTGACGTAGCCGAGTTTATTGGTGGCGCGGACAACGACGAAGTACGACTCACCGTCCGTTAAAGGCAGTTCGTCGGCCTCAGCTTTAGTCACATCTACAACGACATACAATCGGCTCAGCAGACACATTAATCGAAAGAGTAAGCAGATATGGCATAACGTGCGTGGCACAAGAACAAATGAACAGATATTTCAGACGACTCGACGATCCAATGACTTCCTTGTTCTCTTGACATGTGGGTTTTGTTGCTTTAGATGGCAATATTGTTACATATTGGGATTATGTGTACATACATTTATTATTTATATTATTAAATAATTACATTTAGCATCGTGTTATGTATATATGTATTATGTGTACATAACTCCAAAGTAAATATACAATTTTACATAACGGTTGTATTTCTTCACTTAGCTTACCACTAAAAAAAAATTTCACACAGAGAACAACTCCCACAAATTGCTCAATACTGTCCTATTTTAGTCAATATGTTTTTAACCACAATTATTCAAACACTCAACGTTTCGTATTATTCAGTGCCGGCACATGTAACAACACCGTTGCCATATGCATTATTGTTCACCTACCTGCCGGTAGTTCCGTCATATTTAGGACGACAGTACGGTCAAACCTATGTATGGCCCATTCGTATTTCTCTATTGGACACGGATCTCCACTGAAGTCCCAGCGGGCTGAGAGGCCTTCGATGTGATCCTGGAAGTCTCTGAAACCGATTAGCTTAGGCTCATCATCTTGCAACACATATCAACTTTGGGAGACAGAACGTGGGTGTACAGTGATCATCATACATATGTACTTATCCAAGTATTCATGCATTCGAGCGTACGTGGATGTAGTGTGGGATGTTGGTACTTCACTTACATGTCTTTGTTCTTGTCGCTGCCATCACAGACGTAAGACTCTCCGAGAGGTGTCTTTCCCGAGCTGAGCAGACTCACGTAGACACCGTCAGAGGTCGTTGAACTGTGAAGTCCAGCCGCGTTGAAGCCTTTGACTGTGGCGAACACTTGCCGTTGATGTGACAAGTCAAGACCATGCACGACAGCGGAGAACTGTCCCACCTTAACGTCTTCGAACGGACCAAGTTGGGTCCCTCCGGGTGTAGACCCTATTGCCACTTGATACCTATACAAATGGTACATACATTATGTACAGAAATGGACCACAGCATGTGTGCGTGTGCGTGTGTGTTCGTGCGTGCGTGCGTACGTGGTGCGTGCAAGCAAACATGCATGCGTGTGTATGTATTTATGTATCTATGTACGCATGTATGTATCTATGAATGTATGAATGTACGTATGTATATATGTATGTATGTATGTATGTATGCATGTATGTATGTATGTATGTATGTATGTATGTATGCGTGCATGCATGCATGTTTGTACGCATTGGTTATTGTGTCACCATCTGTGTGCAAGCACTATAACTGTGCTATCGTGATAGCGTAATAATCATCATGTTCATGATCATTCTCTAAAAAAAAATTTCACATTATATACGACACTTCATCTACCTTATCATACCTCACAATTTCCGATTCCGGGTCTTCAAATGGTTCCCATGCCACTAATACCTGCGTCAAAGCACGCTGGCAAATTGCGTCATTATGTATCAGTTCAGCGCCTGTAAGACAAAGCAATGTATTGTCAATCGCAAGTTTTTGATATGTACTTAATGTTCGAAGTATCGCTGGGATAATTGATTTAGAAAATCGACATTGAACTCAATATTTCGAATGATAATGACGTTTGTCTTTGTTACTTGTTCTGCTTCAAATAGTATGTTGTTGCCAGTGATGTTAATGATGATGATGACGATGATGATAATTGACTGTTGACTATGACGACGACGACGATCATGATGATACTTATCTGATGAGTGGTAATAATAATAAATGCTATGGTGATTATGATTACAAAGATGGACATGACTGTTGTGAAGAATTAACCATTTTTTTAAGTGAAATACTTACGAGTTATATTTGGTTTGATGTCGGTTGATCCACTTGCTGAGATGACACTTGTGTCCGACAGTTCCACAACTAAACCAGTCTGAAACAGCATAAGTAACTTCGAAATAAGTCGTGTTTACAAATCACCAGTGTTAATGTAATGTATCTGCAACTAAGTATTTCTAATTCATGCATATACATGCGCACATACACGCATGCACACGTGCATACATGCACACATGCATACGTGCATACATGCATTCATGCATACATGCATACATGCATTTATGTATACAAACATACACGCGTGTATATGTGTATACATGTATGTATGTATACATGCATATGCGCAAGCAAGCACGCACGCATGTACATTCGCACGCGCGCGCACACACACACACCTACCCGAGGAGGCGTAGTGTCCACTACGAGAGGGGCCGAGTACGCTGCCGTCTTCAGCCCGACTTTGTTGATCGCAATCACCGTGACGAAGTACGTTTCCTTGTGTTTCAGGCCACCGCCTGTCATTCCTAAATATATCATATAACAACTATTCAATCTGATAATATAATACATTGCTTGCTGTGTGACTAACATGCTATCATAGCTGTGTGATGAACTGCCAAGAAAATATTCCAACCGATACAACCATTATTGACCACGAACAGCATTACCAGGGTGCTACGTCGTGCCAATGATTTATCGTCGATGTGTTGTAGTATTGTTTATGTATTTTGCATTGTGCAATTATACACTAAATTCTGGGACGTCGCTAGAAGCAAGTATTGGCCATAGTACGACGGAGGTTAATGCGCATATTGACTATGCGGGCCTATTGTTCCTGCCTGGACTAAATTTGCTCCATTGTAACGTCAACATCTTAGCGTCCTTGATAACATCGTAACACGCTTGACAGCATCGTAACACCCATGTCAGCAGTACAGCTCTTGACAACATCATAACTCCCTTGACAATATCGTTACACTTATATATCAGCAGTGACAACACTGCAACACCCTTGACAGCATCGTAACACCCAAGTCAACATTGCAACACCCTTAAAATATCGTAACACCCTTGAAAACATCGTACCACATATGACAACATCGTAACCCCCACGACGACATCGCATCACCCTTGACACAAGTACGAACCATGCGAGCACAACGACGCGCGTACACGTATACATGCGCATATGTGTACGACTGAATATAATTACCCGTCGCACAGTGTGAATTTGTGCCAGCCTGAATTCGGTGGAAGACGTAGACACTGTCGTCACCCTCTGCCTTGCCCACGCCCAAGTTGTAATAGTCAATTTCACTTTCATGTTCGACGAAGCCGCTCCAGCTGCACTCGAGCGAATCACCACCTAGTAACACGATTATTATAGCAATTACAGCAATTATACTATATTACTTATTAAAGCCACCTAGATACATCGGCTACACCCATGCACAGCTAAACTTGTTACTAAGCAGACAAAGGTATACATTTTGAAGTGTCAGCAGTAACAATACGTCGCAAATGGTAGCCCTGTAATCCGCATAACGACACAAATAAAAAAGATATGCTATAATGAAATAAAATATGTTGGTACTACGCTTAGATATATTTAAATTAGTATTAAATCAACACATTTGTGTAAATATTATACAACAATCAATCAGGTATAGTAACTAATATCCATACAGTATCGCAACTGAACACTCAGAAAGTTACTTATCTCCAAAATGTGTACCCACCAACTAGTTTGAGGAATCTCATGTTTACAACATTGATGTTGTACTTTTGCCAATACAGACCACGGTGTGGACAATTTCACGTAATTAGATATGCACCTTTACTACATTGTGTGTGGCGTTATAAACTGCTGACCCGCAATACATGCATGTTACACATAACGTACGGAACAATTACTACTTGGGTGTTTTCTTCGTGTAGTCGATTCGCTACACGCTTTAATGATTATGGTATATATTAGAAATGCTCAGTTCGAAATGCGTAGCAATAGCCGGGCAACGAATTATGCCTACACATCAATATATTTACACAGTAACAATCGTGTTGTTGAGAACGTAAGCGACTTAGGCGGAACACACCCTGTACGAACGTCGGACACATGACCGTGCCTTGACCAGGCGGAGAACCGTCCACTGCGAGAACCGGCGACACTCGTGTTGTCATCAACCCAACCTGTTCAACCATCGTTGAATAACACAATATAGCCAAGTACACATAGCATTATACAATATATGCCACATTACAAACACATATGTTCGACTAAACAGAGTGAGCACTATTGGGTATCCAATTTAGAATCCGCAGATTCAACACAAGAAGAATAAAACACGTTGTTATGAAATCATTGTATGTGATAACTCGACATGGTTTCATGGTTAGCTCAAACATCAACACAATTGTCGATAAACATTTGTCGAGATGTGGTATGAAGAATAAATGAACTTACGCCATTCATAGCATCTAATGTGAGAATATTTGGTATTCCGTCTGTGCGTGGTGTCAAGTAGCCATTCGGGAAGCTGGTGGTGTTGATAACAGATGTTGACTCATGGATGTCATCAGCATCTGCATGGAATTAAAATGGTAGTTTGGTTGAATTTTTATTTATTATTTTATTTTATTCATAGCTAAATGAACCATATTTTATGAGTCGCTTAACATGTAGTTACTAAGGTTTTTTACCTTTCGATTAACCGATTTATTTACCTCTGTAACGTTATGTCGGTTATGTGCGTTTCGGTGTCTTAACAATGCAACACTCCTGCCTACCCGGATATGTTCCAAGGTGGAACCAAACGTCTGCCATGCCGCTCTCCTGGTCGTTGACTTGCCAGGCCGCTGTATATGACTCGGGTTCCTTCTGATACAACACGGCCGCCTGCGAGTCAGTCGTGTTGAATGTTGTTGCTGCCACGGACATGACGACAACCGTCGGGGCCGTCACGTCGACAACAAAACCGTCAGACGTCGACTCCAGTATACCGCCGGCTCCAGTCACGGCACGCACTGACGTGTAGTAGCTCTCTCCGGCCGACAACGCCAGTTGGCTCTGGCCCTTGCCACTGCCACCGATACCTGCAACACTTCGGGGCATATATGACAATACCAAATTAGGCTTAGGAATATAAAAGCCCAAGTGGAGTCGGACGGTGGATACGGCAGTCAGAGATGGAAGGAGAATAAATAAAAACACGGACTAGTATCGACCCCACATTTCAGGGACATATAACGAGCAGAGCAACAAGCCCATTGGTTGCAGGCAGGTTTGAAATAGGTTTTGTAAAAAACACGCATGCTTATATGTAATGTGTGCATAATACTGGTGGCTGAGAACAGATGTTAAGTATGTATGACTTCGTGGGCTAACTGAACAAGATATATTACAAGCAACATGACAATATGGAGATTACTCTAAATTTACCCGACGTAGCAATGTTAACAACACGTGTTTACGTTGAATAGAGTGGACGGTCTGAGAAGACAGAGATGGAGGACTGCGTGAAGAGAGATTTGGCAGTAGTGGGGGGAAGAGGGGTGGATAATTAGGGCGAGGGATCGGGAAGTGGAGAATGAGAATGAGGGATAGGGGAGTGAAGAATGAGAGTGAGGGATAGGGGAGTGGAGAATGAGAGTTGGGGATAGGGAATTGGGGAAAGAGAGTGAGGAATGGGGGAGTAGGGAATGAGAGGGAGGGATAGGAGGAGTGAAGAATGAGAGAGATAGAGAGGGATGGGGAGTGGAGAATGAGAGTGAGGGATGGGGGAGTGTAGAATGAGAGTGAGGGATAGAAAGGATGGAGAAAGAGAGTGAAAGGAGAAATAAAACCAAAATCAAAGACCAGTATCGATGCCAGCCTCACATCGGACTTCAGGGATAGAGCGGAGAGCAAAAACAGGTATCTCCAGAGTTGTCTTACCCAGCACACCACTCGCCCCTCCGTCGTCCGTTACCAGGTTGACGTAGGAGTACGGCATGACGTCGTCGAGTCTGGGCGCCGAACCAACGGCCCACTCGTAGCGTGTCACTCCGTCTCGCTCACTCTCATAGCCGCTGAAGGTCACCGTCACAGTTGACAGCTCCAGCTGATAGTCGATGTCCACTAGAGTGTCCGGCCCGTCCCTCACAACACCGGCCTTGTCTCCCGGTACCACTTTGATGGGGCTGAAATATATTCCATTATGACCCATAAACAACCGGGCTACCAATAACACAAGTTTAAAGAATTTAGCTATGCTGCACGCACATGCATCGTGTCCACATGCATCGTGTCCACATTCATCGTGTCCACATTCATCGTGTCCACATTCATCGTGTCCACATGCATCGTGTCCACATTCATCGTGTCCACATGCATCGTGTCCACATGCATCGTGTCCACATGCATCGTGTCCACATGCATCGTGTCCACATGCATCGTGTCCACATGCATCGTGTCCACATGCATCGTGTCCACATGCATCGTGTCCACATGCATCGTGTCCACATGCATCGTGTCCACATGCATCGTGTCCACATGCATCGTGTCCACATGCATCGTGTCCACATGCATCGTGTCCACATGCATCGTGTCCACATTCATCGTGTCCACATGCATCGTGTCCACATGCATCGTGTCCACATGCATCGTGTCCACATTCATCGTGTCCAAATGCATCGTGTCCACATGCATCGTGTCCACATGCATCGTGTCCACATGCATCGTGTCCACATTCATCGTGTCCAAATGCATCGTGTCCACATGTATCGTGTCCACATGCATCGTGTCCACAATCATCGTGTCCACATGCATCGTGTCCACATGCATCGTGTCCACATTCATCGTGTCCACATGCATCGTGTCCACATGCATCGTGTCCACATGCATCATGTCCACATTCATCATGTCCACATGCATCGTGTCCACATGCATCGTGTCCACATGCATCGTGTCCACATTCATCGTGTCCACATGCATCGTGTCCACATGCATCGTGTCCACATGCATCGTGTCCACATGCATCGTGTCCACATTCATCATGTCCAAATGCATCGTGTCCACATGCATCATGTCCACATGCATCGTGTCCACATTCATCGTGTCCACATGCATCGTGTCCACATGCATCGTGTCCACATGCATCGTGTCCACATTCATCGTGTCCAAATGCATCGTGTCCACATGCATCGTGTCTACATTCATCGTGTCCACATTCATCGTGTCCAAATGCATCGTGTCCACATGCATCGTGTCCACATGCATCGTGTCCACATGCATCGTGTCCACATTCATCGTGTCCAAATGCATCGTGTCCACATGTATCGTGTCCACATGCATCGTGTCCACAATCATCGTGTCCACATGCATCGTGTCCACATTCATCGTGTCCACATGCATCGTGTCCACATGCATCATGTCCACATGCATCGTGTCCACATGCTTCGTGTCCACATGCATCGTGTCCACATTCATCGTGTCCACATGCATCGTGTCCACATTCATCGTGTCCACATGCATCGTGTCCACATGCATCGTGTCCACATTCATCGTGTCCAAATGCATCGTGTCCACATGCATCATGTCCACATGCATCGTGTCCACATGCATCGTGTCCACATGCATCGTGTCCACATTCATCGTGTCCAAATGCATCGTGTCCACATGTATCGTGTCCACATGCATCGTGTCCACAATCATCGTGTCCACATACATCGTGTCCACATTCATCGTGTCCACATGCATCGTGTCCACATGCATCATGTCCACATGCATCGTGTCCACATTCTTCGTGTCCACATGCATCGTGTCCACATTCATCGTGCCCACATGCATCGTGTCCACATTCATCGTGTCCACATGCATCGTGTCCACATACATCGTGTCCACATGCATCATGTCCACATGCATCGTGTCCACATGCATCGTGTCCACATGCATCGTGTCCACATTCATCGTGTCCACATTCATCGTGTCCACATGCATCGTGTCCACATGCAGCTTGGTAATTAATATCTACTGTTGTCGTATTATTAGTAACAATGAGCTAACTCATATTGTTCCCGTACATAGGTAGTGATTAAGTGATTAAAGTTATCCAACCTTCGAGGCAAAGTTATGAATTATAAATACAAGTAGTTTTTTCAGTGAGAATCTGTATATCCGATATGGATATATATATCGATTGTATTGCAAAATTACCGCCAAAATGACATAGCATAACCTAGCATAACATATATTAACAAAATGCCAGGAAGGTATAATTCTGACCTGGAAGACATAACGATGCTTTCTTTTCCAGCTCCGTTACGTGCTTTCACTGTGATGTAGTACACCGGAGAGTTGGTCAATACGTCTGCCAGTGCCAATTTCACATTGTCGATGTACCCGTCACGTGACAGGCCCATGTTACGGAAGGACAACAGATCTGTCTTTCCTGTAACATGTGCAAAGGATTACATAGATTTCGTATTTGTGTATTACTGTTTTATTTTTGGTAATACATTAATAATGCACGCTGCTATGTAGCGACCAATGGTCATTACATCATGGCGTCAATTAAAAAACGCTAAGTGGAATTATGATAATTAACACTATTATTGTAGTGACTTGCACTCTGAAGAATATGCTTATTGTGTGTGTGTGTGTGTGTGTGTGTGTGTGTGTGTGTGCGTGCGTGCGTGCGTGCGTGCGTGCGTGCGTGCGCGTGCGTGCGCGTGCGTGGATGTTGTATGTGTACGATTCTTCTGCAAGCATATGAGGTGCTGTCATTATCTTATTTAAACAGGTACTCTACCTTGCCCTGTTCCGATGCCAACGTAATACTCCTTGACGCCGCTTTCAACATCCCTTCCTCTCCACGACGCCTGGATACCGTTCTCGTCGTTGTGAACAACGAAGCCATCTATTATTTCTTCAGATCCTCCCAACAGGACACCAGCGTGAACATAAATCATCTAAACGGACCACCAGGATATCAGTACATTATTACTTTCATATTTGGTAACATTTAATGTTATTATTCTGCTGGTTGTATGTGTAAACATTAATTTCCTACGTAGAAGTAAATTTTATTAAATAGCATGGCATTAACTCCTTAGGACCGTTTAGTGCTTTTTGTTTCACCCTGGCAGACGGTCTGATATCATTCCTACATGACGTGTGTAACATTTTGTAAACGTCATAGACACGCACGGAACAAGTGTCTTGTATATGGCTATAGATGTTCATTATTTAAAACACACCTTCGGCGGCGTAGGGTCCACTAAAAGTCCATTGGTGTAATGGACGGCGGTCAACCCTGCACCATTCACCGCGGCCACACGCATCTTGTAGCGGGCGCCGATCTTCAGCGTCAGAGCTTCGTCCGTTGTCCACGTAGTGGCGCTACCGGGTATTGTCTTCCATGGTACCCTACGGAAAAATTAAACTTTGCTTTCAAATGATATCAATGTCTACACAAAAGGTTATGGAAAAGATACTGTGGAAAACCAAATTAAACGACGGACATAAATAAATTATGTTTACATGCGTTGACTTGTCTTCATATTGCAAAAGTGATAATTACCGAAAAACTCAAATAAAAAACTACATATATCGATGTGATCATGTGACAGATGCTAGTTGTTTACGTATGGCTTCACATACATATGTATAAACAATATATAATACGACAGTACAAAACAGTTTTACTAAAATATATGTAAACAATTACATGCATTTTCTACATACGTTGTTGGATAAACCAGAGTCCATTTTCCACCGTGCAGTTCGTAGGCCGATATTTTGAAATGGTCAATCCCAGACTCGGGGTCAGCGAATGACCAGGAGGCGGTCAATGCAGTGGTTGAATCCTTTGAAAACAACATTGGATCAGTTATCAAATTGCATCATTCTACAATCAACAACTTCTACAAATACCCTCATATTTATGAGTGTATATGTGTTTGATAGCGGCTGTCCTTTTTGAATATATATAATTGTTATTCCCTAAATGAGCCAAATTCATGGTTACATATAATATGAAGCAAACATGTATCATTCCGGGTTTGCATGAAATATAACAAACATACATAATCTTGAGTTCTATATGAAATACAACAAATACATATTTGAAACATGGTGGGAGTTGTTGGCCAAATTGCTCCATATATGCTATGTTGCTTGTGTCCTTGTGTCCTTGGCTCCTTGGGGACATAAAACAATACAGGTCAAAACGGGAATTTGAAAATTGCTCCCTTAAAAAGTCGTTCCTTGCATCGGGAGTTCATACAGGGAGATGTCAGTGGAGAGCAAATGTATTGATATCCCTATTGTATATGCCATGATTATAACATGTGTTGGTATGTTGTATAACATGCAATAGTGGGGCGCAGTTGCTCAGCGGTTAGAACACAGGATTGTCAGTCGAGAGGACACGTTTCAAGTCCACCTGCTTCCGTTTCAAAACATAGGCAAATTCGTTCAGCCCACGTTGTCTGTGACTTTCTTAAGAGACAAGTTTTTTTGGTAAATTCTACCTGGTGTCTATGTCAGGGGAAGTAAAATAACCCACACAGAGGGTAAATGTGTAACCTGCTGTGGACACATCTTTCAACCACACGATTCCTGGCAGAATCATACACGAAAATATGCAATATCATTTCAATAATCACCGTGTATTCCAGCTCTTGTCCCAGATCATCCCCATCAACGAGTTGCGACATCCGGGGTTCCGTGAAGTCGTACGTCAGTCCGTTGGATGTCGCTGAGGTGCTCGATTCAGCTTTGTTGGTCGATGTCACATCGACGCGTACGAAGTCCCCGTGGTGCAGGTGGAAGTGATGGCGAACCGTTGAGCTGATGGACGGGTCGATGTTCTCCTCCGTGTGTATGACGACTTCTTTACTGTCGTGGCCTGACAACGAGGTACGGTGGACTTCATTTAGCATAATCGTAGATGAAATAATCAGCCGTTTAGTATAATCAAATATGTTTGGATTGAACGGAATCATTCCTTATTCCCACCGTGTAAAAATTAATAATCCGCTTAATATAATCACATTGTTCTAACCAAAATAGATTCAATTAAGCGGACTCCACAGTATTCTATTATATGCAAGAACCGACTAGTTTTGTCAATGGCTGTATAGATATTAACCAGCTGTTGGTATCGCAGTGATTATTTGTTATTCTGTAAACCAATCAGTGCGTAATTAATTGTTGGCGTGCATGTGTGGGTTCGCCTTGCCTGCAGGCTTCCTGTACACTTCAACATGGTAGTTCTTGATGCCAGATTCAGGGTCAGAAAACTGCTGCCACGTGCTAGCGACCGTTGATGCATCAGAGGAATACATTTTATCGCTACTGGGGTCATCGCCATCTTTGACGACGCCTTTCAGTGGCGGTGTCACGTCAATGTACACTGAAACGAAATGTAAAGAGGTGACGGTATTATAAACGATATACATTACCTTTATAATACCGTTCGTATATATATATATATATATATATATATATATATATATATATATATATATATATATATATATATATATATATATATATATATATATATATATATATATATATATATATATATATATATATATATATATATATATATATATATATACTTGATTTTACTCGCGCTCACATTATTTGTACCGTTCAGCAGTGGGGTTCTGTTTCGTGGTAAGATCGTACCAGCTCCTCTGTGGGGCAATACGTGTGTATGTGAGACGGAGGATGAGAGTTGCATAATGTATATACACAGTGCATATATATATATATATATATATATATATATATTATATTATACCTAAATTAGTAAATACATTGATTTTGCGCGAAATTATATATAAATATATATATATATATATATATATATATATGTGTGTGTGTGTGTGTGTGTGTGTGTGTGTGTGTGTGTGTGTGTGTGTGTGTGTGTGTGTGTGTGTGTGTGTGTGTGTGTGTGTGTGTGTGTATACCTTCGCCCATGTATCTACCAAATTATGTATAAAATATAAATTAAATAATATAATCACATTATTATTATGTTAAACCTCTATACATGCAAATACACATTATCAATATCAACGTATGGATACGTGTGTATAATAACAATAATAACTTTTTGTTAAGTTGCAATGATTAATATTCGGTAATTAAATGCTCATTCTTTCGTCTTGCTACATAGTTGTTATATGTAGTATTCAGACGCACCTCCGTCGGAGAACCCCGTGACATTCCTCAAGACAAGTCCACCGTTGAAAGCTGTTATGCTGCTGTAATAGACACCCTTGTGTTGAAGTTGTAGACCGTCTAGACAGTGACTCGACGCGCTGTACGGCAGCTCTTCAGATGCGACGACATTATAACCAGGTGTGGTTCCGAGCGCCAACAGATATTTCGCTGAAGACATACCACACGTTCCAAGTGCAATGACGACAGCTAACTTGGATATGTTAAAGTGGCCGACTACTGCACATCTAGGGTCGTAAACAAATCAACAGAAAAGTTATACTGTTGATTGAAACTGCGTCTTATATGCCAATAATAAACACAACTGTTACATGTTTTTGTAAAACAATATTAATTAAAAACCGAAAACAGTATTAGTATTTACGGAATACAAGTTTTAAGATAGCAAACCCTGATATTTTTGCCAGGCATTTCATTAGTTTTTTTCTATCTGTACAGATGTGAATAACTAATTAACACTTCGGCCAACTTTTAGTGAAATGCCATTACTCATTATGAATAAAATTTGGTTTTTGGTAACAGTCTTGCTAATTTAGTAGCTTTTACTATGTCAGATATTTAAACATTTTGCATGGGAACCCCGAACTTTTGTTTGCCTTTTTATAGAGATAAATAGTGAGTTTTGCTGAATTGTTATTACTCATTGTGGGTAAAAAAAAATATATTTAAAAATGTTAGCTAAAATGTTGTTTGGCCGCGACTTAACAAAATACATAAGATAATAAATGTTCAAACATTTTAAAAGTGAATTTGACACATTATGCTTTATTTAATATGAACATATGCAATATTCCTGCAAGTTATATATTTTTATATTTGAATAATTATCGTGTAACGACTGATTATGATCTGAGTACAGTATTTTGCTAGTTTCATAGGTGATGTAGCTTTTATTCCTGGGTAATCGGCCATCTTAAGTGAATTGCGTAGCGAAGCAGTGTATGTTTGTTCTTGCACAATTCTCACAATGTTCTTGAAACAAACGATGTGTGTGTATGTGTGTGTGTGTGTGTGTGTGTGTGTGTGTGTGTTGTGTGTGTGTGTGTGTGTGTGTGTGTGTGTGTGTGTGTGTGTGTGTGTGTGTGTGTGTGTGTGTGTGTGTGTGTGTGTGTGTGTGTGAATAATTTTGTTTTAACTTATTGGGCCATAAATCTTATTAGGCCATATATCTAGTCATACAGAACACTTACAAATTCCACTCTCTGGATCCCTGAATCCATCCCAATTCGCGCAGTATTTAGAGGATGACGACTGGAAGGCGATGTCCTCTTTGTGTTTGTCGCCGTCATAGATCAGACCAGGTAACGGTGGTGACAGGTCCACAATAATAGCCCTGTCAGAGTGGCCTACAGCGCTCAGGCCAACTGAAACACGCACACAACATGCGATGAAACACCTGGGTTTTCTAGTTAAGCTAGCGTTATGGGTATCTAGATTAGCAACGTCGAAAGTTCTCCTGGTTTGGCCACATCACCAGATACAACACCATTTCAAAAACCACCCTGCAAGGCACACGGAAGGGCACCGGAAAACGGGACTGTCAATGGGAAAACTGGCTGGATGATATACAGGAATGGACGCCGTTTAACTTACCGATCCTTCTACGCCCAGCAGAAGACATACACAGCGGGCAAAGAATGCGTGAACGTCTTCACGGGATGAAGGTGAAGGTAAATGCAACAGTTAAGTGTGTATCTGCCAGAATAAACGTGGAATGTTATGTTGTTGAATGAAGGTCACATCTGGCAGACGATTGAACGAACGTGTCCAGTCGTTGTGTTTTTCTTAATTGGCGGCAAACCGGACATGATATGTTGTGAGGTCTGAGGATGCATTGGCTGCATCCGTCCTCGTGAAACAGTGGACACGGGTCTACTATCTATCCTGGTGAAATCACTATTCCAATTGTTTATTTGATGTTTGTTCCGCTTTCTGTCTTAACTATTGTTACTTTATACTTTATATTTTTCGTTATAACTGTAAACCAATCGTGGCTTATGTAAGAAGTGATATTCAGCGACAGCGAGTAGACAAACCGCCATTGACTACTTTTGCTGAAGATGATTAACGGAATATGTTGCTAATGTATCCTTATTTCTCTAAATCAACATCCAACTGCTGTCTAAAGTTGCTTAATGAGAAAAGAATATGTTTTGAAAGTCTCCTCCTACAAAACAGTTCCTTTGATTCGTTATCGTTGAGTCGGATTCCATGAATCAGTTACCATTCTGATTTGAATGAGTTGTCAGTGAAAGTGTTGTGGCAAACAGGAGAATTGTTTGATTTATAATCATAATTTTATTGCATTTCACTAGATTGATGACGCTCTAAACCCACCAGGCACTCACTCGTACTTGTCGGTCACTTGCCGGTTTCTTCACATGTAAGTTTGTTTAATATATTGATTGACCATAAAACTGTTGATATAAGTAGAATAACAGCAAGAAGTAACATTAGCAACAGAACAGCATATATTGGATACCAGAAAGAATTCATTCTCAGAGACGACAATACATGAATGTGGTAAATTATCCTTATATTTTATAAAAATGTGACTATGCTAAAAGTCTAAATATATTACTCATCTCAAAATGGTTGTTACGCATTGTATGTGAAAATATTTTAGACTGTGGACATTTCAATTTGGAAGACAATCATGTTAAATCTTGTTGAATTTGTTTAAATATGGATGTTATAAATGCATCCATAAAATGAAAGATTCACTCACCGTTATTTGTAACCCGCATCTTCACCCACGCAGGCACGCCGTCGGGGACACGGAAGTTATACTCGACGTGGGAATAGTTCTGCACGGTCGTCCATGACAGTAGATACGTGTCCCTTCTGCTTCGACCGAGACCCACTTCCCCGCCACTGATGCCTGACACCGGGTCCCTGTGGAAAACTCCTATTTACTACATATTAACATTTTGTTGGTTTTCACTCTCAATTCCGTTCCGTTTTTCCTTCTAATAGATCGACAGCATTCAGATGTCTTCATCCGATTGACTACCGATAGTGTAATGAAAACCGCTGACTGAAATATGTCGAAACGTCACAAAGGAAAATAAAAAATTAATTGACTGAACAACAAAAAAGATTAAGTATCAGTATGGTGAATCTTTTCACAATTGTATTTTCTACATGTAGGTATTTACCAGATATTTTAATAGCCTACATTATTATACTGAGCACTTTGGTGACAAACGTTCATTCTGCATTTCTATTCCCAACCGAAACACGAATTTGACGAATTATGAGTATAATTATTCGGAGCAATGTTTCATAATTAAAAAGTTGACACCTATTGAAAGTTGTTTAATAGTTACTGTATATGATTGCCAGCATTAAGTTATGAACAACACCTATATGGCATGCAACTATACATGCGTATTCGTTCTGCATAGTATTGTTAATGCAATGTGTATTCCAACATTAACCAACATGTATACATGAACAAATTAAAACATCTAACCAATATAATTTAAGCCAGTTGGTACGAGAAGAAAGTAACACAAATTAGGTACTTGAGAACTTACGTGGCGTTCACGCGGAAGGAAATAAGGAAAGTGTCTTCATCATATTTGAGGTCGTAGATGGCATATATGATCGGTGGTGTGGTGTCGACGGCGAATGGTTGGGCGTGGCACACGGTGAGGGCAAGAGGACCAAACTCAATGTTGCTGATGGCTCGCACCGTCACGTAGTATATATTATCTGAAATGCAGAATACATAACATTTCTAAATCACCTGATAATGTCTTAACACTTCTTTAGTATCCATTTTATATAATATTAATTTTAAAAAGGCATTTTACTATTTTGCAAGGGTTCCTTTTGTTAACCATTGTGGTATACACCAGTGCACCGTTGCGGTATACACCAGTGCACCGTTGTGGTATACACCAGTGCACCGTTGATGTATGGTATACACCAGTTCACCGTTGAGGTATGGAATCCACCAGTGCACCGTTGATGTATGGTATACGCCAGTGCACCGTTACGGTATGGTATACACCAGTGCACCGTTGCGGTATGGTATACACCAGTGTACCGTTGCGGCATGGTATACACCAGTGCACCGTTGCGGCATGGTATACACCAGTGCACCGTTGCGGTATGGAATCCACCAGTGCACCGTTGATGTATGGTATACACCAGTGCACCGTTGCGGTATACACCAGTGCACCGTTGTGGTATACACCAGTGCACCGTTGATGTATGGTATACACCAGTTCACCGTTGAGGTATGGAATCCACCAGTGCACCGTTGATGTATGGTATACGCCAGTGCACCGTTACGGTATGGTATACACCAGTGCACCGTTGCGGTATGGTATACACCAGTGTACCGTTGCGGCATGGTATACACCAGTGCACCGTTGCGGCATGGTATACACCAGTGCACCGTTGCGGTATGGAATCCACCAGTGCACCGTTGATGTATGGTATACGCCAGTGCACCGTTGCGGTATGGTATACACCAGTGCACCGTTGCGGCATGGTATACGCCAGTGCACCGTTGCGGTAAGGTATATACCAGTGCACCGTTGATGTATGGTATACGCCAGTGCACCGTTGCGGCATGGTATACACCAGTGCACCGTTGATGTATGGTATACGCCAGTGCACCGTTGCGGTATGGAATCCACCAGTGCACCGTTGATGTATGGTATACACCAGTGCACCGTTGCGGTATGGAATCCACCAGTGCACCGTTGATGTATGGTATACGCCAGTGCACCGTTGATGTATGGTATACACCAGTGCACCGTTGCGGCATGGTATACGCCAGTGCACCGTTGCGGCATGGTATACACCAGTGCACCGTTGCGGTATGGTATACACCAGTGCACCGTTGCGGTATGGTATACACCAGTGCACCGTTGATGTATGGTATACGCCAGTGCACCGTTGCGGTATGGTATACACCATTGCACCGTTGCGGTATAGTATACACCAGTGCACCGTTGCGGTATGGTATACACCAGTGCACTGTTGCGGTATAGTATACATCAGTGCACCGTTGCGGTATGGTATACACCATTGCACCGTTGCGGTATAGTATACACCAGTGCACCGTTGCGGTATAGTGTACACCAGTGCACCGTTGCGGCATGGTATACACCATTGCACCGCTGCGGTATGGTATACACCAGTGCACCGTTGCGGTATGGTATACACCAGTGCACCGTTGTGGTATGGTATACACCATTGCACCGCTGCGGTATGGTATACACCAGTGCACTGTTTCGGTATGGTATACACCAGTGCACCGTTGTGGTATGGTATACACCATTGCACCGCTGCGGTATGGTATACACCAGTGCACTGTTGCTGTATGGTATACACCAGTGCACCGTTGCTGTATGGTATACACCAGTGCATCGTTGCGGTATGGTATACACCAGTGCACCGTTGCGGTATGATATACACCAGTGCACCGTTGCGGTATGGTATACACTATTGCACTGTTGCGGTATGGTATACACCAGTGCACCGTTGTGGTACACACCAGTGCACCGTTGTGGTAAACACCAGTGCACGATGTATTATGTTTTCTTGATCAAACATGGCTAGAGACATTTTTGCTTCCAATAGTTGGGTTTATTTTGAAATTACCATTCATTTAAAGTTACAATGACAATTTATATAATCTATTAATATCAGGAATAACCATTAACACATCAATAAATAACATACCACTTAAGCAAGCAACATCGTATTATTTACATAGATTACTTTTTAAACATATACCATGATGTAATAATTTTTAAAGAGAAATAACGCAATCACTAATATTTTTAAACATAAACAGTTCAGTAATATAGAGACATAACTTCATAATGAAAACCCTTTTTCCATTTGTGTACGTGGTTTTACACTGCCAGACAGACATACTAACAAATACTTGCTGTACTTTAGATACTTTTGTATTGTTTCACACCACGAGCCGCATTGGTATATTTACCCCAAAACTATTAGAAACTATACATCAACTTTGAACGTGCATGACTTGATCCAATGCTGTTAGACAGTAGCATCGCGTTTGTTCAGTTCATGTACATTACCAGGCAGGTTAAGACCGAACGCGAGGCCAACATTCGTCCACTCTGAGGCGGATGCAATGTGTTCGTGCGGGTCGTTGTGTGTCACGATGTCGTCTCCGCACGGCGAGGTTCCCACGGCCCACGTGTACGTCAGGATCCCCGTCTCGTTGTCGTAGATGCCGTCCCAGTTGGCTGCATGAACAATCCCAACAAAATCCTGCAATTTGTATTCTTTCACAGACTGTTCATGAATGTTTTCGCCATATGAAGGACAATGCACGGTTGAAAGTAAACGACGAAGAAGAAGGCTGCAAAGAAGATGAATGGTTGACAGAAAAGAGGGCATAAAACTAGGATTGAACGAACTAAGCATGAATGTGCAGAGTTAAAAAATCTTGTGCAATGAGTGACGTGTTCAGCAAAACTTATTATGTATAATGTATCGATCATTTCTAGTACCAATCATTTATGAGTCTACAAGTTATAAATTATACCTCCACCAAATGTCATGCTTCTATCATGATTAGAACAATTCCCTTATATATGGCGGCCATCTTGGAAATGGCGTCTAGTTTAACCCTTTAGACCTCAGCTGTTTTTTAAAAGACCCTGGTTCCCCAGTTATTTGACCACATTTAGGAAAACGTGGTTCCCCTGTTGGTTACAAATTAATAAGTTCTTATTATACATATAATAAGGAACATGTCCACCAGATGTCAGGCTTCTTTCATGATTTGAACAATTCGTGTATGTTTGGTCGCTTAACGGGTGTAGTATATACTGTTCTGCTAGCGGATGCATATGCACATAGGCATGGGTTTTTATTATTGAACGCCAAGGTTGCAAATGCAGCCACAAAAGGTAAGTGCAGTGAACGTGTCAGCAGCATGTGTGTGTGTTACCTGCAGTCATGTATGTGTGTTACCTGCGATAATGTGTGTGTTACCTGCGATCATGTGTGTGTTACCTGCGATCATGTGTGTGTTACCTGCGATCATGCGGTTTGCTCGAGTGTATTTCTCATCCATCATAGGCATGTGTCCGTTGAAAACGGTGAGAGATCCTTCGCCATCCACAATAGTTCTGTGTAATAAGTGCAAGACTGAAGCTTACCAAAATTATTACGCTGCATGGTCACGTGACACGCTTATTGCAAAGTCAGTCCTCCGAGGAAGACCGAGAAAACTGATAGTGTGATATTTTTATGCAATATTTAAAAAACATACCTAATCGCGGTTGAAAACTGTACTATGAATTCGGCTCATTGTTATGGTTCTGATAAATGCAACGCGAATAAATGTTCGGATATTATTTAAAACATGCCTTACCGATGAGTTGGCGCTGTCGTTTCAGGGGCACACCTGTGTTGCCATAGTTTAGGAACATAGTTATTGCACGAGTCATGTGTGAAGTTGTCTGCAACTTCATTCTTGATAACTCCCGGAGACGGTGGAGTGAGGTCAACCAGCACGCCGCTCGACGATATGATGTTCTTGTAATCTGTGGGTACACGAACCATCGGTATTATAATAAATCAACTTTCGGTATAATTTATTGTTAAAATTGTGTTTTGTTAAATTTGTGTTGCTAAAATCAATATTGATTTAAAAACACTAATCAATAATACTGCTTACCACGGATGGCATAACTACGCCAACAAACGCATCGATTTGAACAAAATATGTAAGATCCCTTCCAATTCACTACTATTCGAGAACAAATAAACGCTCATGTATACTGCGTGTGTACTTCTTGCAGTAGATACTGTAAATATGTTTTGAACGTAATTACTTTGACGAAAAGGCGCTTTTCCAATAACCAGTTTTTTGCTCTATTTCCCCCCATCGTTATGACAACCTACATATCAACATAACACGATTGTAACTTATTTCACATATCGCACGCACGCACGCACGCACGCACGCACGCAAAGACACATATGTGATTTTGTATATATATATATATATATATATATATATATATATATATATATATATATATATATATATATATATATATATATATATAATAACTATTATATTATGTCATGACTTACCAACCACATTGTGCAGGTAATAGTTTAAGTATACTCTCGTGTTATGGACTAGTTTCAACTGCCCGAATTTCACAAAGGTCACGTGGCCGATGCCACGTCTTTCAAAATGATGAAAACGCCCACTCTGAAAAATCAAGGTGCACTCAATACATTAATAACATTTTCATTATCTCATGTAAATTTCTATATACTGTATCCGGGTATATCAACCTTCTCCATTATTGTCACAGTCATTTCAACGCAAATGCATCTTCCATCTATTTATTTTCATTATATTAATATTATAACATTTTGACGAACCCGTTGTTCAGTACACCACATCGGATAACTGGGGGGGGGGCGGGATGGCAATATCAATTGGTGGATTCCATTATCACACACATGACACCATATAGTGGTGTAGACACCGGGGCGACCAGCCCCGAACAGCAGCGTCGAACTGCGGACGTCTATCACATTAATTACTGACTTGGAAGGCGTAGATAAAACTCCTTGCAGAAGGACCATTGTGGTTTCAAATGTGATGACACACGTGCATGGCAGAACATAAATAGGACAACTGGTTGGTCATTGCCAGCAGTGGATTTTCCTTTTAGTCAACTCGGCTAAGCTGAGCTATTGAATAAGTGCGGTTAGACCATTGGATATGTGGGATACATCAGCGAAATATATTCCACTTTAATCCTTCGTGTGCAAACAAGGAGGATCATTGTGGCGAAGATTTCGCTAGTCAGAATAGTCAGAATCATCTATCTGGCATAAAACATGCATCACCGGCATGCCGCACTTCAAACATATACGTCTACACCTCCAAAAACAGAGGAACGCAACGGAATAATGATCAACTTCCACCGTGACCTATGACCACATGTGACTGCGTGATCAGAGGTTGCCAATAGGCGTCGCGTCGGTCTACATCACTCAAGGACATACAACTGTTCGGGACGAGGTCCATCGTTCGACTGCTCACTCCATATATACATCGTATCAAACATCATGACATCGCCGACTCACCAATCTCACGTAGATGTTGTGTCCCTCGACATGGTTCATCAATTCACACAGGCCACGTTCGTCGTAGTCGTAGTTGAAGCTGAGACACAGAGTGGCCGGGTAACTGAGACAGTCCCGGGCACACGCCTCGGCGTACTGGTAGTGCGTCGTCTTGAGTGGCGTCGCCACCAGACGACCCTCTCTAGGAGCTGCACAAAGGAATGCTCAAATTAGGCATACACGACCTTCTCAAGGGGCTACGCAAAGGAATGTTCACATTAGGTACAGTCGTTTGATGAATACACGGACTTAACTTATGTGATGTCCACTTTAATTGTCGAAGTCGGTCGACATTTATTATGATGTACATCGCTATTGATATTGCAATGTACACTATACTGTGTTTATACTCAGGGAACATAAATAACATTTGGACAATATAATTTGTCTGTATCCGATGTTGTCAACATTTGGGATAACTACACTGTTGAATTAACAGCAACAACAGGATGAGTGTGCATAATTGCAAGATTCATATGTTCAAATGCTTCCTCGTTTAATCTTTATAAAGAAGATATGCATAGTGTATTATTTCAGATTCATGCGAGGTAGATGGCCGAATTAGCTGAATCGCGTTATGGATGTTTCTGCCGTGTCTCAAGAGGTTGACATATGAAGTCCACAGCAGGTTATACGTGTACCCCCGTGTGGGATATGTTTATTTCTCCTGGCATATATACCAGGAAAATGGGTCCTGCGGTTTTTAATGTGTCTTCCGATAGACACAGACAACTGAGAAATAAAAGTGTATTGACGTAATATGTTTAAAAATAGAGGCAAAATACACTTGTCCAGCTGCATACACGCACTATCTTAATACTAATACTCGTAATTTCAATGAAGGGTACCTGTGAAATGTTGAAGGTTTTGCAGTCCATTGGGATCGTGTCCAGTATTTACGCTGACTGCTTTGACACTCTCAACGCTCTGCCAGTCAACTATATGTGTGCCGTGGGAACCTTTTCCGTAACCAGCACTTATCTGTTACAAAAAAACATAACATTCTTTGAAAAACAATTTGCTTGCAGATTAATATAATTAATATAATATTAAACAATGCACACATACACGTTTATGGGCGTGTATGAGTTCGTGTTGTCACCACCACCTCCATTAACACAACGATGATCATAATAGCTATAGCTGTTTATTAAAGTCGTAACGACAAACAACTGTGGTTAGGAAGACAAAACACACCTTGATCAAAGTGTTTAATTGGTTTAATTTCCTGCACTTTTGCTTAAATTAGATAAGTGTGGAGTCGGCAAACTGTTGGTGTTCTACCTGTCATTGTTGCTGTTAAATATACTAAGAATTATGGCCATCGTTGACATGTTGAACCGGTTTACCAGAGAGGCTATAAGTTCATTACCAATTCCAGATGCTAAAGTTCACGAGGTTAAATCGGAATGTTTAGGGCAATTAATTGTAAATCCAGAAATTGTAGCTAATAAAATAAAGGCAAGAAGAAATTAGTATACCACTTGCACGAATGTTCAATATGTCATTAAAGGAGGGAGTGGTTACTTTTGAATAGAAAGAAGCAAACATCATTACATTATTTCAAAAGCGTTCGATAAATAAGTAAGAGGATCACAGACCAGTGAATTTAACATCAGTGATTTGTAAATTATTAGAAAGCTTAATTAAAATTATTAAATTCATCTAAACATCGATTCGTAAAGGCGAGGTCATGCTTAACAAATATATTATGTTTATTTTGAAGAAATCACCAAGTGGATAGACGAGGAGTCAACAGTAGATATTATCTACAAAGATTTTCAGAAAGCTTTCGACAAAGCGCCATATCAAATATTACTACATAAATCGGGGATGGCGCTAATTGCTGATATGAAAGTTCCAGAGCAGTGTGGTATTGCAGCTTCAAAGGTTAATCAAAAGTCCCAGAGCAGTGTGGTATTGCAGCTTCAAAGGTTAATCAAAAGTTCCAGAGCAGTGTGGTATTGCAGCTTCAAAGGTTAATCAAAAGTTCCAGAGCAGTGTGGTATTGCAGCTTCAAAGGTTAATCAAATTCTTGGTTTGGTAGGGAGAAATATAACATACAAAGAAAACAAGCTAACTATACTTCTGAATAACGCTAGGTCTCATTTATAATACTGTATACAAGATTGAATACAGAATGTTATGAAGGATATATATACACCTGAACAAATACAGAGGAAAGCAACTAAAGTGATTCCAGAGCAAAGATACCTTAGTTATGAAGAACGCCTAAACGAATCAGGTTTATCAATCATAGAGACAAGGATGTTAACAGGAAATCGAATTGAAATTTCTAAGATATTGAGTGGTTATGGAAATATTGATAGAACTATGTTTTTCTCATCTAAGAAAGCTAGTAGAACTTGAAGACATGAGGTGGCATTATGATAATTAATGAATGGAACAATTTGTCTACGGATTGTATATCTGCTAGCAGCGTGAACATGTTTAAAAACAAGGTTGAAACATATCTCAGGAGGGCGGGTTACACATAAACAAAACATGTTGAGCTCTCGATAAACCAATGGCTTCCTTGTCCACTTGCCATTTGGGCCTTTGCTTTGGATGACAATCTGGCTAAATGTTGTTAAAAATCAATTATCATACTTTTTGCGTCACTATGACGGAGTCGTCAAGAGCTAGAGCCGATCCTTGTAACAGCTCGGGGTGGCTGGTGCTGCTGAAGTCCGCGGTGATGCGTCCCTCGGGTAGGGTCATGTCGTAAGTCGGTAGTTCACAAGACGTCATTGTAGACAATCCCATCGAGTTTTTCGCCTTCACCCGGAAGTACAGGCGTATACTGTGGACCATTCTCTAAAAAATCATCAAAGAATGCCGTCATTGCGACATGTCGAAAGGAATATATTAATTACATAATGTGTAACTGCTAGCAACGTGAATATGTTTAAAACAAAATGAACAGTTATTTTGTATACTGAAATGTTAAGCTATTCCTATTAAATGTCCCTCCAATTTAATTTGATTTGTTTTGCTAGTCTAATTTAAATAAAATTTTGCGAAAAATCAAACTTACCTAGTATCCACTGCAACATGCTAGCCCGTTTGTGCAATTGTTAAATGGCACTTTTTTTAGAAATCATCAGACAAATCTTTATATTACTTAATGTGTGGTCAAATATTAAGTAAAGTGAAAATGGGAACGCTGAAAACTCAAGAATTTCACCCTTGGTGAATTTTCGTAACATTTTCATGTGATGGACGAGAGGATGGAAGTCACGCCCATGATCGGCATTGTCCGGCACATTGTTTACTATTGAAGATATCCACTATTTTGACGCTTACCAGATCTAAAGACTGAAGTCAATTCGTTCTATTATTTGAACAAAATTAAGCATATTTTTCATTAAATCGACTGCGGATGATATTTAAATTTGTCACACACTACATATTTGGGCATACCGAAACGGATTTGCGATAGGCTAAATCAGTTGAGAATGAACTTTTAAAGATTCACTGAATGTCCGACACATTTAGTGACTGATTGATCGAATGTTCAACTGCTCTATTAATCAGATTGAACAAATGATTGATTTTATAATTAGTTATCTACCAATGTATTTCAATCGTCGTGCATTCATTCGTTATGCAACTCCGACAAATGTTTAACAATGGAATGGATGCTTGGGTATTTGATAGGCTGTATGTTAGTGGGTGAGTGAGTGAGTGAGTGAGTGTGTGAGTGAGTGAATGTGTAAGTGAGTGAGTGAGTGAGTGAGTGAGTGAGTGAGTGAGTGAGTGAGTGAGTGAGTGAGAGTGGGTGTCTGGGATAGAGAGTGGTTGAGTAAGTGAATGAGTGAGTGAGTGAGTGAATGGGTGAGTGAGTGAGTGAGTGGGTGAGTGGGTGAGTGTGTAAGTGAGTGAGTGTGTGAGTGAGTGAGTGAGTGAGAGTGGGTGTCTGGGATAGAGAGTGGTTGAGTAAGTGAATGAGTGAGTGAGTAAGTGAATGAGTGAGTGAGTGAGTGAATGAGTGGGTGAGTGGGTGAGTGAGTGTGTGAATGAGTGTGTGAGTGAATGAGTCAGTGACGGAATTGACGTACTAAGAATTCGATCAACTGATCGATTCTGGAATACCCTAAAATTGGTTAATCTCTCTAGCTAATTTCCTTCAGAAACCAATATACCCAAACATTAATCATCCAAACCATTATCAACCCAGCCACTCATGAAATTACTATTATATTTCACGTTCTTCTCCTGCAAACGAGATATTGTGAACCCACCCGCACAACGACGGTTGATGCGCCACCTAGTGGCTCGTTGTCGACCACGTCACATCCCCCACTGAATGTACCGACGCAGTAGGAGAGCTCCACCTCACTGCGGTCATCAGCCACACCGAACTCGATGTTGAAGGCGGGCTCCGTGTAGTCTCGCCCCTCGATCTGGGCCACGTTACACGCTCCGTTCGACGAAACAACGGAGCGACGTCGGCGGCGTTTCTCGGGAGTGTCACAGTTGGAGCATTCCTGTAATTAGGACGTTGAACAACCTTGATGATCTCGTTGGATGCTATACCGCCTTAAGTGGTTCAAAAAAAGTTTTGCCCACATAGCGGTTAAATGTGAATATTCTTTTGAATATGATGTTTTGAAATAATGTCAGCTGTAGCAATAAAAAGACACAGGGAAACAAACAACGGTACGTGCACATGTACAAACACTACATAATGATACATTTGTCAAGACGAATTGTACGTTTACTAAACTATAATATTGTAAAAATATTGGTATGTCATGGCGTACCAAACGTAACTGTTTGCATTCAGCCCATTATTAGAGAATGACCGTGTAGACCTTGACTCTTCAACCTGGTAATCGGATTCCCAATACAAGGTAAACATACACATTGGTAAAGCACACGGCGGCACCGTGGAATGTTCTGTGCTGGCCCATCGACTTTTCTACAATTTCGCCATTTGAAAATGTACCTTTTTAACCGTGTGTTGGCTGCCAAGTGTAATCATCCATCTTTTGACATTGTTTTGCGATTTCGAGAATGATTAACCCGTTTCTTTTGATACGCCGCTGAGCATCGATTCTGAGGAGTTAGGCGCGAATGTTTTCTTTTTCTACTGATTGTTAATGTTATTATATTGATCATTATTGTTAATATTGGTATTGTTATTTGTATCAGTATCATCATTTACCGCTTGTGAATACCATCCGAAGTCTGGCGCTGTCAGATCGGGTTCCGCGTCGTTGTAGTTGATGAGGTTCTTGTTTATGGCTTTCGTCTGGTAGTGCCACAACAAAAAGTTCAACAGCGTCTTTTTCCAGCATTTCTTCCCCTTCCAAGGGATATAGATGCAGAAGCGGAAGATGAGTAGCGCTCGGAGTTCGATTCGGAGCGGAATCAGATTGAGATCCATGCGAGCCCTAAAAAGCGATATGGTAATGTTTGCAGTAGGACAACTAGTAACCTAGTCTCGGCAATTACATTAATAATATAAACCATGTAAATACTATCACATCATTGTTTTAAATACGGACGTGAATGTGGTGAAAGTGACTCAGGTATGGTTCAATGTGAGGTTTAATGAAGTTTAATACAAAATCACAGTGTTGTAATTTATTATAATAATGCATGTTTTTTTCTGACAGTCAGTGCATCTATCTGTGATTTCGGTGCGCATCGCAGTTGCATATCATGTTTCAAATTATAGAATGTACATATAGTAAAATGGATGGATGGGAAAGATGTTGGTGCATTTGAACAATCGAAACTAAATTATATATATTTGAGAACAAAGAAGTAAGAGAAGATTGTCAGCGGGAATATATCCCAACAACAACTATCAGGAATAATTGGGACATCTGCCAATAATGCCACAAGAAAGACTACCAACAGCAGCACTAAGTTCAACTAGAAAAAAACATGAAAACACCGGTCATATAAACTCGATATAACCGTCGCCACCAGGGATAGTAAGTTAGGTTGGGTAAATCCAATAGGTGGTAGCACCGAAGACTCGACTATTATCATCTCGGTCGATATTGTCGAAACATCGACTGCACATTATATTTTTCTTCCGAAGATGCGTTTTCTGGCATAACGAATAATGTACTAAAAAAAGCGTAAAACGTCATTTGTCAGGGATAATAATAACTTATTTCGTATTGGCTATACTGCGACAAGTATTATGCCCATACTCGTTGATGGATAGATTAACATAACATATTGAGGGATAGCCTAGCGTTAACAAATAAAGTTTTATCCAGCTACATCTCCATAATATATTATGTTTGCATTTGTGTATTGGTTCATTGTTAACTCAATGATACGTAGAAATGTCAAGAAAAATGTGGTACGTTTTGCCATTCACGAGTACCTGACTTCCAAGGGGAATTTCTTGAATTCGATGGTTACGATCGTCGGGAAGGATGTGGTGAGGAGATAGCCCGTCAGACGTAGCTCGGCCCTCAGCACGAGGATCGACACCCCGACTGATCCCCACACGGAACTGCCAATGCGAGGCACGACTTTCGCCTGAACATAAACTGACAACTGAATGGATCGTAGCATTGCGTTCGAAACTGCGCATGCATGCTATGCAGCATACCAGTGTCGTACAAACGAAGGTAATACAGTAATATAGCACCGCGCGAACACATTCGCATAATGGTTTCGGCGGATGAAACGTTTGTTTGGTTATCAGAGTGGTAAGTAATATCGTTATGTTTACTCTCTTAATTATATCTTACCGTTGCTTTCATTGTCATGAAACACAGTCTGCAATTGAACGTTGCCCCGTAATGGCCGTCAACTCCGAACACTGAAACACCAAAATGTATCGGTGGAGAACCGCAGACGCGCTAGTGTTTTTCGGTGCAGCGGCAATTTCAGTCTAATTTGTTCGTAGATGTCCCTGTTTCCCATTACATACACAAACGTTCAATCTGATATACATGTCGTCACACAGATTGCCATTAACCTGATCGCTGTTGCAAAGACGATACAGTGTTCTTACCGCTGTTGGAGAACGGCGTTGAAACAACAGGTTCCATGCTCCGAACGTATCTCAATACGCAATGCATAACCTATAATTATGTTTAACTTACCTCATACATAGTAGTAATTCTATATGTTTCAAGTGTTTCTTTGATTTTCTATGTTATAACTGTTCTTAGATATCTAGATTACATCGCATATAAACTATTAGCATGACTTCTTTGAAATGAAGTCTGTATTTACGTATACATATCTCGGCGAGAAACTTATGGAGAGCATGTGAACAAATTCAGATGTCTAATAATTCACCAAACACATATACTTACTGAATGTCAACGGAATTGGCCCGATGGGAATGACAATTGGGGGGTTGAGCCGGTAAATTTCAATGTAGTACGGGCCAAACGACAGCTCTAATCCAGTTGTGCAGATATCGAATAGTTCGAATTCATTGCCAAAGATGTTCTCGATGAAATTTTCGATCTGAGCCTTCAGCTGCACGCCGGTGGGTTACATGAAAGAAACATTATTTTGTTTTTGAAATGAAGCGCTGGTCTTGGATGAGTAAAAACGTGTTTTCATGTGTGTGTGTGTGTGTGTGTGTGTGTGTGTGTGTGTGTGTGTGTGTGTGTGTGTGTGTGTGTGTGTGTGTGTGTGTGTGTGTGTGTGTGTGTGTGTTTGTGTGTGTGTGTTGTGTGTGTGTGTGTGTGTGTGTGTTGTGTGTGTGTGTGTGTGTGTGTGTGTGTGTGTTTGTGTTTGTGTGTGTGTATGTGTGTGTGTACGCGCTTGCGTGCGTGTTCCTGTGCGGGTGAGTGACACAACATCACAATTATAAGTGTTCATTGTTTTTCCTTTATATTCTTTGAATTATAAACACAGTTGGTCACCACACAAATGAAGAAGACTTGTATTTTACTCTGCCGCAATTACATTGATTACTGTATACATTTTTATCATATATGTTGAACTATTCGGAAACTTGCAATGCAGCATGTTATCCATAGCTAATTTATAAAATATACAAAGCAAATGTAGATATGCTTACCCATTGCTGGAATGCCTCCCTGAGATCTTCGACCAATTCAATCATTAGATTTTCATCGACACCACTCGCATCAACCAACTTAATGACGTCACCAATTTTCATGTTCAACATCTTGTCTACAGCTGCAATAACAAAATGTTGATATTATATAATATAAGCACAAAAGCATTGCATGTTTATAATTGCTCTGCCCTCTTTCTGCCTTTCCGTATATGTATATTGTTCATGCATTGTTTATTCTCTATCTCTGTCTATATGTCTATATTGTCTTCTCTCTCTTAAAAACAAGCCAAATCGATCACCGTCTATGTAATAATATTGTATAAATTACATATCCTGATTAATATTAATGACGTGTATATTCTTACCATTAATTTAAAATATGTATGTTGAGATAACAAGCAGCACCTACTGGAATGCATGTCTTGGGGCACAAAGCCAGTCACGTCGGTTGTTATTTCCCATTCATGCGTTATGTTAGCATTATGTAATTTTAAATAAAAAATAGTTACCACAAATGTTGCCTAAAGTGAAATTAAGGGTCAAATTCGGGATGCGTTTTAATGTTCTACGTAGACAACCAAGAAGAGATTCTTCAACGCAATGTGTTCTACAAACTCACTCGGTGTGTCGGCCGGATGAGTTAGCACAGGCAGTGTCACGTTGGAGACACACTTTCCGATCTCAATCTTGGCGTCCGCCATGATGACCACGTGACTCATACACTCCTCGGATCGCGTCGAACACCACGCCAAACTGGTGGAGATCTAATATATTAAACAACTACGCTTGAATGATCACATAAAACGAATTTACACGAATCTCATAATGCAAATAACAGTTAATACATTAAAAAGAATGTGTGTCGTCAATTTCACAGTTCGTTAATTGCATTTATACGACCTCCAATTTTATGATTCAATAATCTCGAAATAAAATGAACCGGTTCAAAGCAATTTGTAGCTAGTTTTTGCTAAACATATTAGTGGCTATGATTATTGCACAAAATCATACTATATCTTCATCAACTATGCGAAATGTGCAATAATGGAGAACCACATACCGTTCTAGGTAGAACTGAGTCGACACCTAATCAGTGCCGCTAACTTAGTATAACATAGTTAAGTTGACAAGGAGGGGCCAGTTTGCAGAAATTGCTTTATTATCCTCTCAATAGTTCTACAGTAACAATGTGCAGTACACTTAGTTTACTTGAAGTGGAGCATCAAAACGTCTCGTCAAAAGTCCAACTCTGAGTTATGAGAAATAGAAGCTCGCAAGTTTATATTAATGCGCGAGTTTTAGTGTCGAACCTTGAAGTGTATGCCTTATACTCAATGTTTCTCAATTGCATATAAACACTATTTGCATAAAACACTGAACTGATTAAATGAACTATGTTGCTGCTTACATAAGTGTGATAAATCGTAGAGTTGTACTGTGTGTGTGTGTCACAATATATAATGGAAATATATACGTGATTGTTATTGAACGACATATAATCGCCCATATACAAGACAGCATAACTAGAAAGTAAATATAAGTATATAACACTTGGATTATAATGAGAATGTTACCACAATTGCATTGGTCGTCCTGTGTATCTTGAAGTCCAACATCAATCGAACAACATTCAGCGCGTTTACGTCAGTGGAAAGCAAAACGCTGTCTTCCACGGCTGGAATATGCGATCATGTTACAGTCGTGCAGCAATATGTGATACTTGTTTAATTGCCGGAATACTCATGTTATATAGTAATTCAATGTATAGACTTATTTATCTACAAAGAAACATCATAAGTAGACATTAACATTATTTTGATACCAAATTGCAAATTAGTTGACGCAGGTTTACGATGCAACCAGCGATTAATTTATTACTGCATCATTAATTGATTTGGGTGGGTATAATCGTTACGTATTCAAAACTATACTCTCTTAATCACACAATTAGTATTCTGTACTAACATTAACAAAATAATGTTATCGAACATAATAAACACTCCCAGATTTACTTAAATACTAAATATATGGCATGGTTTTGTATATAATATTATAAATATTAAACTTATTTCCCATTTCTATTTTGATCTATGTTTTACAAAATTACTCACTGAAGTCTTCTTCGAGGACCTTGAAGCTGGCTGTCCACTTGTTGAATCCGAGGGTCAGTTCCAGGTCGCACGGGTCGTAACGGACGAAGGCAGTGAGCGTGTGTCGGTAGATGAACAGTTTCAAGTCGACGCAACAACTGACGCTGGTGCACGTCTCGTCGAAGCGACAGTAGACGTTCTTTCCAACTTTGCTACCGATGTCGAAACATTCTACAAATGAGACACGCAGTAAAATAAATTCAAATTTATAAAGGTGCATGCATATAATAAACGCATTGCTTGTAGCAGTTGTTCATGTTAGAGTACGATGGGGCAAAGCGTACCCCCACTATTTCGGCAGATCCAGTCACTTGTGCCGTTATCTTCCAATACACCGATGCAACATGATACCAAACCTATTTTGGCAGGTTCGATACGAGGAGATGCGGCACATATAGAATATTACACCAGTTGGACTGTTTGTTTATTATAACATATTGAACAGCTTTAACCGATCCCAGCATAAATACTTTAACCGATCCCACAGCATAAGTACTTTAACTATTCCAAAATGTTAAATAGTTATTTAGATGTCACCTATATGTTTTTTATGATAGGTGTTATTGATTCAAGCGGACGAAAATAGGCATATGTTATTCTTTTTATTTCAATGACACAACTTTTATTCCTGGGTAATCGGCAGTGTATGTTTGTTCTTTCACAATTCTCACAATGTTCTTGAAACAAACGATAATAAAATGTGTGTGTGTGTGTGTGTGTGCGTGCGTGCGTGCGTGCGTGCGTGCGTGCGTGCGTGTGTGCGTGAGTGTGTGTATGTGAGTGTGTGGGTGGGTGTGTGAGCGTATCTTGGGGAGTATCCAGGAACGGTTATTGGTTATCGGATAGGTTATAGGGGGTTCATCATGATAATATATACATATTCCAAAGGTGTTCAATATTTCGATGATTAGAATAATATATTTAATATTTCAATAAAATAACTACACCGAAGGGTGAGCTTCCCCCACATGACGAAATTTGCAATACGTGCAGGACTACCACTAAATTGCATTTTTGTATTAGTTGTTTTTTTTAGCAATTATAGTATTATTTAGCTAAGTTGTGTGTATATGTAACTGCGTTATCTCTGTGAGTATGGTTTCACCACCCAATCTCTCTGTGACGCAGGTGGTATGTACGATCATTACTACAAAGAGCTTTCCTGCCTGGTTAATCGTCACGCACCACTTGCAGCGTGGTGTCAGGAACTCGGCGAGTTGAAACGTCAGGTATGTCTGCGTGAACGCACATGGCGACGCAGCAGAACCGACGACCATCGTATTTCTTATACTAAGCTGCGTGACCAATATTGCCGAACGCTGGCTTCCACGAAAGCGGCGTTTTACAGTAAAGAGGTCGAGTCAGCTTCGGACGAAAACCGAGCAATGTTTTGTATTGCTAATCACCTTCTCGATCGTAAATGCATGAAGCTTCTTCCTAACGTCAGGTAAAGTCTATAGCGCCAGCCACGTATTGCTTCTTCGCCTCTGCTTGCGTTTAAACCGGGCTTCGCTCGAAGAAGTAACGACACTGATCGACAAAGTCGTCCAAAATTGATCCACTGCCCATCGCTATTCTGAAGGCAAATACCTCCATCTTAGCGCCGATCCTCGGGAACGTCATCAACCTCTCTTATGAGTCTTCCACTGTTCCGGCAAGCCTAAAGCACGCTAATCACAACGCCTCTTCTGAAAAGTTCCGGTCTTCCCGTTGAAGACCACGCCAGCTACCTACCTAACTCGAACCTTGCGTACGCATCCAAGTTACGTGAACGCCACGTCTCTGCCCAACTGCGTTTGCCTCTACAACACAATGGCATCGGAGATCCTCTACAATGTGCCTATCGCCCGTCACACAGCTTGAGACAGTGCTTGTATGTATTCAAGACTATATATTGCGATCACTAGATGCTCGTAAGCGTGTAGTTCTGGTATTGCCTGACCTCAGCCCTGCGTTCTGTACGATCGACCATGACCTTCTTCTCGCATAATTAGACCGAATCGGTGTGCGAGGCGAAGCACTTTGCTGGCTTGCGTCCTATATCACCGACATAATACAGTGCATGGAGTTCCACAGGGCTGTGTGTTTGGCCCTCTCCATGTCTCTGTCTACTGTACAGGTCTTTCAGGGGTCTTCTCGAAGCACGGAATTCGCTACCACATCTACGCAGATGATACCCACCCATGCTTTAAGTTTCTGCGTATTGAATCTGCGTCCGCCGCCGACCGGATATCCCTTTGTGTTATTGACGTGTGAAAGTATGGCTGGCACCTACCTACTTTTAAACGAGACGAAGACGGATACGATATTGTTCTCAGCACCGAACAACCGTTTTCAACAGGAACCTCTTCTTCCCATCGACATCTGCGGATGTAACGTCAGCACTTCAGCACGTGGCCAAGGCGTACAGCTCGACTCCGCGATGTCGATGGCCGCACACGTTGGCCATACCTGCCGGACCGCCTATGCCTAACTACGTGGCATAGTTAGAATACGATCATCTTTGCCGCTCAGAGCGTGAAAGACGCTTGTACACGCGCTTGTCACGTCGCGACACGACTTTGGAAACGCGGCCGTGTACGGCATTACCGGAACCATGCTGCATCGACTCGAGATGGTCCAGCGATCCGCTGCGCGTGTCGTCGTCTGCTAACCTGACCAACACAGCCTGACGGCGGCACTGCGAGAGCTGCATTGACTGCCTGCGGCGCAGCGAATTCAGTTTAAACTGTTGATCTTGATGCATGGCGCTGTGCATGCAAACACTCGCTACCTTGTTGACCGTATATCTCCCTATGTTCCTTCTCGCAATCTTCGTTCTGCTGACCAGTCTCTTATTGTTGCTCCTAGGATAAACCTGGAACGGCTCGCGTTTACCCGAAAGCGGTGCGCTTTACCACACCCCATGTGTTGATTTAAATAGCATTAACGTTTGTTAGTGGAAACATGGAACATACAGAAGTGTATGGAGGATAGATCAGAAGCAACATAATTATGGTTCTTCATATAAATATAAAACAGTTCTTGGACACAGCACGAGGTTTAACAAAGAGCATGGCAACAAATACAATAACTGAAAACGGTTGCAATAATTGCAATTTCTATGACATACATTGGGGAGTATTAAAATTGGAACAAAATGATATTGGAGGACAAACTTAAGGACACAAAGCTAGAGGCTGCCAAATAATAAAATGCATTTATACTGTAGACAGCCAATCACATGCGACTGTTGACAACTGCTGATTATAGAATTGCGTGGAAGATCACGATCGTCAAGGTCACCAGACATGGCACCTTAAGAAGAAGAACGTACGTGGGTCGGAGGTGAGGTAGCGCTTAATGAGAGTCTGGTGGCCGCCTGATGTTGATTTGCCGCGCATGACGAGAGCTTGCTTCAGCTCAGCATCATCCATCGTCTCCGGATTGATACAGCTTTGGTGATTCGTCCGCTTCTGAAGCGTAAACATACATTGCCTATTAGTAGTGTAAGCCAATGATGGACGTGTAGAACTTTCATCATAGTCACCCTCCAAAACAAAGCGGGAGTGATTGTAAACTACCCCCAAACCCTACATTGTCCAACTTGAAAACTAAGCTCTGTTACCATAAAATCGTAACCGTGGTATCATATTATAGTCATGCTGTATAGTTTTGACTATACAATTACATATCGTAACATCTTATCTGCCCAAGTGCGGTTTAGTCAAGTTTATGTTCAAATGATTGTTATATGTCGTTGAATATCGACTTATTGTCAACCAAGTTTGTCTTTTTTAACTTAAGTTCAAAATACAACACTAGATTTGTTTATATATATTTGTATATATATATATATATATATATATATATATATATATATATATATATATATATATATATATATATATATATATATATATATATATATATATATATATATATATATATATATATATAGTGATATTCTTTATCCATTGCGCAGACAATAACAAAACTGTATATTATCATATAATTACTTATTATAATGTAATAATATGGCTGATTCGCCAAATTTTATTTTCTCTGCGGCAATTGTGGAAGATGACCAACCTCAACTTCCTTTAGTACTTTGATGATGTTTGTCTTGAGTTTAGACAGACCGACTAAATCGAGGTATCCGAGCACTTTGTTCACAGTTATGGTGTTCATGTTGAAATTGAAAACATCCTTCAACTTCGTGAGATCAGGCAGTCCCAGACTCTTGGCAAAATCTACAAAAATAACAAATAAACTATTGGTCAATGGATATGTTCAGTGGTGAGCAATCTGAAAACGCAAGTATAGAGGTTGTGCGAAATAGTGTATTGTATTCGCTAGATGGCGAGTGATTCCAAACAAGGCACAAGGGGTCGTTGTTGTAAATATACTTAGGTCTATCACTTTTATCGTGTTCTTGGTGACTAAGCTCACACTGACTTGATTATATCTGCATTTTATTCAGTAGTCCAGAGAACAGTATCAGGACGGATGGCATCCCATATCATATTGTACCAAATAAGGTTTCGAAACGTTAAAAAGTCTGTACGATAGATTTCAATATCCGCTAGCATTTGGTTTCATATGAAATATAATTATCGTAAATATTGTTGCAAGATGATTTTTTGTAAAAATATAGTTTATTTATTATTTTGTTCGACTTGACCGAACATGCCTTGTAATAAACAAGTAGTTGATTCTCTAGACGTGCGACTAGTCATTTACGATGTCCTGCTCCACTGTGCAAGCCTGCAACATATCAACGCTGTTTTGATTTATTCATATTACCCTACTATTGTAAATGTTCCAGCGTTAAACTGGTTTTCGTTAAACCGGTGAAAAGAATTATGATGAACGACCAACGTACACGAAAATTCAAAATATTCATGGTCTTCTCGTCGTTATGCATTATAAATATCCACTACGTTCACTCACCGTTATCATGATGTGAGTGTGATTTTGTTCCACATCTTACCGTTATCATGATGTGAGTGTGATTTTGTTCCACATCTTACCGTTTACTTTATCGATCAAATCGCTCACTCCTCGTTTCTTCCGGTCACTGTCGTCCATCGCACTAACGTCCACGTCATCCGTCGGGCCATTTACGGCGGGGGTCGTGTCGTCTTGCTTCGTCATTCCCAGGACCGTACCTTGACTGATAGTATCACCCTACAAACAAATAATTGTCAGATATAAAATTCTCCATCGGCCCATAGGCTGCATCACTGTATGAAAATATAAGTCTTGAAGTAAACACAAGCAATACATGTGAATGAACAACGACCTTTTCTTCGATCGGTGTTTGTATTATACTCTTCAGGAAAACATATTCACAAACTTCAATATATTCTGGAAACAAACTAAAGCTGCAAGATACATTGCACTAAACTTACGACGACATGTGTCACGTGCTTGTATAGCGTAGTAAAGTCCAAATAGGAGGAGGTAAGTAAGACAAACCTAACTATGCTGTTATGATTAATGTGTAGTTCGCCGTTCCTTAAGCTTTGCCTAATTACTACACGAACATGTACTTATTATATAGGCAACAACATGGGCAACAACATGGGCAACAACATGGGCAACAGTAATAAGTGCTGAATGTGTTACTCAAATTATGTACATAATACTGCACCCTTTTACGACAAACAACATTGTACTCAACATAGCGACTTCTCAGCCACGCGTTAACTCAAGTTAATATTATAAGTGTAACAATATCAATTCCACAGGGACTACTAAATAAGGTATCGCATGATTATAAACATGATTATAAACATGCTCACCAGCCAGCGAAGTACGTAATGATCGCACTCTTGCACCCAGCGCGGTGGTGGCATCTTCCTCTTGCGAAGGTAGCCAGTCGGGTCGATAGTATTGCCACTGCCACCCTTTATCATGGATACGTGCACGTGGGGGTCAATGCACCAGGAGGATCTGATTCCTTTTCCCAAAGTCTCCCCGGCTGCCACCTGGGTCATATAGATTAGATAAAAAACAATAGCATTTGATCACTCTGATGAGTAACTGGACTCCATGCACTGTCGGTACATTGCCATGAATTAGATGTACAACTTGACATGTAAAGATCCCGATCCTGCATCAATTTCAATATGCACTTCATGTCAACATAAAAATAAGAACATAAAACTTACCTCTTTCTCCTTGACGTCCAAATCAATGTTGTCCACAACAATCACGACGTTCTTCATTTCCCTCACAGTAATGGTAATTTGGCGCGGTCCTGTCTTCGTCAATTCACCGCCGTATGGAGCGACTATCTGCAACGTGATGCAACAAAAGGAAAAGAAACAAATTAATAGATGTGGCTTGCAGTAAAATACTTAGATTCATCATACATACCGTTGTATATATATTGCAAGTACCGTATTTCATCTGCTTTTATTATGCAAATTTTATCATTATCCACGTAAATACCTTATCCGTATATATATATATATATATATATATATATATATATATATATATATTTTGGTTATTGCATAAATGAATTTATGCAACTCACCAGGTGCATAACAATTTTTATGAGATAACCAAGACAGGTCGTCGTTAAACTTGCCCTGGGTGTCCGAGACTACACCGGAACTATTTGGCCAAATAAATTGTATTACTCCGCGCTAGCCAGCCAATCACGCCTTAGCGGAAACCAGTCCAAACTGGAGCCAGTAGCTTGAATCTTTCGCTCCTGCTTCAGTCTCTGCATTGCGAAGTTGTGACTAAAATTTGTCTCTCGAAATCCGCCCTCCTCCCCACCTTTCTTCCTTATTCTCAATGCTTAGTTTAAATGCGATTGTACATCGTTAATGAAATAGGAAGATGTCGAAACCGCTTTCCCCACTTTTGGCCTAATGTAAGATGAACACGAGGGTTTGTCCCATAGTATTTGGTGTTCATGTTGTTTTCTGCGCAGACAGGCTTCCTGTTTCTTCATCGGTATTCTTGGCTTATGTTTATATAGGTTAGCGAAATGGCCCCACCTGTTTGTAATTAAATTTGTGTATTGGTGGTGGAATGTCTGTATTCTTTGCATTACATGTTCATGACGACTTCTTTATGTATATATGTCATCGTCATGCTTGTAGGAATGTGGGCTCTGAGAAACTTGCCGGACGGGGCTGTACATGTGTTCAGTTCCTATCTGGTTTGCTTCGAGGAGCTCACATTCCTGTTAATGTTCTTCCCAAAGTGGCTGCGTGATAAGCAGTCCACTTTGCAATAAAAAGCGTCATTTATTTGGCCTGTTTCAATTCTCTCCTACATCGGACTTGTGTTGGTTATTGCATAAATAAATATATATATATATATATATATATATATATATATATATATATATATATATATATATATATATATATATATATATATATATATATATATATATATATATATATATATATATATATATATATATATATATATATATATATATATATATATATATATATATATATATATATATATATATATATATATATATATATATATATATATATATATATATTGATATATACATGTATAATATTCAACTGTTAAAATTACGAATAATTTGCGTTTCATGTGTTTACATGATGGTCTGATATTCTGATCGTGCTTGGACTACATACTACATTTACCTCCTGCCCTACTTTGACTTCAAGCATGATGCCATTTTGGTTGTAGTGACCATTTCCATCTGTTTCCCAGAATCCGTCACCGCAGGATTGCGATTTTAGAAACTTTCGCGGGAAGTCTTTGTGCATCTTAGTTCCAAAGATCTCTTCTAGCAACGTACGGGCGGTCTGATATCTGCGGGGTAGAGGTCATAAATTTATAAGGGAATGCTATGTAGTACGTGAAATTACACGTGCTTATTTGAGTAGCATTATATTTGTGTACATCTTGGTTTATTTATTTCCAATGCATATTTCGAAAATTATATAAATATTGAATAATTTAAAACGTGACTCGTCACAATAGATCATAACAAATTAGAAGCGTGTATACATGCATTCGTATGTGCGTGTGCGCATGTGCGCGTGTTCGCCATTACGGATAGTAGTATGATTCAGGACTTTAGTTTTTCAAACAACACATGTTGTGGTCATGCAACTGCTGATAAATTGTCACAAACCACATACACACACAACGGCAAATAATGTCAACTGAGCATCAAATTCGCACCCATTCCTGATGAGGCGCCACGCTTCTTTGATGTTCTTCACTGTCTGGGTGAAGAAATCATAGGCCTGGAGGAAAGGTTCGAGCAGTTGTTTAAGGTAACCAATTGGTCCCGCCAGTTCTTCTTCGAGCACTTTCTTGATCGCTTGCAGTGCTACGCGCTTCATCTTTGCCTGTGGACAACGTGTAGTACTCAGCGTGTATAATTTATAGACATAATTTGCCTGTATGTGTATTATGTGGACAACATGCTCTATTTGATGAACATGTCTAAAAGAGTTTAAATCGCATTGTGCCAGGAAACTTCCTTCAATACTTGATGTATCTTTTTATCCACTTTGAAAAGAACACTGCTAGATCGTTATAATTGTAATATTATGTAAGTGTGTACACAATTTCGTGTTGTTTTTAAGGATTATGCTAATGACGACGATGGTCTGATCTTACTTACTGTAGAGGTTGGACAAGCAAATGCGTGAAAATGATGGTCTCAACCCTTACTTACAAGGTCAACCCCAGTGAATCTCTTAGCGATATCGTCTTTTGATGGTCCACTTTTGAGCAACTCTACGGTGTCCACAATAGATTTCTTGATGCCCTTCACTCGATCCCATATATCCTTCAATTCCGCCTTGATGTCAAACCAATACGGCCGGTTTTCTAGCCAAACAAAGAAAATAGTAAACAGTTATCATTGTTATTTTATTTTGATTCAAATTGAAGTAGAAATTGTACTTAAAATAATTCTCAATCTAATAATAATAATATAACAATAACAACAACAACGATTATGACGATGACAATGACGATGACAACGACAACAACGACGACAACGACGACAACGACGACAACGGCGACAATAACGACGACAACGACAACAACGACGACAACGACAACAATAACGACGACAACGACGATAACGACGACAACAACGACGACAACGACGAAAATAACAACGACAATACCGACGACAACGACGACAACAACGACAACGACGACAACGACAACAATAACGACGACGACGACGATGATGGTGACAGTAGTAATAAATCCGATAATAATAACAATATTACTAATAATTATGGCGATAATGATGAAGATAATAATAATTATTGTTAATTTTATTAATGTTGGACAGTGGAAGCCAACATACCTTTTGCGAAGAAGTTGGCCGCCTCGATTTTGTTTTTCGCATCAATGACACCAGCAATTGCTGTCGTGATTCTGATTACGAAAAAAGAACAGATCATTTCCTAGTTGAAAAGCGTACATCTGCATCTACCATCGTTTTTATTTTATCTTATCTGATTCAAAGAAAAACACCATTGTACAAATAATACACAAACGAGTGCATGCAGTAGTCGTTACCCATGTTTTTGATCGCGAGACGGCGCATGTGCATAAACGCAATGCATCGCGGGATCGATTGTCGACGGATTGTACTTCACACTACAGAATCGGACAGAATGACTGTTTGCAAAGAAAACATTTTACCCACGATAAAGCTTACTGATATTATGACCTGTATCTTTTTATCATGTCCATACAATGATACCAACGCAAGTCTTATTGTCAGTACGCACAATAACACCT